>JAGFMF010011858.1:7752683-7931130 GCA_019455555.1 Galemys pyrenaicus
TTCTGGAAGAGCATGTGCCTTATGGTGGGCAAACAGCTCTTCTGGGGGCTTCTAAAGGAACTGCTGGGAATCACTCTTCAGTTATTCCTGCTCAGCTAGGATAAGGAGTCTAGAATTGCCATTAGGGAAGAGGATGTAAGTGTGAAGAGTCAGAGAAAGGAAGAAAGTAGTCCAAAGTAAAAAATGACTATTAAGTACGGTAAAGAATTTGGATTTTATTCTGAATATAGTAGAGTGAGAAACCATGGGTGGCTTTTTTAACAAAGGAATGATGCAGTTTGACTAAAATTTTAAAAAGATGGCTTTAAAATTTTAAAAATATGCTAGAGAGAGTGAATTTAAGGTCAAGTAGTTGCCAGTCCCAGATTTAGATCTGTAGTCCTTGATTCCTCACTCTTAACTTAGGCTAGTTGATCAAAGTCCTTCTCCCAGCACTTTAAAGCAAAACACAACAAACCAGAACAACACTCTTATAGTGGAGAACATGAAGGAGGAGGAGGAGACAGCAGGGGAAGAGAAAAGGATTAGTGAGATAGGATCTTTAGTCTCTGTTACAGATTTGAGGCTGTGATAATCAAGTAGCTGGGGAGCAAAGGCAGTGATGACAGACAAATGCAATGCTTGCACACTGTGTGCTCCACTTCTCTCGGTGGGTTCAGGGTAATTCTTCAAGAAGTTGGATTGATCAGAATTTCTTTGGGTAATGTATTTGATAGGTAAGAAGTTTAAAGGTTAAGCACATTCAGAACAGAAAGGATCTCTTAGTTTGACCAGTATTGGCACAAAGAGCTTAGATAACTTATCCAAGGTCACAGATTAGAATTAGAGGTGATTGCAACAGTCCTCTGGGTAGAGGTAGAGAAATTTTTCTTTGTGTCATGTGGCTTCTTCCTTTCTGAAACTGAAACTGATCTTGTGAATTACAGACAGTAGCTGTACAATGGGAAATTTTAGAGTGGAAGGTCATACATTGAGGAGATACAACGATCTAGCAAGTAACTTAGATAATCAAGAGTGAAAAAAGTCAGGAGTAAGAAAAACTACTTTTTTGAGGCTGAGGATCTGTTACTACTAATCATCACATAGCCAGGCTTACACATTGCTCTGACAATTTTTGCTTAGTCCTGACATTCACATGAATGTGCAAACTCACATGAGGATATCAATGGGCAAAGGAAATTAGTACATGTGGAAACTGCAGAGAAACATCCTTTTTCTTGGAGTTACATTTCAACTTTGGTTAGCAGTGCTATTTCCCATGAAATGAGATATCCTGTTGTCAATGTACAATGTTGATGTCCCTTATCCTCTTAAACATACTATTCTGTGCCTACAGTCTCTGCCTATAGGAAAAAAAAAAATGGAACCAAGTCTAATGGTGAACAACACCAACTACTACTTATACTTTATACTGACTTGCCTTCAAGGATACAGAGTAGTTGAATCAGACTGTCAATTTTTCTACCTGCAGGACAATGGTGGTGAAGTCACAGAGAATCCAGGAGACAGAGCGTTCCAGCCCTTAGTCAATACAGTTCTACCTATATAATCAGAGTAAAAATATCCAGGCATTTATTCTGTGGTATCACCTCTGCTTTTCAAGTGTGACTTTAATGTTATTTTGCTTCCCAGCATCATCTGGTTTTATTTTCTCCAGTTGTTGCTCTGAGTTTTCAAAATACCCCTCATGCAAAAAAAAAAAAAAAAAAAAAGGCTTCATCTTTTTGGAACAACTATTACAAATAAAGTCGACTATATTGTCAGGAATCTTAAAGCCTTAGTTAGCACACTCTTAACAACCTTTCCAAGGTAGATCAGCATTAAAGATGTATTAGTAGGATCTCATAAAAGTTAAATATATTTCCTAGGCACCTTCGCTGAATTAGGGGCAAAGCCAGTAAAAAGAATTATTACCTCTACTTTAGCCTTTAGGCCATATTATAAGAACAGACACCCCATCAAATAACTTCATAAATGTGAAGAACCTAATTAGAAAATTAAGTCCCAATTATGCATATAGAACAAAGTCTGCTAAATAAGGATGGGACCACAGCAGGAAAGTCAAAGCAATGTGGAAATTCTTTCAGTTGGGAAACTTGGTACCGACAGAAAGGTATGGATATTGAGACCAAGAAACCTAATTTATTTTATGGGAAAAGACCCTGTGGCTTTATTTCTTTGGCCTTGGGACTTTTATTATCACTTACAGAAGGTCAGGAAATTCTAAAACTCTTTGAAGTATAGGCCATCTCCCACAGTAGAAAGGAGAATAAAGAAAAACAAGACAAAATGCTCTTAATCAGCCATTTTAATGGATGAATAATTCCAAAGACTCAAGGTATACGTGTTTTACTAATATGTCTCAATTTCCACTTGAAACTAAAAAAATCCTCATACAAAGGAGCATATATGTTGTGTCTTTGAAATGCTGAACAGTACTCTCTAAACTGATATATGAAATACTTTGATATGAATTTACTAGTTCTAGAAGAACAAGGGGTTAATATATAAGAGGATCAAAAACATCAATTTACTTAGACTATACAATGACAGATGGGTAACAGACTCATTTTAGAACACATCCATATCACTCCTGTATGTGTTTTCCAAGGCAACACTCACCTTTTACCACCTCTTTAAATGAGTATCACATGCAATTAAAATGAAAATGCTATAATGGACCATGACATAAGAATAAAACATACTCTGAGAAGTTGTCTTCATGTGTTTTGTTTTTCCTGAGCTCTGAAAATTATCTCTTTGTCAGCGCAGTGGTATGGACATAATGCAAGGCCTCAGGTGGGGAAGACATGTTCATTGGGAGAATTGGAATACTAGGCAATAAGCTAGTCTGGATGCCTTCTTGAAAGACAAAAGAGAGCTATGTTTTCTCCTACCACCTTCCTGCCAAAGTCTTAAGCATTTCTCAGTCTTTCAGGTCAACCTGGAGGATGTTAACCTGCATCAGCAAGAGAAAAGGCAGGAAGTTTGACTCTAAACCCATTAATTTCATATACTGCCTTAAAAATCATGATTATATGGGAAGAGAAGTTGTGAGAGGTTTTCAAGAAGAATGACACATAAAGGAGGGCTGGGGGGGTGGTTCAAAAGAAGATCAAACAGGGAGTTATCAAGTTGCATGTTATCAATTTGTTCCTAAAAGTCAGAGTTTTACTATCAGTGAACCCCCAAGAGTTCTGAAGGAGAAAACACAAGTAATTCAGGACGGAACCATGGTAGCACAACAGGACCCAAATTGGGCCAGTGAGAGGGAGGGGCCGTGGATGGAGCCTCTCACTACCCCAAGATGCCCTGGAAAGTTGCCCTAAAGTCCTCAGATCAAAGTACAGGCAGTTTGAGAACAGTCTTCAAACTGTTTCCTAGTCCCTCCAACCAATTTCAACTAGTAATTAACTGAGTCCCAACATCAAAAGGTGAGCTATCCCAGGAGAAGTTAAGGAAGATCAAAGCCTGTGGTGAGGGGTACCCGGCTCCCCTTCTCCCCTCCGCCCACTTTCCCAGAGAGAGATCCATCCGATGGCAGCAATTGCCACACTGGAGACCTACATCAAACAGACTTCCAAATAACTTGCTGGAGTTTTCAAGCTCTGTCAGGAGAAAATGAGGAAGGGACAGGTACACAACCAGATGGTCCATATTTTCTATCAATAGGATGCTCTGTTTCTAGCTTCAGTCCTGTTGTCTCCATCACTGGGGCAGATCCCCAAACAAGGTCATCATGGTAGAGAAAGATGGGACAGTAACTGGCCTATAGTATATGATACGCAAATGCTAATACTTTCCTCTGCCTGCTACCAAAGGGTAAATAAAAAATTTCTAATTCTTATTTTTATGAAATATGTTTTGTTTGTGTCTGTATGAATTTTTATAATATAAAAGGAAAGAGCATCACACACTGGCTTTCAATTATTTTTCTAAGCCAGGTGCTGGACTCAAACCTGGTAGAAGTGGAAATCTCTGGGCAGAGTCATCCTTTTCTGTAATGCAGATACTATGGCATTTTATATGAAATTCTACAATGCAGTTGATAAATCTGGCTCCCCTTGTTTTCATTCACATCACTGGTGAATTTCCATAGTTTTCTACACAGACATGCACAGGTATACTCTGTTTTAGACAGAGAAAAATCTATAACCAAAGGTCTTACACATTTTATGTACTGGGAACTCTTTGAAAAAGAACTTCAGAGTGACTTGTAGTTAAAATATATTCAAGAATTAAATATAGGAGAAAAATGAGAGGGAAAGTGAGAAGGCTCAAGTTTCTAAACTTGGGAGGGTTCTGCCAGTATTTCAGTCATGAAAGATCTAAAACTGAACCTACAAGTACCTCCTACAGGAAGAGATCACGCCATGGGGCACCTCCTGGGCTGACAGGTATTCCTCATTTACCTTTTTCTGATCGTGGGAATGCATGTTTGTATGAAATAATTCAATACACACTGAATGAACACAGTATCTTCACTTAGAGAGAGATTTTTTTTCTTATGGCCCTACATTTTCAGAGGGACCAAACTCTCTTTGAGAATCTGTCAAAAGCTATACCTCCTTGGATTTTCACCTTCAGCCTAGTACACCATATTCCACAAACTTCCCATGTGGAAGTTTCCATACTACTATGCTGATTCTAGCTCATGGCTCTTCAGTAGATTGTAATATTTCAGAACTGGTTCCCTTACTTGAAACCAACAAGCACAGAATGGTCAGGTTAATATGCTAATGTTACATGTTTCATATCATCACACCTCAGCTCCTAGATTCCAGCTCCCAGAACTTCAAGAGTTCATACTGCTTTCAGAGATAAGATAGAGAAATTATCTTATATCTCCAAATCCTATCCAGGTATTAAGGCACTTCTCAATCATGCAATCTCTCCCTTTTGCTGCATGGAACCTTTAGTCTCCCCCTGGACACTAGATTTTCAGGAAAAAAACAAAAAAAAAAAACAAAAAAAGGACACAGCAACTGGCGTGAGATGAATTACAGCTGCATCCTTTCTATGAGCCATCTGGCTTGCCGTAGTCTTTCCACTCCCAATTTGATGCCTGACATTGATTTGAATGTGACTTTTAAACTTTGCACTTGTGCTTTTCCTTTTTTGGTCATAGTTAAAAGGGGAAATATGGAATGTTCTTACTGTTTTCATGTCTCTATTGCCAAACAGCCTGGTTCACACATTTATATCACCTGCCTAGCCTCAATACACACCTCACTTTGTGTCTCCTGCCCCACAGCCTCTGTCACTGAAGCGAAGCTGGCTAATCCCTAATGTGGAGTTTGCCATGACTCAAAGTTTTAGCACCCAACTGTCTCATTTTCTCAGGTGCAGCTTGATTTCCTCAGAAGTGCCCCCTGTATTTCCACATTTCTCCTTTCTGGTGGCATTTTAGTGGAAATAACCATACCTCCTCAACATTTAATAACATCTTCCAGAAATAAGCCAGCTCTTTGATAATGACCCATTAGGCTGATACCATCAGAAAACAGTATCCAAGGATAATAACATAAACCTTTAGCTGGAAAGAATAGCTCTGAGGTGAAACCCATTATTTGGAATGAATACAGGAAAGAATTTTGTGTTATAATATATATTTTTTAGTTTTTGTTTTGTTTTTACATATAGCTCCTTTAGGAATAACCTTTGTAAAAAGATAAAGATATCTAAGTTTAACTTTTTGACCTTCCTTTCTCAGTTCTAACATTGATTACATGCTATGAAACTTCTGGATAACAAGCATGAAGGAGTTAAGACAGCATTCTTTAAAAAACTCCATTGTCTAAATTCCTTTTAGTCCTCTGTTCATTAAAAAAAAAAAATCTCTTTTTCAAACTCCATGTCTCTAACAAAAGGAAAAGAACACCAAGCTGTTCTTATGAAGAGGGTATCTAAGAAACCTCAGAGATTGAGGCAAATTTTCTATGTGTTTTTTGAGCTTGATTTGACTGGTGCTGGTTGTGACTCCTTGCTAGCCCTGTGCACTGAGGAGTAGGGAGGGGGTCATCAACAGCATCTACTCCCTCCATCCCCACCCTTCCTCTATTTTTTTTTAAAGATTTATTTACCTATACATACAAGAGCTGGGGTACAGGCCAGAGGAGAGGTAGTAAGAGGATTCACCAGAGACAGAGTGGGGAGTACAACAGGCAGACTGATGAAATACACTCCTGAGGGGAGCTGCAGGCAAGTCAAGAGACGTCTGCTGCACCTTGTGGGTTCCCTCCTTGGCTGGGGATGGAACTCGCACTGCAGTGGCTGTAGAAGCTCCACAGTGTGGCGCTCAACTCCTTGTGCCACCAGGGAGGCCCCCTTCCTCTACTATGCTTTAACAGTGGTCTCCCTCACTGCTGGCATCTCTTTCCATCCCTACAACCAATATACACAGATTCTTTCTTCATTTAAATTGTGAAGTCAGTCACATTGAGATTAGAGAAATGAAAATTTTATTCTGTTCAAGAAAAGTCACCTAGTGTAGACTACAGTTTTCATCCTTTAGATTAATAATCTGAGACCTTAGAGGTCACTTGATGCATTAATGTAGTTCAGGAGCCAAGAGGGGTGTGGAGGGGCAGGTCTCCTGACCGCCATTTTGAGAGCCCCTTTAGCATAATGAAGAATATGGACTCTTCCACTCAACTACTGAGTTACTTGGGGCAAATTCCTTGACCTCTCTGAGCTCAGTTTCTTTATTTGCCAAATGGAAAATGAGAGATGCTACATGAAAAGGTTTTCATCTTGCTGAACTTGCCTGGTGTCCATAACGCAGTTATGTTGCAGGGCGAGCCCAATGTCAAATGAGTTGGCCTGAGTATGGGTCTTCACCTGTGCTTAAAAGGGACTTAGAATGAGACTCAACTACAGGCACACACAAAAAGGGTAATAAAGAGTTTATTTACAAAAAGGGAAATGAATAACTCAGGTGAAAGAGAGAGAGAGAGAGAGAGAGAGAGAGAGAGAGAGAGAGAGAGAGAGATAAATCTGTGCCACCTTAGATATGGTGGAATAAAAATTAAAAGGGAGGATTGTAACAGGGTGATTCCCAGGAAGAGGGGAGATTCCAGGTCCCCTGCCCCACCCAGGGGTGGGTGGAACTGAGCAGGGAGGAAAAGAAGCTGGAGAGGAGACTGAAGGAAGGAAGCAGAATAGAGAGCAAGAAAGATATCTGGAGGAGGCACGTGGAACAGAGAGACCTGTGAAGCTGCACTTGCTTCTTGCTCCTGGACTGGGTGAAACAGATGTGTGTGAGAGACGCTTGGAGTGGCTGGCAGTGGCCGCTTTTATACTGATTTTGATTTTGCTCTTTTCTTATCAGATATGTCTGTTTCTGACCCTTTACTATGGGTCCCTGCTGGAAAGTGTTTTAGACTTGTGTCAGGCTTTCTGGCCTTGCTTTGGACCAACTCTGTTTGGGTGGATATTTGCCCACAAGGGAATGGGTAACTTTGGGTGCTTGATTTAGGAACTATATTCTTTGTCTTTTCTGTATTGCACATCAGTTGCATTAAAGATCCTTTCCATTAAAGGTCTTATATGTTTTTCCTTCTTCTTCTTCTTCTTTTTTTTGCTTCAAAGAACTGGGGTGTAGGCCAGAGGTACATGTGGCGGGTGTGGTGAGAAGATTTATCAGAGACAGAGTGGGGAGTAGAACAGGCAGATGTACTAAAATACACTGCAAGGGGGAACAGCAGGCAAGACAGGAGAGGTTTGTTGCACCATATGAGTGTCACTCCCTAGCCAGGATTGAACTCAGGCTGCAAAGGTGATAGTGCTGAGATTTAACCCCTAGACCACCAGGGAGGCCCAGTTATATGTTTTGTCTTGATGAAGATGATGGCAGAACTTATTTAGATCAGTCAGGTTTGGGGTTTTGGGGTGCCCCTCTCCCTGCCCTGAAATAGTTGCTGATACCTAAGAATAGGTACTAGTCACTGAAGGCTGAATTCAACCCTGACTCTAATTTTTTGGCCACACACACACCCACACACCCAATAACCCTTTTTTGCAATCCTGTAATTGCCTAAGTCTTGAAATCCACACTACATTTGGAAAGACCTCTCTCACTCCAGGGAGGGGGAAATAGAATTTGCTGCCCCTTAAAAGAGAAACTAAAGAGAAAATGCCAAATGTCATAGAACAAAAACAGGCACTGATCATCAGGTTGCAAAGCACATTTATGCTGCTCCAGGAACCTCATGTGAAACACCCATTACCAAGCTGGTTTAATTTGTTTAGTTAATAAACTTTATATGACCTGTTTATATTTAGCATGTGTACTGGAAGCTTTTTTATATAGTTTCTAGGTCCACAGTGGTGTGCTTTCCCTGAACATTTATGACGTTCCACAACTCAGCTTCCAAAGAAACCCATTATGAAATTAAATGGATCCAGGTGGATAATTTGAGAGGGTAACTATATTGCATGCAGCAAAGACAATATGTAAATATTGCAGCAATCTCTCTGACATGATATTAGAATATGAAAGAAAATGAAATCAACAAAACTATGAGATACTGAATTAATTTACTTCCAAATATTAAAAGTAATGAATCTTCTACTTATTTTCAGATTCCTATGACTCATTTTAATACTATGATGATTTTTAACTCCATTACATTACTTAACATATATTTGCATCATAGCCCTCCTCAAATGAACGCCTAGCACTTTTTTTTCAATGCAGTTTACCAGAAATTGCTTTGATATATTCACCATCCTGGGTTTGAATATTTCATTGTGAAACCGTCTATTATAAAAGTGCAACAGGAAAGCTAACACTTGACCTGGTGTTTTCTTTAAAGGTGAACAAATACTGGGCTGTCAGAAAAGTTGTGACGCATTTTTGCTTGTGAAACAGAAAAACACATGACTTTTCTGACAACCCAGTAAGTGAAAACAAAACAAAAAAAAAAATCAGCCATATTAGATGAGATATAACGAACCCAGCTTTTCAAAATCTGTATCTCTGTGCTCTTTATTGGAAAGTGTTTTTTCTGAGGTTTTTGCTACATATAAATAAATAGGTAAGGAAACAAACAAACACAGGCCTTAAAAGAAATTTCACAGAAACACTTGGGATATCCTTCAGTTCTAAAATGAATGGAACTACTGACACAGACTATGTCACGGATGAACCTCAAAGAGATTATGTCAAGTGAAATGATCCATACACAAGAGATCATGTGTTGTATGATTCCACTGAAAGGTAATGTCCAGAAAAGGCAAATTTATAAAGTTAGAAAGTAGATCCTGCATTAGTCAGAACGAGGAGTCGTTCTCAGGGAGCGGGAGGCATTTCATCAGGGAGGACAAAAATGTCTTAAAGCTTAGTCATGGCTATATTATCTCGGTGAAGGCATGAAAAATCACTAATTCTTATGCTTAGATAGAACGATTTAATGATATATAAAATATAGACCAATTAAGCTATTAAAAACAACAATCTGGAAGCTATAATGAATGCATGGATGATTGAAAACTAATTGTGGGTCAGGTCATTAGAAAGAGTAACTTTTTGCTTGATGTCATCAAAAAATCATATCCTATTTTGTAGTGATACGTGGGAGATCTTTTGTGAGAACCCCTATAGCTGATGTCCACCTACTGAGTGCTGTGACAATGCTGAATCACCAATGAACCATACGATTTACTTGTCGAGAGAGGGAGCATTCAACATTCTCCTCCATGGAGACACTGTTTCCACTGCTGCACCCCTTTTTTACACCACGCACCCATACAATGCATAGTGAGGTGGGATGAATACCCACAAACTGATGTGAAAATAAATGATATCAGAGCGATTGGTCCTTGACCTTTTATTTTAGGTCAATGAGTTTGGCTAACCATTGTATTTCTCCCAATCAACAATATTACATGACCAATCCCTTCACGCTTGTATGAGACTTCCTTCTTGCTATTTTACATCTTTTGACTTTAAGAATTATTATACTTACACTGTTCTTCATGGGTATGATGGAGTAATATAAACACTGACTTTATATCACCTAGGTAAGACCAGCTAACCACAGACTCAATTTAGTGTTCAAAAGCGTGTGTGTGCAAGCACATGTGTACATGTATACATAAAAACAGACACACACATACATGTGGGGAGCATAAGGAGTGAGGCTGAAAAACGTCTCCTGTATCTAATGCATCTTTGGGATGGCTATGTAAGTCTTTCTGTCAACTGTGGACAGTTGTCTCAGCAGAAAGGAGTTCAATTTTGCTGACTCTTAGGTTACTGTAATTTGAGATCATATCTTCCCTCTCACATTCATTGTCTCCTCATTTTATCAACAGCTAATTATTTTGGGAATCTGGGACATAGCCAAAGAGAGAAAGTATGGAATCTAAAAAGAGTGAACTATTGCTTTTTACCAAAACCGAAACCAAACCAAAACAACAAAAAATCACAACAACTAATCATCAACAGAGAAAATAGAAGTCAAGTGAGAATGGTTGTCATTTTTGTGCCAGGCTCCATGGTAAACCTGTGGTTCTCTGGACATACGGTTTTATTTAGTAATTGCAAAAGTCTCTGATGCAGGTTTTATCATTCCTCTTTTACTGATGAGGGGGCTGACCTCAGAGAATGTTAACTAGGTTAAACAGGTTGGCTGAGCTAGTAAGTGAAGCAGGCTGATTTGACTCTATGACCTATTTGTTTCATGATTAAAATTGATTTTGATGCCCAGGAGCTTTTACTAACTTAGGAAGATATAGTAAACTGTTACGAGTGGTGAGTGTTCTGATCCCTTGTCTACCCCAAAAAGACCATTTGAGAAATGAAACATCAAGAACTCTGGGAAAAGAGTATGACCATCTTTTTAGCAAACCAAATACTTGTTTGTTTGTTTTCTGAGCCATCCTGATAAATCCCTTACTTCCTCAAAGAATTGCCTAATTAGAAGGGGTGTCTGTGATTATAATGACCTCCTTCTTCAATCAGCCATGATATGTAGGGGATAAATTATTAGTCTCCTATCTCATTATGGGTAACTACTCTCTATGGTTTATTTGGTTCTGTGAGCCTTCCATTATGGAAATAAGTAGGTGACACACTTTAATGCAAATCTGACTTTGAGGTTTTGCAATGAACTTCTATGAACATATGCGTTAACACTCTCAGACTTCATAATGCTGGAAGTTATCTTCACGTTTAACTTATTAAAACATCTCAAACTTAAGAGTGCATCATAATTGCCTTGAAGGCTTGATAAAATACAGATTGTTAGCTGACACAAATGAATTCATTTCCATAGGTCTGAGACTGGTCAGAGATCATGTTTTGAACAAATGTTCAGCTGATAACTTAAATGCTGATTTGGGGACACTTAATTTAAAGCCACTACTTAAAGGAAAGAAGAAAGATGCAGCTAGAGAATATGTAGTTTAGAGAATGTAAATATACATATATATCCTATTTACTTTTTCTTCCTCTGTATTTAAGATTTCATGAAGTCTATGGAATTGAATGATCTGAAGTCATTTAAAAGTACACATGCCAAAAAACTTGAATCTGCTTTGTATTACATTACTAAGTATCATCTGGATTTTCATTATTATCATTTCAAACTGTATTTTTCCTGTTCACCAAGCAATTTAGAAAAGTTTTTATGACTTGGTTCTCACAACCACTTAACTAACTGGTCATGTGTAATATAATGCTATTATCCCTGTATTAGACATGAGATGACCAAAGTCCAGTGCAGCCAAGTGACTTGCACGTATGGACAGTCATATTTGAAATCTGTGAGATTCTGATTCAAAATGATTTTGATTTAAATATATGTGAAATATAGCAATGCCAAGTATATATACTGTATGTGTAAATATACTCTGAAAAGCCAGAGAGTTGAAAATGTGGGCAATTAGCATAATAACACTGGACCAGGAATTAGCAAATTTGGGACCTCATTTCATAAATCTGTTCTAAACATAGAACAGCTCAAAGATGCAAATAGACTGGTAAAAAGATGATAGGTGGAGCTGATATCTTTCTTTCTGTTCCAGATTATTCACAACTAATTGTTCACTGAAGAAGCATTCAATAAGAATTTACTATGTACCAGGTACTGCATTAGGCCCTGATGATAAAGAGCTAAAAGTCCAAATATATTTCATGATGGTAAGATTCTAAGTGTAAGACAGAAATCTAACAAACTTGTTCATTTGAAAGAGTGACTTTAAAAAAAAAATAAACGGGGTAAGAGGATGGAAAGAATTGATGATAAAAGCACTCTGGTGGGCAAAAGTCATGAAAATGTGATACACCAGCGGTGCTGAAGAAGGGCAAAAGGAGTCATCACATAAAACGATGTGCATATTCCAGGCAGAACTGTGTTAAACGCAAACCCAAAGATAAATCAGCTCAGTTTCGTGAGAATTAGGAAGAGAGCATTCTGAAACCAGGTAAGTGAACAAATGGTAGGAGACAAAGTTTGGAAAGGCAGACAAAGCCAAATTACATAAAGTCTTAAAGACCATGAAAGGGACTTGGAGATCCTTGAGCACAAAGGCATGGCCTGATTTAGGTCAGTGGACTTATTGCTTCCATAGATATTGAACAGTATAGAAAAGTGAATCTATACACACATAAAAACCATTTTAAAAAGTTTTATTTTAAACAAAGGTTTTCTCCTTGTTTATTCAGCATATGAATGACAAAGTACAAATTATTATACCAGCCAAAATTGTGCATTCACCATTGATACTTTAAGGATATTACTAAGTATTATAAACATGGGCAACTCAAATAATAATTAGGGGGAAAATCATATGGAAATTGCTAACAGACTCATTAGAGTGTGCTTAATTATTGCAGTGAAGGGTTAGCAAGAGGATTGGAGCTTACCAAATAAATCTGTTTGCACATGGATTGATATGCTTGTATCATAATTACTCACAGCTGTTGGACTTTCGAAATTTATTAGGAACTTAATTCCAAAACTTTCATGCTGAAAAGATTTTCTAAGAGGGAAGTGTTAGCCCGGTGCCAGGAATGTGAGCAAGGAACATTTATCTAGCAATTCTTTCTGGCAATTTCTTACAGAGCAACTACAGATCTCCTCATTATACATAATGAAGTGGACCTGCTCATTTTTGATTTTCACACACTTCACACAAAGAGCAAAGCCTTCTGATTGAAACTGCTTGAGCCCAGTGATGAAAAGTTGCATGTAATATGTATTCCAATTACAAAATGATCTCAGAAAACAGGCTTGATGCCTGATGTATTCATTTGGAAGCAATTCGGGGCTAAATTGATCTTTAAATAATCTATCTGTATGCCTGTTAATTTAATAGATCAACTGACATCAAGAGAAGACAGGAGTGCTTCATCCTTCACACTGCCTTATAGCTGACAACTAATCCTTCTTTCTTGGTGATTCATTTATTATTCTTTATAAAATGGAAGAAATGGACAGGGCCCCTGAAATACAGCAGACTATGTCCAATAGTTTCTTTTTACTCATCATCAACCAGAAAATTAATACTGTGCCTGGGATAGCAGTTTCCATCATAGTCTAATTTTCGATCTCTAACTGATGCACAGGCACACATACACATTCAGCCTAGAGAGGCTAATACAAAGCAATAACAATTTAATAATCTGGCCTTTTTATCCATGTTGCCCTATACCTTGCTTTCCAGACTCCAAATCACTAATTTTTCTCAAGCTTACCTTATGCATGGATTTTATTATCAAACATCTCTGTCTACATTGTTTCATTCCTTCTTTCTGGAATGCACTTTCTTATTGAATTAAAATCCTCCTTAACTTTCAAAGACCGAATCAACAATTCTTCCTATGGAAAGGCTCACTTCTCTCTACTCCAGGCAAAACAATACGTAAATACTCTGCTTTTTAATCCTACTATATAATTTCATTAAATTAAAAAACAAATAGCGACAGCAACAATCATAACGTCAGTACGGATTTATATTATTCTAAGTCTACTAGTCTAAATTCTTTGTATATTGTTATTTAATCTTTACTCAAGTGTTCATATCAATTTTTAAACTTTCTTTTCTCTTATTTTGCACATGAGCGACAAAGGCAATGAAGGATCAAATAATTTTTTCTGCATCACTCAGAAGTTAAGAGGGTTGAGCCAGATTTTTGCCCAGTCAATGTGGCTTTAGACTCCAGTCTCTTATCTCCTTTACTGCATCACAATGAAACCCTGCAGGCAAGTAGAGAGCGTTCAAATAAAGCTAAAGTGCCTAGAATAGGGTCTCAAATATAATTCAAGAGGTGGTGGTAATTTTCTTACTTAGGCAACGAAATATTATAAAAATAAATTGTAAGGGGTAATAAATCTGATAGTTATTGTTCTTATAGCAAATGGCAGTATCATGTGAGGTTGATGCTCTATGATTCAGCAATTGCAACTTTTATACATGAGTTTGCAAGTCACAGATACGACTGCGGTCTAGTTTGAGCACTCAGTAAACAGTCAGTGGGTGAATGAATAAAATGAATGAACAAACTAATCCAAGAAGCTTCTGGAAGGGTTTTTTCCCTCCTCTACATTTCCCTGAGGCACAGTGCTAAATCCTTCAAAAATAAGACAAATAGTAAGTTACTGAAGCATTAGAATCAACCTTTTCCTTCCATTTCAATAAGTTGCTATTAAAATAAACCCCACGAAGCAATATTTTTAGAAGTCTACATCCTGAAGTAAAACATGGAAATTATCTGATTAATGCAGATAGCCACTCACCAATTTATATTCTTGAACTCAAGAGAATCATTTAGCTAATTGTATAGGTGATTATTATGCTTTTCACAGAAGTGTGCATCATGCATTTAGAATTTCAAAATTGTGTCTCTCCAAGAGAATCCTCTCAAATTTAATTATTGTATACTTAGCTGAAAGATTTATTTATTTCTTTAAGGAAAAAATAGCTTTTAAAGCCTTGGAAATCCTCTGGTGAGACAGTGAAGTTAGCATTTAAAAAATTAATTAAGTTCACTTTTTAAAAAAAGTTGCAACATACACTAAAGTAACTGGCAAATGAAAAACAAAAACAAGAAACCTCTTCCTCCTATTTTTTGCCAAGAATTTAAATTGAGTGTGTGACCAGAAAACATATATTGTATCAATAGTACATATATTGTATCAATAGTATAAATAGTACATATATTGTATCAATAGTATAAATAGTATAAAAATTCAAAATTCTCACACTTAGGTAAATTCTCTGATGTTCAAGAAAATATTTGCCATAGTGCGGATAGAACTACTGGGCTTGGAACTCAATGGCAATTATTCGTACTTCCCAGGGGACTGATGATTGGTTCAAATTTAAAAGTGCTTCTTCTTTAAAGTTGATCTACCGAGGATACAGATAACCATTTAGAGGCTATTCAGACCAAAAAAAAAAAAAAGATAAATGGAAGGAAAGAAGGAGAGAGAGAGAGAGAGAGAGAGAGAGAGGTCTGAAAGTTATTTTTACTCATTGCACATACCAGGTTTTTAAACAGGCACGAAACCAAACAATTTGAATATTTACTTATAAATTATCTACTTCTGTGTTGCATGTGCCACATTACATGTTATTAAATGCACACAACATTTGCAAGAATATGATGAACAAAATAAGTGAAAAGAACCTCAGTAGCTTCTCCCTGTGATACACTGTAGAAACACTGGTCTAGACAATGTCAGTGTTAATATTTTAAAATATAAGATTTTCCAAGAGGGACTTCAGCATGGCATAACGTTTTCATTTGTCAAAAACTTAACAATGATCCTATCAACTAAATAAAACCAATGTATAAATCTTGGAGTTAAATTCATAAGAATCTCTTTGCTGCTATATTTTTTTAGCCAAAGGAAGAAAAGAAAAGGTTTTCAAGGACAGACGAATGCTTTGGGGAGGCTTTCGATATACTGCAGGTTTGTTTAACGGTTCCTCCCTGGTTGAGTAAGTTGGGGAATTTAGGGGATTCAAGTGGGAATGTTTAAAGTTAAGTACATGGTAAAAGAACTTTATTTACAGAGCCATCAATTTTCTTTGTGAAGCTGGGCTGCAGAGAGAACATTGGACTATGAATCAAAAGCTGTGGTCCTAGCTCCAAAGGTGATTCTGCAACTAAGTAGTTGGATGACCTTGAACAAGTCATTTAACTTTTCTGACCCCTTTTTAAAAAAAAAAAACAAATTCATTAGACACTTACAGGGTCCCTTCTATGTATTGGCATAAGGAGAAATAATCAATGAGTAGTTCACCCTAATAATTTGAAGCACTCCAAAAAGAATTTCTAACACTTTAGACACTTCCCCTAACTTTTCTGGATTTCAACATTTAAGTTATTTGAGGACAATGCCAAAAATCAGCAGAATGTCTTGCCTGTCACAGTAATTGGATATGCTTCCTGGGGCTATATGAGAGTAAATCATTGGCCAAATATTCATTATAAACTGTAAGTGTCTTACAAACAGAAACCAAAGCCAAGGTTTTCAAACTTCTTGGATCATGAGAATCACTTGTTGATTTTTTTTTTCTTTTTTCTTTTTCTTTTTCAAATCCCATGTCCAATCTCTGGCATTTAAGATTCAACAATCTGAGCCACATATTTGTTTCCAAGCCCAAACTTTTTGGTAATCAACCCAAAGAAGAGATGAAAGCATTTCCAACATCTGTGGTATCCATACTATAGAAACAAGCCAATTGCTCAGAAGTAGTACAGTCATTCCATCTAAACAGGATGATATTTTCTTAGGATTGAATCACTCAACAAAAGTAAAATTACTGTTGGTGAGTGAAAAAAAAATACTGTTCACATTAGGGCAACAACATGATTATGTTCTTTGAGATATATTTCCAGGGATGGATTTCCATTGATTGATTAAACCTCCTTTTTGAAGAACTATACCTACAGTTGGGTGCTATACCTGATTTATATGAAATTATTAATCAATATTTTTCTAAAGATGTAAGAAAAGAAAGATGAGAAGAAGAAGAAAAGAAGGAGGGAAAGAGGAATATGGGAAAGAATAGTGGAGCTGACCTGCTAAGACTGTATTTCAAGGAGTCAAGCTAAACTATACAAAGTTACGTTGATTGGCACCACCAATCAGTTCTGCTTCAGAAAGATCCTGTAAGCTAATACTTGGAGAACTTCAAATGAAACTCTACCTGATGTTATGAAGTAAATTTGCTTGGATTAAATCCAACATTTGCCATGTGTTCTTAAGAGTATTTTGACTGATTTGCTCCACTTATCTCTGAATGTCTTCTAAGAACTTTCTCTCCAAATTCCACTCATTTTTCAAGGACCAATTGAAGTCTTAACTTTTTTTTTTTTCCTCCTGGAAGCTTTTGCTAACAATTTTAGTCCTAAACGTATTTTTTTCACCTTGAATTTTTTTGATCTTATGTTGACAAGTAAATCTCATCAACCTGACAAGAAAGTAAATTGTATGAACACAGAGACTATGTCTGAAAAATCTGTATACCCTGAAACCACTTAGAGAACCTACTCAGATTCTGCATTATCACTTTCCCTATGACTGTATTTTCTAAGTTCAGCTGGATCCCAAATATTTGATTCCAGCTTGAACTTGTACATTTAGTCATTGCCTTCCAGACATATCTTTACATAGATGGATCACTTATACCTCAAACTCAAAATATCTAAAATTAAACTTCTATTTCCTCCTATACTTGCTCTTGCAATGATATTCTTTATTATCCAACCTAGAAACCTTGCACGTATCCTGAATTTTTCCCTCTGCTATTGCCCTACTTGCAATGCATAAACTGTCAATTTTACCTCAGAAAATCATATAAGATAATGGAAGAGAAATCACATTTCAAAGCAATGAACTGTTTATCAAATTACACAAACCTCTCTTTATTTTTTTTTGTCACTGTGTTCAAGAGCAGAGTTTTTAATTTATATGGACCATGTTGTTTTAAAATGTTGACTACATTTTTATAGTGTGTAATTTGGGCTACGTACTGTCCTAGATAGTATGTGTGTGCTGGAAACATATAATGGGTCCAAACAAAGTAAAGAAAATGCCTTTTTTTTTTTTAAGGTAACGTTGCCTTAAAACACTATGTGATCACAGCTCCTAAGATACATGTCGCCACATTACACCCACTATGAAAGCACCCTAAGCACACCAGCATAGTCTTCCTTCCCACTTTATCTCCCCCCTTCTCCATCCCAGAGTTTTAGCTTCAATTACAGATTCAGGTCTCTAGGGGTTTTTATTGGCTTGGATTTGTCTGACCCTTCATTTGATTTCTCTATAGTCCACATATAAGTGAGACCATCTGGTATTTGCCTTTTTTCTTCTGATTCATTTTCCTTCACATTATTCTCTCCAGTTGTATCCATGTTGTCACAAACGGCAGAATTAATCATTTTTATAGTTACATAGTATTCCATTGGGTGTATATGCCTCATTTATCTAATTTACTCCTCTCTCCTTGGGTACTTAAGTTGGCTATTGTATATATTCTATAAATTGGCTATTGTAAAAAGTGCTGCATGAACACAGGGCGCACAGACCCTTATGATTTTGTTTTTGAATTCTTCAGGTAGGAGTGGAATTGCTAGATCACCTGGTACATCTATTTTTAATATTTTGAAAAAGCTTCTTACTGTTTTCCACAAAGGCTGGATCAGTCTACATTCCTACCAACAGTGTCAAGGGTGCTTTTTTCTCTACATCTTCACTAACACTTGTTATTTCTGGTCTTTTAGACACAGACCATTCTCACAGGGGTGAGGTGGTATCTCACTGTGGTTTTGATTTGCATTTATCTGATCACAGGTGATGTTGAACTGAGTATAAGTGATGATATGCATTTTTTCATATGCCTGTTGGCATGTGAAGAAGACCTATACATAGGTCTTCCTTTGAGAAGTATCTATTTAGCTCTTCTATAAAGAGACTGCTGTGAAAGTGAAGGGTGAAAAGCTTAATCACTTCAGGATTCATAATTGATTTATTTCTTTCAAGGAGATACATTAAAATATGGTTCCAGTGAGTAGCCACATTACAAATATGTATTACAAAGCTGATTCAATGTGGAGTGCTTAGGGTTATTGATCTCTAGTGTCACTTCGGCACTTTATTACATTTGTATGTCTTCACGTATTTCATAACATGCCAATTTATTCACAAAAAGCACCAAATGGTTTTCTGTAAGCGCTTCCTCTTAGTTCCTGGTATGTTTGGATCCAGGATGCTATGTGTTAGAAGTGCTGGCTTACTTGGGTGGTCATATTGGTACTGCACATAGGGCAAAGAGCTTCCATTTTATTCTCCTAAACAACAGGGCTCACTGAAGTGGGTTTTATTTGGAGGCTGAAAGGTGGGGGAAGACAACATCTACAGTTGCTGCTTAAAAACCTTACTTGATTATTGCAGGGGTCAGTAGAATTAGACCAGTTTATAGTCATTTTTCTGGCAGTGAACAAATTGCCAGGATCACCAAGTACTTACTGAACATGTTTTTTTGTACCAGGCATCATCTTAGGTCTCAGGTGCAAGGGTGAACAAAACTGATTTGACTCCTTATCTCACAATACCCACTATCAAAAGAGGGGACAGATAATAAGGCAGACAGATACATAATCATCACCTTCTAACTGGGTTATGAAAGAAAAGGCCAATGTGTTTGTGAGTGTGTGCTAGACATTCTGACCTAGTCTGGAGGGTTGGGGGGCTTTCTTGAGGAAGTGAAGTTTAAAGTAGATTTAAAGAAGAAGAAGTTAATAGTCAAAGGCTAAGGAAGTGAGGTGAAGGAAGAACACTTTGAGAACAGGAAATGAGCCCGAAGTGTAAAGAAGCAATACTAATCCAAAGAAAGAAAGACGGACTCTAGACAGGAGCTCAGAGACTAAAGTGAGGTTTAAAGGAGTGAGATGCCTTATAGACCAGGGTAAGTAGTTAGGTGTCTATTCTAAACACAGTGGGAATCTCCTCTTGATGATTTAAGAAGGTACAATGGAGGGACAATGACCCCATTTCTATGAAATAATGAACTAGCTGTAAAGTAGAAAAGTGATTGGCAAAGGATAAGAGGATTTAGGAGGGAAAGACAGCATTGCAAACAGTGCCCAGGGAGAGGGCTGACAGTGACTTGAAGCTATAAACAGAGAGTAGAGATATTCAGAAGGTAAACTCATCATACTTGATGGTGGATGTGACACAGGAGTAATGGGGAAAAATAAGAAATGCTTGGAAGTCACTGTGCCTATAGTAAAATAATAATAAAAAAAAGTTCTGTATTCTAAACCCTTTGTCATGTTATTGATTTCTTTTTCACAATACTAATAGCCTCTTTCTAAAAATGTCAGTACTCATGCAGTTGTTACCTAATTGGTATTTACATTTTTTGAAAGAACACATGACTCAGTGATTCAGCAATTAACTAGAACAAATTATAGGTCTTTTTGCCAGCCATGAGTAATCATTTCACCTCTCTGCACTGTACTTGCCACATCCATGAAATGGCATTATAACATGTATCTCACAAGTTACTTGTAAGGTTAACTAAATTGTATAAAATACTAAGACTATGGTAATAACTCAGTAAAAGTTAGCTACTTGTGCCTTCACAAAGAGTTGCCACTGAGGGAGCAATAATAAATCCCATCAAACTCCACACTGGGGCCAAGAGGACCATCATAATCTGACTACTGCCTAAATGATCTATTGTCTCCTAATATTCTCTATGCTTCAGCCGTGGCCAAGTTTTTTCTACCTCTGGACTCACCCAGTTGGTCCCTATGTTAGGAACTTTACTATAGCTATTTCTTCTGCTTGGGATATTCCAGATCTTTCCATAACTCAGACCTACTCATTATTCAAATAGCACACTCTCACGGAGGCCCTCCTGATCACTCTCTATGCAACAGACTCTTTTCTTTCCACTTTTCCATTTTATCATTTCATTGTATTTTCTTAACAGTCCAAATTGCTAGTTGAAGACATTATGATGACTTCCTTTCAGGTTTACTAACTGCCTCTCCCAACTGTAATACAAACAACAAAAGGAGATCTCACCTACCATGTGGCAGCAAACATCTGCCATAGGGCATGGCACATAGTAGGCACTCAATGGATAGCTTCCTTATGAGTAGATGGACTAATAACAACTACAAGTATAATGAGAGTCAGTGATCTCAAGCCCTTTGGGGTTACATAAGGACGCTGGGGAACACTTTCCTAGGAGGATCAAAAATAAATCCATTTTGTTCATCATTTTGCCTCAGGAGGTTATTTCCCATTCAGGATTTTCCCAGTAGAGAAAAGCTACTCACTGACATAGCTCCATATATTTTTGCCTTGCTAATTTCTCCTCTGAGTAGTGGCACTGTTAGAATCGCATACCTAGAATACCATAGAAGTTTGCTTTTAAATATGTTATAAATGGTCATTACATTTTTGAAAAGCAAACATATTGGGAAGTGTGAATGTTTATTCTGCGCTTTTTTTTTTACCCCTGAGACCATCAGTTAACAAAGTCATCCATCTTGTTGACCCTCTGTGATACCCAAAGGAGAGGACGTGGATTTCCAATAGCGTTGTCCCATTTCTTCTTTAAATATAAAAAAATACTTACAGAGAGACTGAGTCACAACCAACTGTAATAAGGAATGAATTTCTGGGTGGCTATAACACACCCGGCTGGATGCACTAAGGCACAAGAAGTGCAATGATTTCCCCAAATCCCACAGTTTTATTGCCTTAATGCAGCTGACTATACAGCAGTGAGAAAACCAGATGTGTTTATTTACTGGACACTGCACAGGTGAGCATGGTATGTTATTATCATCCCATCAGTAAGCCTTGAAAGTGTGCAGAGTCTGAAAAACACCATCCTCGTTTATGTTCTAGTATGAAGGCAATTCATGTATTTGCTCAGTCCTGGATTTTTGGATTATTTTCAACTATTTAGTCCAGAGAGATTGTGGTGTAATGCCAATCAAGTGAAAGCTGTATACCAACAGGATATATGCATAAGATTTCAGTGTACATGTACTGTGGGGATAGTGATTCAATATTAATAGTTAACATTTAGAGAGACTCTAGTGTGTGCCAGGTGCTATACCCTGGGTTATCTTGTTTGATCCTCACCAGAATCCTAGGTGGTAAATAGCAGTAATATTCTCATTTTACAGATGAATAGATGAAGCTTGTAGACATTAAGAAATTCACCCGAGTGCACACATCTCCAGCAATTGTCAAACCAGGATTTAAACCTACATTCCTTTCAATCAATCTTGTTTTCTCTTTTTCATTCTTCTAAAAGTAAAAAGTTTAACATTAAACTTTTTAGACAGTTCAATATCTTATTTTACCAATTCCATGCTATATGACCTTGGATCTCTAAGTCCAACTTCTCTAATATAGAACATGGTGATGATAAAATATACTTAATAGATTGTTTTGACGGTTCCTATGCAAAAATACTTGATTTATAGCAAATGCTTAATAAGTGATGATAATTATCCATTCTCAATACTTTATGCAAGATTTGACTGTGAAGGTACAATGGCACAAGCTTCTTTTAGGTGGCTGCCGATGCAACACACAGCTAAAAAGTGAATATGACATTCAGGGTGAAAGAATAGTAAATTGTCAAGTTCAGAATATTAGCAATAGTAATGCTGTATAAAGCCCTTTTCTCTCCTCACGTAATATTTTCTGAAAAGGCAAGTGTCACTGCTCCTGTTCCCTGAGTCCAGAGAAGTTATTTGTTTAAGGTCGTAAGATGAGCAGGCTGAACTTGAACCCCAAACAGACTGCTGTAAAGCCCACATTCTCTGTGCTGGCTGGCACTATCTCAAATTGCTTTCCACTATTACAGGAACTCACAGGTGGAGTGGACCAGTGCATATGAGGAGGAGAAGAACATTTTATAAAGGAGGGGGTATTGGTTGGAGCCTATAGTATGATTACAAAAATAGGATACTATAGTAGAAAGAAAAATGTGAGATTATGAGTAAAGAAGAATATACAAATTGTCATACCATGAGGAAGACAAAGAAACCCAATATTGTAAATATAAGGAACATTAGATGACGAAGGACCTTAATATGTTAAGCTGTAGCTTTGGGTCACTCCTGTAAGTAACAGGAACAATAAGATTTTTGAGAAGTAGGGTAGCAAGAAGATGACAGTGTCTTTGGAAATAATCATAGCAAGCTGGTAAAGGAGAAAAAATTTGGAGCTTTCTGAAGAAAACAAACGAATGACAAGGAGTTGAATACAAGGAAGAAGTGAAAACTGCAAGATAGATGCAGATAAGCTACTAGAAATCATGTTCTCAGCTGGTTAGGGAAGACTTTCTTCCAATGACTGGGCTTAGAGACACAACCCATAGAGAGTGTTTTCTATAAAACCGCTCTACAACTGGAACGTTCCTTATAGATACAAGACATTTTTGTGACCATTCTTATTTGTATAAAATGGTAGACACTTTTTTAGTAGCTCATTCAATGTAATGTGAATCTCTCTGTTGGTAACTAATGTAACATAAGGCAAAAAAAGGTGGAATTGGGTGGAATTGGACCAAGGACAAGTTTCCTGTCCTGAGCACTCAAAGCCTTAGATTTATGAAGATTTATTGGAGCATTATCAAATAGACATCCAGGGGATCTTGAGGTTGTTGGGAAAATGGTTGTCAACATTTTTGTCTTCTTCCACAATGTAATATCAACAGGTGAACTCTAACACCTGGTCTCTGCACTGATAATGGATCACACTATCTCTCCTTCAAAGAAAATTCATATACTGAATTATTATTGCCCAGATGAAATCCAGTTAATAGCTAAAATTGCTGTTTTCTTTAGTGTGTTGCCTTATCTCTCTTTAACAATCCTTACTTGCCAGGGTAATTGAACTGAATATAATCCATTATCTATGGATTAATTCATTAGGTGGTTTAAACTTTGGGAAAATGGATGGGTTTTAACTGTCCTCCCCTCCATTCCACAAATTGACACTGTAAAACAAGCCTGTGCCATTTTTATGGAGGCTCCAATTCATGAAATAAAAATCAATAAAGACATTTCCAAGCCCTCATGTCATTGTTATGCTCCCTTGGTTGCATGGGAAAGCCTCTGGGTAAAAGGAGGACAACTCTAATCAGAAGGAGAGTCATTGTCTCAGGAAGCGTGAACAATGCATTTCTGGGCCAGTGCCCTTCCCAGTGTGACAACCTCTCCTGTTACTGCCTTTGGGGATATGGCTACAGAACCAGAGTCACTGTCACTCGGGTTTGGTGTGGGGGAGGGCCAGCCTTTTCTGAAAGCAGAGTAAGTATGATTACTACTACAAGGTGTCAAAGGTTTCCCTTTATCTCGATGGTTCCTTTGCAAATGATTTTAGTTGGTGAACGAATTCGTTTACATGTGGCAGTGGTTCTCAAACACTATTCTACAGTCATCCAGAGCTTGAAAAACCATAAGCGTTCACATGGTTCTAATTCCCTGCAATGGATGCTTTAGTGGAACCAGGTTAGTCACCAGGAATTTTTATCTTTTAAAAGCTTCAGGTGAGTGATATACAAAACTTAAGTTTATAAACTACTGACATAGACATGTTTCTGTTTTTGTAATAAAAACTGACTTAGCCAAAAGTGGAGGGAAGGCTGGAATTTTTTTAAAAATAGAGCCAATAAATGGCTTTATTAAATAGATCAGTCAATCCAAGAAGTTCTGACTAAAATGCCATAGCACAAAAAAACCCACATTTTATCAAATCTGAGACCATACTTTGTACCTGGAAAAATCTTGCCTTCCACAGTATCCTTCTTGTTGCACTTGGAGACTAATCATGAAAAAACACTGACCATTTACCCTAGGAAGGGTATGGCTATACAGAAGTTAAAAAATTCTCTTATATGTAAAGGATAGAAGTGTACTTGGAGGGGTGAAATTGATAAGACTGCACAGATACTGATTTATCATGATGCATAACTGTAATTTAGATGTTGCAATGCAAATGTCACTTCAATAAAAAAAAAAAAAAACATTGAAAAAGAAGCTACATATAGATTCCCTCTAAAACATAGAGGCATGTGAGCTGGTAGTTTTAAACTATGCTTATAAACCCACCCNTCCCTCCCTCCCTCCCTCCCTCCCTCCCTCCCTCCCTCCCTCCCTCCCTCCCTTCCTTCCTTCCTTCCTAGGAACAAAGTGTGGCAGAAGTAACGGTTGGTCCCTATGCTGGGTCATAGAAGAGATTTCTTCTTCTTCTGTCCTGAATCCCCTGCTTTTTGGGAAGCAAGCTGTCATGTCATGTGGACATTTAAGTAACATGTGTAGAAAGCTCTAACAGGAACTGAACTTCTTGCCAACAGATAGCACAACAAGCCAGCCACGGGGTAAGTCACATAAAGAACAGATATCCTCTGGCCCCAGTAAAGTGCTCAGATGCTGTATTGGGGGCAGACATCTTGACTGCAAGTCTTGAGCCAGAACTGTCTAATTAATCCACTCCTAAACTCCTAACCCACAAAAACTGTATTATTCAATACTTATTGTCTTAAGCCCCTGAGTTGTGGCAATTTGTACGGTGCAATAGATAACTGATGCAGCTGCAAAGACTTGCTTTATCTCAGTTTATAGTTGCTTTTACATCCACCTCTCACTATCCTCATCGACCCTATGTATTTGAGGTACACAGACACATAAAAAATGATCAGACACATCAGTGAATATTTCATAAACATTGTAGGAAGTATAGTTCCTAAAATACTAGAAAGCAAAGGTTCAATAACAACAATTGTGGATGGTTTCAGTGCAATGGCAGAGAATAATAAAACAGTTAAGGTAACACAGACTATAAAACAGTCTGAACAGTAAGGGAGACTCGAGTTAGGAACTTGTTCTTGGTTTTACAAAGCCACATTCTAGTATGTGGACTTAACATTAGTAGTGACAGGCAGCAGCCGCAGGGAGCATACATCATCAGGTCTGGCTCTGCAAAAACTTATTAAAGAGTAAAACAGGCTAGGCTGAGAGTGCAGGTGGTAGAGACAGCACTGGAAGTCTGAACTTGCATTCACTGCAAAACATTCAGCAAGAGTCGTCTTTCATTGTTGGTGAACCAGCCATGATTCAAGGCAGTGATTTGCTAAATGAGGCTGTAAGGGTGCATGCTGCATATCAGACAACGGTTAATAGGGTGAACAGTTCCTTAATGAAATAGGATGGGTGTCAATGCAGGAAGCACCTTGTTTATTGCTCTCTATATTATGTGACTTCTCTGCAGATAAACACTTCATCTACGTGTTTCATAACAAGAATATAAAATGCATTTTGTCTTTCCCATCGTATTTTCTTGTAATGCTGTCTTATGTTTAAAAATGCCATCAGTGGTTAAGGTTCCTGAATCCCCAGTCCTAGCGTCAAATATCTGAGGTCCTCTTTAATCTGATCAGGAGTGTGTCTTTGGGGAGGACAAGAAGTAGGACATAAGTTATAGGCTAAGTACTGGCAAATAAAACATGAAAACTGACTTTTAAATAATTATCGAGATTTCCCAAAGGAGATAGACTTCATTTGGCTATAATAGGGAGAAAAAAAAGAAACAAAAGGAAGATCACCAGCTGCTCTACTAGCATCCCCACCAACAATACACACATACGATTAAAACACAACATGTACAATGTAAAACCAATGTATAACTCCTCCACCCCACTCACACACAAGCACCAACTCATATTAACATTAACATGATCTACACACATGCTCACAGACCCACTCCCCCAAACTTAGCAAATGACTAAAGGCAGGAAAATGCAGAAGGAACACAAGAATATAAACCCAGAAGCTGACCTTGCTAGGATTCCTTCAGAGGCCGATATGGGAAGAAGCCAGGGGTGAGGCAATTGTGGAGCAGGGAGTGTACTCATCTGAGGACATTCAAATTCAGTTAAAAACAGTATCACTATGTTGGCTGACTAAAATCCCTTTGGCCATAAAGTAGCCACAGAATGACGATGTGGAAGGTCAGGTTTGGTGGCAGACAAAGGGTTAAGGAGTAAATTAAAATTGCATTTGTAAAATGGACCAGAGATGCTGAAAGTAAATCCAAAAGATATTAAAAACAAACTTATGTTTTTTGTTTTTTTGTTTTTTTTGAAACAAGAAAGAAAGCAGAAAAGCTGGGGAAAGGGATTCAATCATTCCTGGTAGTTTTCTGTGGAAATCATGTCACTACATAAAACATGAAAACAAAACTATAAATAGATAGAACTCAGTATTAGATAGTGAGATGAATATAATCTCCTTTTCATAGGCAGGGTGAAGGGACTGCATTCAATGATCCATGATGACATTCAAAATTTTTGGTTCTGGGGCCTCCCCAGGGGCTCAAGGGATTAATCCCTGCACTATGAAACATCCATAGCTACTGTGGCACGAGTTTGCTCCCCAGCCAGGGAGGCGACCCACATGGCACAGCAGACCTCTCCTGCCTCACCTGCTGCTCACCTCAGCAGTGCATTTCAATACATCTGCCTGTTCTGCTCCCCACTCTCTCTCTTTGCACCCCACACATCTCTGGCCTGTACCCCAGTTCTTGTATGGACAAATAAATGAATCTTAAAATAAACAAACAAAATTATTGGTTCTGAACAAGAAATAGCATCCCTATTTCTTAGCCTAATAGTCATAAAACAAATCTCACCCTTGTGCCATCTTAAGACATCCTTTGATGTAATTTTATTTGTTGGACAACATTTTAAAAAAGATGTTTTGTTTTCTCTGCCATTAAGTGCAAGCAACTGTGTATTTTGTTAGGAAACAGGTAGTAGCAGAAAGAAGTTGATAGTGACACTTGAAAGACATGACATTGGAAGAGGGAAACAGTGTAAAAGAGCAAATGAAACAAAACCACCAAAGATGGAATGAAGGAATTTTCGTCCTTCCAGCCACTTCTTTGCCTGCCGGGGTTGGAACAGAGAGCTAGCAAAAATAGCTCTAAAGACCTGTCCCTCCTTCCGGCTGAGGAACTGTCATTTTCATCCTTGGAAACACTACTTTAAGCAATTGCCATGTCTACAGTGTTTGAGGGATTTTCAGAAACACAATGTACTTGGAGCACGGACAATATTCTTGCTTGAACTGTGTGGTTTGGCTTAATCTTAATGTTGTATCTTTTTCTCCAATATCTTTCTAAAAACTAAATAGGGGAGCAGAGGAACCTAAATCTTCACCAATATTTGGACAGAAATTGCCAAAGGTAGACGTTAATTCTGAACTTCAACTTACTGTTGTGTTATTTTAGCCAATTCTTCTTTTGAAAACAAGTGCATGAAGGCGATACATGTTTTAAAAAGCATAACATACTCTGTATTCCTCTGCTTTCATGCAGAGTTTTATGCTGAGTTCTTAAGAGGCTGGCTGGCATGGGTGGTCCAAAGAGCTGGCCCTGTGTTACATGTCTGCCTCAGCCAAGCTCAAATTTACTTTTTGGTAATACAGTCAAGTATATGGAAGAAAATGAAAGTGTAAATTTAATTTCCCAATTTCACTCATTTTACTTGAATTACTAAAGATCAATGGTAAATATGTCAATTGACACACTTAGGTAATCTTATTGAGATCCAGGATAGAAAAGGGTGTGATACACAGGCAACTGTCAGCAGGAATCTCTCACGAAAATATACACATATTAGCCTAAATATTTTTGCCTCTGAGGTTTTTATAATATAGTAGGCACCTCTTGGGAGAAACGAAAAGGAGGTTAATTCTTAAATTTCCCATGCAGAAGAATTGCTCGAGGAGCTTGTTGAAAATGCAGATTGAAAGTTCCATTCCCAGTAATTCTGAATTTATAAGCCTGGAGGCCTTGGAATCTTCATTTTAAATAAGTTCCCCTAGATGACTTTGATTCAGGTGGGTCATGACCATACTTGAAAACACTCCAGCTCAGTTTATGAAACATATTTGCTAATTTACATACCAGGTCCAAAGCTAGGTGTTCAGGGATGCAAAAATGAATAAGGCAGAGCCTTTACTCCGTGAGTTCACAGTACAGTGGTAGCGATGGCAGGAATCTACATGTACTGATAGGACCTCGCTCCATTTCTACATCCAGCCAGAGGAAAAGGAAGTTTTTACCTCCTTGGAAAGATTGCAAGCAGAGAAGACATGGTTCTAAGCTAATGCCCTTACCATGACGCAGAAGGTCCAAAATGACCTGATCCCTGCCTACCTTTCTCCACATCTCTTGCCATTCTCCCCATACTTCTGGTTGTCTCTCCTTAGGGTCTTTGAACTCGCCATACTTTCCCCAGACCTCACCATTGCTTTCTTTAAGTCATTTGGGTCTCTGCTTAACTGTCAACGCCTCTGTGCAACTTTCTCTGACAGCCCAATCGAAAGCAATGGCAACTGATACCCTCCAAAAGGATCATCCCAGTTTATTTTTACAGAAAGTATCATTATCTGAAATAATCTTATTCATTCATTTATATAGTTATTATTGCCTTGTCCTCTCAATAAAAGGCACTGGTATCTTGTCTTTCTTTTTCA
This sequence comes from Galemys pyrenaicus, assembly GCA_019455555.1. NCBI lineage: Eukaryota > Metazoa > Chordata > Mammalia > Eulipotyphla > Talpidae > Galemys > Galemys pyrenaicus. Next base: position 7,782,226 of record JAGFMF010011858.1, read on the forward strand.
CATTGCTCTTAAAATAATATGTAGCACATGTAGTTACTTATTAATATTTGTCAAAAGGATAAGTATATTGGAGAATAAATAAAAGTCCTAAGTCTTTTCTTCCTGTCTCTGTTATTATGTCTTACCGCTGATATGATAAAAAAAAAAAAAGTACATGTAAGGGACTTGAAAATAAAAGCATATGTGAACAGAACACAAAACATTTTTATAACATTATTATTAGTAGTAGCAGTAATTATTCAGTGCTAATTGTGAATTGAGACCATCTTTTTTTATGGGGAGAAACTAAGGCACTATTTTCTGTGGTCTAAGAGTCAGGAAAAGTAGTTGATGAGGGACACAGAAAAATTACCTCAGATATGGAGGTAGACCAGGATTCCAAATTTCTTTTATTTTTTATTTTTTTAAATTTTTATTATTTTTTATATATAATTTTTTTAATTTAGATATATTTGACATCAATTGTAATCCCCATGTATTCTCCATCACCATCTCACCAGTGCACCATCACCTCGGTCCCCCGTGCTCCCATCTGCCCTCAAATCTTCCCCTCTTCCCTCCCCACCAAGTGTCCCCAGTTTGTCCTTCTCTTTTCATTTTTGGTTTTTGTCCAAATTTCTTTTAAAATCAAAATGAGTAGAAACACTTCTTTTCTCAAAATGCTTTTCTTAAAACTTCCAAGGGGAGGGGAGAACTGTGACATCTAGAAGTGCTAGGTTCTCATTTATAAATATCGACATTTTAAGTGAGCCATAACTAAACTGATAAATGTTCTTAAATGACACCGCTTTTTTTTAATAGCACAATTTGAGTTCAGTTCTTGAGGAAAAAAATAAAAGCCCAAATACAGAATTTATATCAGACATGGTCTGAGTTAGATTTATTTCCTCAATAGCATTAGGAGAAAAGGAGATGCAACCTATTGACAAGTTATTATAAAAGGACTCTGAACAGTTCTTTGGTCCAAGAGTCATGAGCTTATTAGAATTTTTTTTCCTGTAAATTATGATCAAGAGGGAATTAAAAGCTACTGCAGACTTAATACTGAAAGGGAGCTAGTGAGAGGCTTGCTTCTCAGGAACATATGAATTGTTCTGATTCCGTTCTCCAAGTGCTCCCCACAGCTGTGCCCTGTCCTCTAGGTTGAGAGCGATTATCATTATTACTGAGATGCTTCCCTAATTGCACGTACCATCATCAGATCTAAGAGCAGGTCTGAATTAGGCTGCAGCAGCTCAGGCTGCCCTGCATAACCAGTCACCAGGCCGACTCTTGACCTCTAAGAAGGTTAACAGGCTTTTATTCACTCTTCACATTTAACACAACCCTACTCTTAAAATGCATACATATATTCATTATTAATCACATTCTGCTTCTAATCATCCCAAAGAGACTGGCTTTGGTTCTACAAGCATAACCTCCAGATCAGTGTGGTCCACATTAGAGTGGCTAGGAAAGACTTCTACAAGGCAGGTTTCCATATGTCACGTAAAGCCTTCGGTCCCACTAATTTTTGAAAAAAAATAGAAGTGGTGGGAGAAGACCATGAAATGTCAGTGAGAGGATAAGCAAAGGAGGAGCAAGTGATTCTTGAGGCCAACAGGAGCAATGAGATAAAGTCATGGCAAGAGATGGCCAATTTTGCTATTTAAAATAGTGGACTCATTAAATACATCTTATTGTTACTAGGGCCAGGACTCTGCTGTTAAATATTTTAAATACACCATGTGATTTAGTCCTCAGGAAAACTGTGAGAGTCAGTATTTCATGTCTCCATTCTACAGATGAGGAAAGGTAGGTTCTGTGATTTTAAATACTTAAATACTTAAAATCACAGAACTGGTAAGTGGTAGGAAAAGGGTCTCACTTATACTACCTAGCTCCAGAGAGTGTACCTTTAATGTTCTCCTCTGGGTCCAAGCTCCAGATGAGGAGGGTCCACAAAGTCCTATACCTTGTCTATAGCCAGAAACTCATTTTCTGAAAAAGACTAGAAGTTGGCGTGCTTTGGGCTTCAGGAGGAAAGATAAGTGATTTCTTTCAAAATAATAATACAAAAAAAAAAAAAGGCATCAGACTAGACTGGCTGCTTGCTTTGAGCTACATACAAATGCTTTGATGTTGTTACTGGTTACACAATGTTGATCTGTACAGAGTTGGAAAAAGCAGCTGGACAGAGCTGCTGAGTAATTTTGCAATAGAAAAGAAACAGAACAAGCCAACAATTAGATTTTTGGAATCCCTTGAAAAAGTTGTGGAGCATTTTCTTGGCTGCTTCAGGAGACTAGAACAGGTAGTACCCCCAGAAAAGGCACATATTTTCCCAGTTTGTGCCAGTGATGATTCCTGTCCTCACACGGATACTTTACTTTATTCATTTAACTGATCTGCAAAACTCCCCTAAGCAACTGAACGTTCAGGGTTACTGATGTAGAGTCTTTTCTCCCCCACCCCCTTTATCAGCAAATAAGTCACCTTCATACAGGTAAAATGCCACCAAGATGAACATCAGTGGCAGATGGTAGGAGGTGGAGATGTTTAGCCTCAGTTGAGCATCTGAAAAGCTGGTAGCTAACAAATGGTGGGGGAATGCATTGCAAGTTTATTGCATAGAAAGGACTTCCAACTCCAGCTCTGCACAGGTAGATGTCTGGGAGAACTAATCCACTTTGCTGCAGTCAGGCCCAGATACAATGAACTGATAAGTACAATAAGTAGCTTCCACTCTTCAGAGACCCTGAGTGAACGCTGACCTGCAGCTAAGCCAGTGATGCTCGCTGGGGCTATGCATTAGAACCACCTCGGGAGTTTTAACAAAATGCCCATCCCAGACAAAATAAATAAGTGCTCTGGGAGTGAGTCCAGGAAGAGGACTCCAGATGGTTCTAATACATCTCCAGGGATGATAACCACTGACCATTTAAGATGATAAGGGCAGTGAGATGAAAGGGAAAGGCTAGAAGGAAGGATAAGAGCATGTCCTCTGAAGTCAGGCTTTCTGAATTCAGGTCCCAGCTCTGCCACTCACAAACCAATTATGGGTGACCCTGGACAAGTTATTTTACAAACTCTAAGAAAGCAGTGGTATAAAATCAAAGTTAGAGAATGCATGTAAAGTGCTTAGAATACTAATTACTTGATAAATAATAACTATTACCACCATCTTATGTTACTTATAGCATTGTTTCTCATTGAGGGACAGGTAATTAGTGATACATTTTGTCACAGTCCTCCTCAATTAGGTATCACTTCAAGACCTCCAATACCGAATACAGCACTTCATTGAAACATTAACAATTAATGAGCAAACTCAGAATCTGAGTCCATCACAAAATACTTCACAAGAACAGATGGTTTGGCAGGAACCGAATCCTGTCTTGCCCAGGTACAGAATTCACATGTGCGCAAAGTTAGTTAACCATTCCTTCACTTTAGAATATAGACAGCACATGCGTGGCAAGCCTTGTGCTACATGGCATTCTTTACTCTCTTAACCACCCTTGCAGGACTTAACATCATATGCACCACTGTGGGGCTGCAAGGCTAAAAGGAACATCCAGATGGAGACTCTTTGCTAAGAAGTATCAGCTCTAAGTGGTAGAAAATGTATACAATGGACCTTGAGGGAAGAGAATAGAATTAAGAGTGCTGGAAAGGCTTGTGATATGAGTGTCTGTTGTTACAACAAAATTAATTTCATATGGATCAAATAGGGATCAATATTTGCCCGTGGCAGGTTAGGAGTTAATGGACTAAATCTTGAAATTAAAAAAAAAAATTGAAATAATTTAAGACCCAAAAGAACTTGCAAAAACAGTAAAATAGTACAGAGACATCCCCTGTAGGTTCACCTAGCTTATTTCAAAGATAACATCTTACATCACCATTTTGATAAGATACCTTATTAAAACCAGGAAATTGATGCTGATGTCATATGACTGATAAATCACAGGTCTTATTTGAATATTCACATTCACTCATTTGTGTGTGTGTGTGTATGTGCGTGTGTAATTCTATGACATATTTATCACCTGACTATATTGTGATTTTAAAAATGCACAGAAAATTCGGAAGAAATAGTATCTTCAAGTATTATGGTTAAAAGGCAGAAACTCAACAACAAATTAAAACCAGTGCATCTACTGATGAAAACAAAAAACTATAATTTCCAAACCAACAACTCTGCAATGACTGAACTTCAAGCAACCATTGTATCACATTTATAATGGATTATATAACAAAACATTCAAATGGAAGTTGTATTTAAGAAGCATAAGGAGGAAAGGAAGATATGTAAATGCAAAACTAGATCATCATCCTGGAGGGTTTCCCACAGAACAAATGCTCAATCAGAGTTAGAAAGATGAGGAACCTACATTCTCAAATATGTTAGGTGTGGAAGGAAACTAAAAACGTTACTGGAAACATGATCAGTTTCTGTAATCATGCATTTTTCTTTTTATGTTTGGGTAAACCAAAAGAAGAAGAAAAAATTACACTGCTTGTTTTTCCATGGTTTTCACTGTAGCAGAAGGAAAGCCAGCCCTTTACCCCTTCCCTCCCTTTCTTTTTACCTTTCCTTATTTCCTCAGAAATAATTTTGAAAAACACTGAAGATCTGATTTTCCTAATTCCATTACAGCCTTTTAAATGAATGCGTACATGCTCATAATTACAAGTAAGACATTTGCTATTTTGCATCAGTGGAATTTAAGAAATTAAAAACCAAAAGGGGGTTTTCAGGAACACAGCAGAATTGCCTTTTTAATAATAGATTTGGCTCCTCTAATCCATTCTTAATCTAATTAAGACAATGAAAAGCATGGGGCTGCCATCTCAGAAAATGGCAAGGATGCTATAAACAGAGTGCAATAAAGTGATCAGTTCACACCCCATCAAATTTACTCACAGTCTGAATAACTGTTCTTATTTTCTGTGTTTCATTTTTACAATTTAACAAATGTTTTCATTTGATTTCCATGGCTTCATCTTCAGATCAGGCACAGGCTGTGGAAAGCATGTTCTGGAAAGCATGTTCTATCTGGTGAAGCAACATCCGATGTGTGATTATGGAACCCTACAAATTGATGTTAACATCTCCAATAAGCAAAGATAATAATTAAGTGGTAAACCTTTGGCACCGAAAACAGCAACGGTGTTATTAATACCCAAATGGGCACCAAAACAAAGAGCATTGATGGAATTTAATTAAATGATTTTATGATTGTGTATTCTTTAAAAGCTCAGCTGATTACACCGGTTCTCCTCAGATGAGCATTTAAACCTGAAAACTAAGATTCTATCTAATGGCCTTTTTGTTCAAATATTTCCTAGAAAAAACTGTGTTTGTTTGTTTGTTTAAATCCAAAATAGAAATGGGGTAATGAGAGAAAAAATGAACTGATGTAATAAGTCTCTGTTCTCATCTGTAGCACAATGAATACTAAAGGAATGAAGGTTTGGTCAATGGAGAGTTCTCCATGCCTTTCTTGTGGTTTTCCAAGTGATGATCATCTTTGAGAGAAAGTAGACTGTTTACTGTCTTCCTTAATTATAATTGAGATGATGTGACTTTTCATTCAATGATGGCACTAAAGACGCAATAAAAATATCTGCCATGTTACAGTTCTGAACTCCTCCTGAAATCATAGCACAACTGAGGAATATTGACTTGTTATTTGTTTTTGCAACAGAATTAACAGAAGAGACAAAATGAGACATGGGTTCTCTATCTCAGGATTAAGGACATACAATCTGCCAACTACGGTGGTAAAAAAATACAAAAATGACCATCCATACTACCTGGATTCCAGAAGAGAGTAGTAGCCAATTTCCTAATCAATGAGACTTGATAAAGGCATGGTCATCTGATAGTATTTATTGTCCACTAATTCTCAAGGAAGAACTGCATAGATGGACAAATATTTCTACACATTCGGGATTTAAAAAAAAGCATTCCACCTCTTATTATTTACATTAGCAGGATAGCCCAGAATAGAAATAGTTAAAAAAACCTCCTTACTAGGTGACAAAATGTATGTTTTGTTCTGAAACAAGTTAAGTTTTGGGCATGTTTATGAGTATTGTCAGAAACTCCATGTCACTCTCAAAAATTATCATTTCAGCCTTAGATTGCTCATTTACAGAAATATAACTAATATGAAGGATGCTGAAACCCACAGTGAGATAAAGGCAGCATTTACTTCCACTCAGAGCCATCAATGGTGATGAAGCACACAGATCACACACTCACAGGCTGATGAGGGTTTTATGCTCATTCTGTGGCAGAATGCAAGAAGAAAGGGAGCAAGGAAAAAATAAGCTTTATGAACCCAACCCCTAAGGGATAGTTTCATGAATCTTGAAGTGACTTGCCTCACTCTTCCAGGTGTTCCCTGCTGTTCCTCAGCCATTCACACCCACTGCCTCTCTCAGGGTGGACTATGTGTGCTTGATTTGTAGGTGTTTCCCTATTTCTCATGCAGTCAGGAAAAACAGACCAATCTTCCTTAAATTCTGCTCCCCCACACCCTCCACCACCATCCTTGAAACCAACCTAATAGTGTTTTTCACCCACAAATATTCCCTCTCAGGTGCAGTTAATGGACCCCATAACTTGACCTTCATCTTGCAAGTGGAAATAGTAAGATAATATAGTAAAACTAACCAGGGCACAGGCCTGGCGGGGTCTTGGTTCTTGTCTTATTTTTACCATCTCACTACATGATATTGAAATAGAACCTTGGCCTTATTTCCAGTGAAACTTCCTCATATGCCAAATGTGGGGAAATGGATTAGCTTGAAAGCAACAAAATGGTCCAAGAGGCGTCAAACCAGACCTATAGACAGGTGCTATTTATCCTAGGACAGTGTTTTATCTTTTTAGGATTCGTCAGTAATATTTAAAAAAAGAATCTTTCTCCATAAAAGTCAGATGTGTTGTTTGTTAAGAAGCTGGAATATCCTAAGGCATATCAGCAGGAGCTGAGTTGAAGCCTCTTCCCACTCAGCTATGCTGGTGAGGTCTTTTACATGTCCAGACAAGAGCAAGTGCATTTGGATGAAGTGGGAAACTGAGGACTCTGGACTCCAATATCTCTAGAGAGTCTTAAACTTAAAACCAAAACCAAAACCTACCTTAACTATTGGTTGATTTGAAAATGCTTTTCCATACTAATGCCAAGATAAAGAAAAAAAAAAAAAAAACAGTGAACACTAGCGACTTCATTTAGAATAATACAGATTTTGAAAGTCATGATTTCTAAAATTTCTTCCATAATTGCATTTTTAAAACACACCTACCAGGTTAGTCACTTACTGACATTTTCTTTAAAGTTGTGTTAAAAATATGGCAAGAACACCATATACACACAGGAATCTTGGTTTACTGTCTTCTTAAAAGAGAAAGAGAGCAAATACAATGATGTTTATGCCTTTTAAAACTATTTCTATTGAAGTAATGTTGATAAATATATATTTTAGGGATACAGGCTCACACCTTTTCAGATGTGTTACCATACCATACCCAACCAGCACAGCACCCACAACCTATTAGGCCTCTGTCCTCCTTTTTCCCCTCATACTCTACCATCTCTCTGGTAGACTCAATTCTGCAGTTCGATTTCAAGGGTTTTTTTTTTTTTTTTTAAAGATTTATTTCTTTATTCACACAAGAACTGGGGAACAGGCCAGAAGTGCAGGGGGTGATAGAATCCACCAGAGACAGAGCGGGGAGCAAAACAGGCTGATTGACTGAGATACACTGCTGAGGGGAGCAGTGGGGCAAGGCAGGAGAGGTCTGCTGCGCCATGTGGGCAGGGATCGAATTCATGCTGCAGTGGCTGCTCTTTGCTTCATAGTGTGTTGCTTAACCCACTGCGCCACCAGGGAGGGCCCGTCAAGGGTTTGTTTTTAATTAGTTTTGTCTTTTCCTGTATTTTGGTTGTATATATTCACATGAGTGAAATCATCTGGTATTTGTCTTTCATCCTCGTTTTGCTCAGCACCATCCCCTCTAGTTCCATTCATGTAGGTGTAAATGGCTAGACCCCATTTTATATACATATATAGCTGAGTACTATTACATTGTGCATCTAGACCACATCTTTCTAATCCACTCATCCGTCCCTGGGACCTAGGTTGCTTCCAAAACTTGGCTATTATGAATAGTGCTGCAGTGAACACAGATACGTGCCTGTGAATTATTGTTTTTTTTTAAGTTTTTCCATTAGATATCCAAAAGCAGAATAACTACTGCATCATATGGTAGTTCTAATTTTAATGTCTTGAGAAGCCTCCATACTATTTTCCATTGAGGTCTGACTAGTGAATGTGAATGTTTTAAATGTTAACTGCTAAATGCTGCCAGGACAATAGCTAGGCTTTCTTTGGCCTGACACTTGGAGGAAGGAGCTAATTCTTCTCAGTGGAAGACAGTGGACTGGCTTATGGTGTCACTGCAAGCAGTGATGGTTGATGTAGCTAGAAACTTCAAATTTAATTACCACCTTTTACTGGTGAAGAAACTGACCTAAACATATGGTCAGTTACCTGACTCCCTGTCTTTGCCACTTCCTCGATGAAAAATTCTGGACAAAATAAGCATTCCTTAGATCCTCCACGTCTTCTTTTATGAATTAACAATTCTACTAATCCCATGGGATGGTTGGAAAATCAAAAGGATATATGCACAACATCTCTCAGAGACCTGCATATAATTCATAGCGTAGAACTCAGTGTATTCTGATTATATGCCCCACAAGCTCTATGAGTTCACTAATATTAATTTACAAGTTAGAAAAAGGAAGTACTGGGGTATCCAGTGACATATCCAAACTAAGTGACCAGTAAACATTTGGAGTAACCCAAGAGCCTGGGGTTTTAAGCACTACGGTCTTTGAATCATGCTTTTCAGAGAGCACCTAAAGCTCAAAGTTGATATTGATTTCAATGATGATATTGTTTTTATGATCAGATGTGACTTCCGGCCATGTCTCCACCTACACAGATTTGTTCACAGGAAGCTTTTATTCACGACCCCTTTGCCTTAGTGGTACTCCAAGTTTTACAATTTTGCACCTAGAGGGTCTATGTCTATTTTTGTTACTGGAAACTCTCCAGTGGACATTTCCATTTCTGAACAGGTCTCTTGAAGATTTTCCATAGGCCACCATTTGGGAAACCTTAGAGTTGAATGCTGCCACACTTGCCATTTGATGGCCTGCTATCTTCGAGGGGGTCAAAGAGAAGTCAGACATTAGAGTTCCCCTCCAAACATCCCGAGTCAGGGATGTGCTACATAAAGGTACATGCTTGTAGTCTGCGTGTGATAAGTTTGTCAAATACAATTCACTGAGTCCAAGTGAAATTAATGAAGGGTGTAAAAATGACAGCTATCTGACATATTTCAAATCTCAACTTGACATTTACAACCTTTGGAAGTTATTTTTAAATGCAACAGTGTTTAAAATGTATTGAATAGATCATATGCCACTAAGTCATTGTTGGATGATTGGGTATGTAGTCATGGAAATTAGAACAGGGCCACATTTCCTACCATAAAAAAAATACCATATATTATATACACACACACACACACACATATTATGCAGTATGTCTAGATTTAAAGGAAGTAAGGACACATAGCTTATGAAAATTAAATAAATGCCACCTTCTGCCTATCTTTTTATGAGAATGTATGTTCATTTTCATGGAAATGTGTGCCTTGATGGAAACTTTGACACTGATAGAAATGTGCAGACATAAACTTAGGGAGGGGAAGTAGAAGCACAAAGTAGTGGACAGTGCAGACAGCTCTAGTTAGAAAGGCACTGTGTTGCTATGAGCTAGCTCTGTGTGTGTGCATGCGTGTGTGTGTGTGTGTGTGTGTGTGTGTGTTGGTGGGAAAGGATGAAAAAAAAAAGATAGCAGGGATAAACTTTGAGAACTTGTGTTCCAGTCCTAGTTCTAATAACAACTCTAATTCTGACTTTGGACAGGACACCCTGACTTCAACTTTTCTTTGTAAGATAAAATAAACATGGGGGCAAAGTTGTAGGTTGGAAATCCTGCTCAGTGGAGGTAAAACAGTGTATGAAATCATTTCAGAATATCTGGAACGTGATACAAAATGTAAAGTGTTATCATTTAATCTACACGCTAAAAATCCTCTAACTGCTTCCCAATTTCCCAGAAATTTCCTGCCAAGTTTCTCCCTCTTTCCGGGCATGAACGTGCCGAGACAAGCATTTCTCCCAAAGGTGTATGCAAAAAATGCAAAAATATAGAGTGGGGTCTCTGAAGTAGAGGCCACCACTCCCTGAACACAACCCTAGAACAGGTCTTCCTCATCTTCTTTCAGCAGCAAAGTGTATTTTAGGAAGGTGCCCGGGGAACCAGACCATGGCGGAACTCCAACTCCCTATTTGAACAGCGACTACTCCTCGCTGATCTATTTTATATATTGCATAGGGAAAGAAAACTTGTTACTAGAGTAAAAATGATCTTTATATGATAATGCCATTAGGATTGAAAAGGAAAGAGTTCCTGGTTAAACAGAAACTCACTGATAATAACAGTGGGCTGTAGTGGTGAAAGCCTTGGGGAGGAATCAGAAGGTTATGGTGAAGATGGATGGTTTCGGAAAGTCTGCAGCTCTTGGTGCACATGTCCAAAGCAGATGACCATCTCTTCTTACAATACAATCCACATTAAGTCAGCGTGAAGCTGAGAGTCTTCTTGGTATTCCCAGGGCTTAGTTCAGGGCTAAGTATGCAGTATGTGGTATAAATTTGATGAATGAATGTATTTATATGGGATTGTCTCTTTAAGAATCAGAGAAGGCTTAGTATATTGAAATTTCCTGATTTGGGATCTGAATAGGTTGCAATAAAGAGCTAATCACAGATAACATATTTTCTTATGAAAAGGACACTGATGGTAACTAAAATAGCCAATGGAAATGGACCAGAGAATGAGCCTCTGGGAATATTACCTAATGGAATAAAACCAGAGAGAAATCAAACACTTAACAAGTGCAACTCTGTTCAGTGCAGCTTATTACTTCTGCCTGTTACATCACTTAGAAGAGTTCTTAGGAAGCCAAAGAGAGCCCCTCACTGGACTACACCAGACAGAATAGCACAGCAGAGCAAAAGTTCTCAGATTCTAAAATAGCAATCCTGTTTGAGTGTAGGACCAGAAGTTCACTTGCTCAAACCATTACTTAGTCAATTCTACCTTATGAAGAACAGTCAGATGAGTTTCCAGGCCTTTCTCTTCCTGTTTCTTTACTTTTATTTCCATAATTTTTTTGTCTCTTTAGACAAAGAAGAAAGGCAGAAATCAAATTCAGTCTGAGCAGTTGAAGAGGTGTCTTGGCGGGGACAGATTGATGACCCCAGCAGAGAGTTAGGGAGCAGCAAGGGGAGGCTAACAGGATCATTTCAACAAATTGAAAACACTATTTTTCATAGGAAATCCAAATACTAACAACACTCTGGATTTGCAATAATAGGCATGAACTAGAAATGCAACTCTGAGTAATCTTGGGAAATACCCTAGCTGAGTCTCAGTTTTGTCTTCTCTAAAATGGGAGAAATGGGGCCTGACAAGCCCCAGTTAAAGGGTTGTTTTGCTGACCTATGAAACAGTGCTGGGAAAACAGGAGGCTTTATGCAAGAGAAGTAGCCCTCCCCTCCACCTCCTTCCAGCATGTCCTAAAATATAAAGACAAGGGTAGTGTGCTCACTCATGGCTGACACAGAATTGTCTCACTTGTTTTTGGGTTTGGTTTCAGTTTTCAGTAAAATAATTGACATTTCCAGAGCATAGATTTCCTCAACTGAAAAACCTGCGATTACCTGTCTGGCCACCAAAAAACTATAGCAGTGACTAAAAAATATGTATGAGAATCTACTACCCTTTCCAAGAGCAGGTGCGCAGGGTCCCATCTGACAAGCTTTCAATACCTCTCTCTACTGAAGCACAAAAGCATTTTCAAGAAACACCGGACAACCCTCCAAAAAAATTATGTTTTGTTTTTTTGCAAATCTGTAGGCTCCTGGGAGACACAAAGCAACAAGCTCCAGTCCATTAGTATGACAGGTAGTGCTCTTACTAACAACTGCTTTTTACTCCCTCTGACAAATGTGCTTGGTGCCACGGTTGACGTTTGTGTGGTAATCAGGAGTGATGGAGAGGGGACGTCGGCGCTGCCGAAAGTGCCCCCCGATTTAATGTGAACGATTTGTCAAACGTGCTGTGATAGCAACGCTGTCAGAGCCAGGCAGGGAAGCACTCTGTCATCTTTGCGCCAACCAAGGTCACTTTGGCAGAGAGAGGAGGGCTCTCGCCAATGAAATGTTCATGTTTCTAGGTGATGCACATGGCCTACTTTCACAACTTGTTTTCCCTTCTATGAACCGATAACCATCGAAGGGTTGGGGAGAAACTTCCCTGGAGAGAAACCTGCTACCAAAGACAGTCCCATGTTGGAGCGCCAAAAACTATAGTAACAGACAGAAACGTCAGGAGCCTGTGCAACCTTTTGAAGTCATTGTTCCCAGCAGAAATGACGCATTTTGCATTTCAAATGAAATGCTGGCAGTAGTCTCCACCAGCAGTGGCCTGGTTGGGATGACTTTCTAACCATCATATTCTGGGTATCAAAGTTCTCCTAACCATCAAAAGAATCAAAGGATAAACATGATCTTCAAATAATGGGTTGGATGTTTTGACCAAATGTTTAAAAAAAAAATAGGAAAATAAGAGGTGTTGTTGATAAAAAAAATAAAAAGTAACTGGAAGCAGCAGCAACTTAGAGGAAGTTGGGTTACATGCCTTGATGTCATATTTCTCTCTTATTCTTTCAGGTCACAGCCATGGAACAAGACATGTCTCCTAAGGGGAAGTGGACCATGCAGGGAAGGGGCTCTATCGTTCCTGAATTTTTGCATCATTACAATTTAGCAGATTATCTGCTCAATACGTTCAATATAATCCATAGAAACGAGGGCCAGTGCATCGAGGGAGAAGAAATGGGGATTCTCGTGCCCAAGATTGCCAATCTGAAACCACCACGGCGATGCAATTTGTCTGTGGGTGAGAGAGATGTTAAAAGGAATGGTTTAATGGATGGAAGAGATGGAGTGAGTATAATTCCCAAAGGAGATATCATCAACAGGCAGAATGCACCCACATTGGACACAGGAGCATGCAGACTACACATAACGTACATGCCAGCTAGCATTAACCTGTGACATGCTTACTGTGTATATGTGCTTTATAAAAACTTGTCCCTACCATTTACATTTTTAGAGGTTTACCTAAAACTGTAGACTTGGAGCTCTTTGGGGGAAAAGGGGAGCTATCTGGCCAAGCTTCACTGAAGAGAAGCAGTTGCTGTCTTCCACAGATCCTCTCTCCAGCTTACTGGATGAGCCCCACACCAGCTGTCATTTGTTACTGTGTCTTGCATTACTTTTTTTTTTTTTAAAGATTTTATTTGTTTATGCATGCAGGAGCTGGGGTACAGGCCAGAGGCGCAGGGGGTGAGAGGATTCACCAGAGACAAAGTGGGGAGCAGAACAGGCAGATTCACAGAAATACACTGCTGAGGGGAGCAGCAGGCAAGGCAGGAGAAGTATGCTGCACCATGTGGGTCCCCTCCTTGGCAGGGGATTGAACTCACACTGCTGTGGCTGCCACCAGGGGGGGCCCTGTGTCTGCATTACTTTCTTAAAGTAGGGAGACATCTCTCCTTTTCATGTCTGAACCAAACGTGACTCAGGACTGAATGATTTTCCTCTCAGCCCATTGGCTTTCTCACCCTCCATTGCACATCCTGCCCCACCTGGTGGTGCTGCGTCTGATGACACTTGAGTTGGCCTTATTAAGAATTGCCTTCCTGATAAGACTCAGAGCAGTGGTGCTTCCCATTCATGGCTCCCAGAAATCCTGGGTCTGATAGACACACTTAAAATACTGCATTGGATGCTACTTGTCAAAGCATGATGACTCATGAAGACTGAAAATTATATTTTGACAGTCTGTGATAACCATTCCTTTTGATATCTGCAGTCTCATGTAAACTTTGGCATAACTAGTAAACACAATCCCATTTTTCAGATGATAAAATGAAAGCTTTAAGTAAAGTGGCATCACCAGCTGGATGAAATTGGGCCTGAGAAGCATATGAAATTTGAATAATCTCATGGGTTAGTACTAGAGCACCGGTATTTCTTAAAGTGACTCTGATGTGCGGTCAGTGTTGAGAGTCATCCATGTAGTGTTATGAACTGAATGTTCTTATTTCTCCAAAATTTATATGTTCACCCGCACACACACTGCCATGTAATGACATTCTTAAAGAAAATCAGGGCACTAGCACCAGTGTTCCTCTTTCTCCTCCTTTCTCCTCTTCCTCCTCCTACCTCCTTCTTCTTCCCTGCTCTTCCACTATCCCCTCCCCACCATGTGAGTCGCTAGCAAGAAGGGTAGCCATCTCTGAGCCAAGGAAGAGGGCTCTCACCAAGAACCCAATCATGCTGTCACCTGACCTCGTACTTCCAGTCTCCAAAATTGAGAAATAAATGCCTATTGTTTAAGCTGCCTAGTCTTTTGTTAGAGCTGCCCAACCTGACTGACAACTTAGATTTTCCTCCTGCCACTGCCTCTCAGATGAAAGCAACACAAACACAGATGTCTTGGCTCAAGGTCAGTGCAGACTCTGTGGACACAGGGAGAGATGCGATAATGGGAACTACTTTGGACTAGGCCTTGGGGGAATGAACTTCTAGTTCGGGTTCTAACAATCTCAGCTTTGTTTGTACTATAAGGGATATCTGATTAGAATTAATGGTTTGTCAAGAGGGTGAAGGTAAGAGAATCCCTTGAGGGAAATTTTTAATATTACAAATTGCCCTGGGCCCTACTAACCCTAATCTGGATAAGGGATTTTGATCTTTTGAGTGACATTCAGATATGCATATTTTTTAAAAGTTCCTCCTTGATCCTGAGGTGCATTCACAGCAGAGAACTACTACATGAGATGAGAAAACCCCTCCAGTGCTCACAATCCATTAGAAATGGAAAGCGACAAAGGGGAGAATACAGCGCATGCCTCAATAGGTA
Organism: Galemys pyrenaicus; assembly: GCA_019455555.1. Lineage (NCBI taxonomy): Eukaryota > Metazoa > Chordata > Mammalia > Eulipotyphla > Talpidae > Galemys > Galemys pyrenaicus. The sequence goes on from JAGFMF010011858.1 coordinate 7,797,358, forward strand.
GAGTTATACCAAACATGTGTACAAGTAGTTCATAATTAAACTCTCATGAGAAAGTTGGATTGGCTTTGATGTGGAAATTGACCAGCTTTGATGTGGAAATTGAACACCAAATGATATATTTTCTACCCGATGCTCATAAGGACCCATCCAATATATAATCCTCTGATGCACAAGCAGGTGGACTAACTATGGGCAGTAACCCTGGGGAAAAACTCCTTAGTGGGGACACAGGGCTATATTTAAAGGGAACACTCTGAGATCAATAGCTTTTCAATGACCATTTTTGGATAATGTGACTTATTTTAACCATTGCCTCTTAAGAGTCCCAGCACACCCTACATCCTCCATTGAATATTTACTTCTTGTTCCTATCCCTCTAGCCAGCATACCGACATGGGTGACTCACAGTAGGTTCTCAGCATTGAATGATGGATGAGTGTCTTTCAAAACATTTAAAAACTTGATTACTGCTGTTTTCGTACTTCAGTTAAATGGCATGTTCTTTAGGAAATAAGAAAGAACAGAGAATCTTCACATTATTCTATTGAACATTCTGGTAATGATTCCCCACTGCCTATAGCATAAAGTAGAAAGCACTCTGTACACCTCAGGTGCTCATGTATGCCCCTGCCAGGACAACAGCACTGATTTCATCTCCCAGGTGATGGCAACTGTCATTAATTGCAGTTCAAGGAATGTACATTATTGTCTGCCTCCAAGTCTTTGATTAAACTGCTTCCCTCTGATTGGAATAGCATCTTCTCCCTAATTTGTTTTAAGGTTCGGGTTCATGAAATATTCTAAATCTATCCAAGTAAAGTGCATCATTCCTTCTCTCTAGATTGTCTACACACCACATGCATGGTACCTTCATCACTATACTCCATTGATTAGTTGTTCATCTTCTTTCCCTAACTGTCTGCAAATCACTAGATATGTAGTCTAGGTTTGCTTTAGCCCTGGCATCTGCCTAAAGACCTAGGTCATTGAAGGAGCTCATCAAAGAGAGTTTGATAGAATACATTGATGTGTCTCACTCTATCCTGGTGTCCCAAATGTCATGGACATAGTTTAGAGAACTATTTTTCTAAGACAGGGGCAACAGTAGGGGATTTTTGAATGAGAAGTCTTTTAGAAACCCACTTCAACACAGGACTTTATTTATAGACATGAAGAACTTCTAGGTTTTTATGGCACAAGGAAACTATTCCAAAAGATTAACAGGCACTAAACAGCTTAAAACAAAGCCTCAATGATGATCCAAACCAACACTGATCTTCAACAACAGTTTGTAATACAAAGAACGAGGCTGAAAATTGTCCTGTTTGTTGACACGGTGGTAATTCACTAGTAACCATCCAATTTGAGTTTCAAGGAAAAACTTCAGAACTGAGTGACATAACCTACTATAGTTTAGACTGTGGAATATGTACTTGTTTCCTAGTTATATATATTTACCAGTCTTGACAAATATTTTTTTGACCACTTCTTATTATGTACTAGACATTATTTTTGAAGTAAATAGGACTGACAGGTCCTACTTTCATGTTTCATCTTTATCTTTTCCTTTTACTATCATCTGCCATTTAAAAAAGTCTTTTCAAATTGGGTGTTTTAAGAAAAAGAGAAACCAAGTTGATATTCTCTTGTTTCACCCTAACCAGCAGTCTGAGCTATGAAAATGGGGATATCATACTTCATCCTGAAACACACTTCAAAACATACAGACAGATGTTACATGAAACTCCAGACCAATTAAAGAAGGTACTTAATAGAAACTGAAGTACTTCTATGTAGTTTCTATTTACTTTACACTGTGAAATTCTGATTCCTTTCACTTGCTCTTACTTGAAAGTACTCTCTTCAACAAGGCTTGGGGACACAGATCCTTCCTACTTCCCCTATATCACCATTGATGAGGAAGAGATAAGAGTCTAAGTTTTTCATTCCTATTCATTAAACTGGTCCCATGGTCTTAGCGACTCCCTTACAGTGTCCTGCAAGCATCTAGAAATGAGCTGTGACATCAGAAAGCCAGCCTGGACTTACTAAACAATACAAGGACATACCTGATCTCATTTTCACCAGTTCAAGCTGAAATAAGATTCTTGATGAACAGCATTTAGTGGAATTTAAGAAACTGTATCACCTATTATTAATTCTTAACCCATAAATGGGAAAAGTGATATTTTAGGTAACGAACATCTAGTGATACTACGCTTCCACAAACTTCTTTCCCACCACTCTTCTTCGTGATGCTTCAGTTTTCTGGATCTCTTTGCGTTCTTCTACATCTGAAATCTGAATTTTCAATCACATCAACACCAGGATTTGGGGTCTTGATATTCCTTGGAAAGTGCTAGCATAGTTATTCACAGGGCAGACTCCCAACTATCATCCACATGCCAGTTCCAGTATCTCTGCTTTAGGAAGACTTTCATAATCATTGTCTTTTGGGGAGCCCTCATCATGATGAGTGACTATCACATTATCCACCCTTAATTATTTTACAGTCTCTCTGAAGTTTTCTTTTGTGCCTTGTTTATGTATTCACTTCCTGTCTTCTTGCAGGTGCCTCCTATGTACCAGAATACAAGTTACGACTGTTGAAGTTTCCTTGTCTGTCTTGCTCTATTTTTTTCTTTGTATGATCAAAATGTAGTAAAGTCAGCAGATGATATACACTTAATTCCTATCAACTGGAAGAATATATGAACCCCTATGAGTTTAAATGCCTTCACGTGGGGACAGCTTCTCTTCGGTGAACTTGAGCACTTAAGATTGTCTCTACAATTCCCATATTCCTCCCAACTTGACCCAAACCATGACCCAGAACACTCAATCTTCAGTGGGAATTGATAGAGAAATATTTTTCTTTGTTCTGGCCTCATCAATAAAAAAAAAAATACAGGTGGCGAGATAATATGAAGGCGTGAATCCTATGGGGAGAAGTGACACATACGTCTTGCAAATGGCTGGTGGTGGGTTTCATGGGAGGCAGTGAGTTAAAAGGTCCTGGATATCAATTGGAAAGAAGAAGGAGCAGAAAATTGCTCGGCTCGTTTTTCCTTAGTTGACAAGAAAGAGAATGAGAAGCAAAGAAGTAGGGGCTGAGGAATGTAGGTCTAAAACCACTAGACTAGTCTCGATACTACAAATCTGCAGGGAAAAGGAATCTGGTGGTAGTAAAATTTCAGGAGAAAAGATCTGAAAGCAAGTTTAGGCAACCAAAGCTGTACTGATGGCCATAACTTCTGGAAACAAAGTCTACCTTATACTTTTTTTCCTCCCCTTCTTGCCTTTTCCTTTCTTGTTTTCCTCTTCTTCTTTGTATCTTTCTCCCAGTTTCTTTTATCTCGTTCAGTTCCCATCATTCATACAGACACATTAGGGAATGAGAATGAAAAATGCTGAGTGTCATATGGGGGGTGTGAGAGGTGGAGAGAAAGAAAGGATGTGCTTGCAGTTTTATCATGCAGCAGAAGAAGTTGAAGAAGATTTATGTTAATAAATCCTATTAATCAACTAAATTAATATATAATCTCAGTGATTCATAGAATAACAATAACAAACAAAAACTTGAACTTGGGTAAATATCCTCACCAGATACAGGACTCTAGACATAAATTAAAAACTGATTTTTAATCTACTCACACACTAAGATCAAAGGCATTATTTCATCATTTCTTAACAAATATGCAAAAGCAATCATTCCCTCATGAATTGTCTTGGTCTTTGAAGTTGTTCCTTGGAGTTCGTAAAGTAAATGATAAGTCAAACTTCTGCGTACCTTGCCCTGTTTTTAGGCTGTGCCAAGTGCCACTTTTCAAGAGTAAAAGTAGATGCAAGTAAAAATATGATATATTATATTTTAGACCAATGGTGTCCAGTGTGGTTTGTCATTAGTCACATGTGCCTATTTAAGAGTAACCCAGTTAAAATTAAAGGAAATTTGAAATGACATTTCTCAGTCACACTCATCATATTAGATGCTTAAAAGTTGATGTGGCTAGTGCCTAAGTGGTGGACAATGCAGATACAGAATCCTTCTATTGTGAAAAGTTCTACAGAATGCTCTTCTATGGAAAGCCTTTATTTTGACAGGTGTCCTGTGTGAATGATCTAGCATTTTTTCACCTTTTTTTCTGTTAATTAGATAAACTGGTACAATGAGTTAGTAACATCTTTCTCCTGAAACGGATTGCCCACTTCACAAATACTTTTCTGCTTTTCTCTCACTGTAACTTCAGAGCAAAAGGTCTTGCACAAAAATGGCACTTGATAAATATGTGTTGAGTGATTGAGTGATGGATTGAACAGCAAAAGGCAATGGCAAAGAATTACAACAAATGCACATCTCACAACAGATGAAAAAGAGGGGAAAAAATGCTCCTTAGTTACATCTAAATCTAAAGTATCTTTTTTCCTCATTGTTTTAAGTGCCTATGAAGAACCCAAAAGTCAACTCCACCCTTAACATATGGGGATCTTCTTGCCTAGATGAACACATGGACCTTAACCCTATCGGGTGAGGAAACTGTGAAATTAATTGTGTTGACATCTACTTGGGCAGAAAATAGTTAACCCAGCGTGACAGGGTTATGATAGTTACTGAAAACTCCTCGGAGGCCCTTGAGAAAGAGTTGTTTTCATCTCATTATGTCTGCCTTGATAATTATAACCAACTCATCAGCCTTGAGTTGAACACCACATATAATCACTTTCTTGCATATTTTTTGAAAGAGGAAGCATAATAAGGTAAAATCTGCAGACTAATTTATGACATTTGTGGATCTATTTTCAGGAAAGAAAAACTACAACACAGTGGGGGATGTTAAAATTCTCTTCTTAAATGCTGCAGATTTCTTTTAGAACTATGTTTAAAATTAAGAAGAAAAAAAAAAGACCTAAGTAAAAGAAAAAAAAAAAAAAAACAGCAAAGACTCAACACTTAATAATTCTTAAATGAAAGTTTCTAGCTTGCTACCCAAATCTTTAGCTGTCTTTACTTTCTGGAACATAGCACTATAAGAAAGTAAAATTCCCACATCTGATCAAATGCATAGCTTAGAATGCTAACTACAGGAACATACTATCAGACAGGATGTATACAAAAAAAAGTTACCAGCTTAGTCTGAACACGAACATATTTGTGTGATAAAATAGTTTCCCCCCCTGGATTCCCTGTATCTGTAAATGAATATGAAATAATGAAGATATCAATGCTATTTTCAATCACCTCACTGAGCTTTAATACTCCGCAAAAGTCATCTGTCAACTATCATATTCACTAATCAAAAAACAGTGAACAATTTAAAAGAATCACTCCAAATCTGTGCTAAGCACAAAACAAAATCAATTAAACAAATTAAAAAACAACTTCCAACAAAACCATCTGGCACTTCTATTTTGGGTCGTAGCTGCTAAAAATGGCATTCCAGAGATTACAAGCAATATGATAACCGTTTTTACCCAGAGGGTTTCAAAACAAGAAAGCAGGTTCCTAGGATTTGCCATGGAGAACACCAAATTATTTTTGCTTACGGTATTTTCCCAACAGAATCAAACTGACCCATAAAAAAAAAAATCTTAATTTTCAGTTAATGATAATATGTTCAGATAAAATTGGGTTTTAATTATGTGAAAGAGACAGCACTTGAGAATTATATGGTTTATTTTTAACCATGAAATATTAGGTGTAGTTGTTTTTTTAAAAAATTAATTAAATGGCCATCTGCAAATTGGGAATCTGCATGTGTGTAAAGTCCCTAATTACAGAACATTGTTCCACGCTTTTCATCCCTTTGCCCTTGATGATTTGCTTTTCTAATAGGAAGGCACTCAGACTCCCCAAGCCCTGCTTTAAGTTGTCTGTCACTTTCTACAGCTAATGCTAAACATAAAGTAATGCTGAAGATGTAAGAAGTCACTTTTCCTTCCAGTAGCCTCAGTTTCTCTCCTAGGTGGACTATTCCCACCCTCTCCCCACCTTTATATTTGCTTCTGTATTCATTTCTTCCAATGTTCATATTTTGGCTCAAAAAGTATGACCAAAAAATGTCAATTATTTTCTGTAGTGAAACAAAACCCTTTAATCTTTCAGTTTTTTCTAGGAGAGAGCAATTGCTCAAAAGAAGTTCAAAAGATCTCATTTAATGTAAGCACCTCCCTAATGGGGGAGGGTGTGATTAACCTCCAGTCTGGATTACACTTGTCTAACTTAATTTCCAGTTAAAAACAATCGCTTCCCCCTCCCTTAACTTTGATAACAGCCAGCATTTACATATATTATGCAGTGCTTCCAACTTTAAAAGACTCTGAAAGTCATACCTTCCCTATCTCAAAATGCTACAAACTCCAGGAAAGAATATAGCTGTTTTTAGGAAGGTCAGGTTTACACTGATTATAAGCCTCACCATGGGATTCTGAATTGCCATAAATACCTCATACTTGTCTTTTACATTACTCATCTTCCAATATGGGGTTACCCACCTCATAAAGCACAGTAACATCCTTCCTCTCTAGACATCATTTGCATCTGTACTTACCCCAGCTGGCAAAAAGTAGGAAGATTACTCCTTCCAGCTTTTTTAATTACCAAAATTCAAGTTGCTTTTAAAATACCATAGTCTCCCTCGAGATTTCAGGAGAGTTGGAGATCACCATGGCAATAAGAAAGCAGTGCCAGTATCACGTTGGCATGACTCCTTATACATCTCGGGGGACTTTTGCACGGGAGAAGACTGAACTTGTGTGAAAAGCGGGAGTTCTCCCTTCAATCCTTTATTTGGGGACTAGAATGCCAAATTTCATGTTACAGAAGGTAAATAAGAAAATGTTGTAACCATATGCCTCCCACTAATATATACAATTAAAATGCAATATCAAACTGCTTTCCTGGTATGTGAAGTAAAAATGAAACCTAACACACAGTAGCCCACAGAGGCTGTCCACCAGCTAGTCCCACTTCGTTCCTTCAGGCTTTACTGCTCTCCGTGAACCCACCCCTCTGACTGCAAGAGGGATTCTTGCATCTAAACTCACACAACTCACACAAAGGGTGGGAGCCTGTTGACTCCTGTCATTCACGGATTTGTTCATTCATTCTCTCAGTCAACACTATCTACTTGGAATTAGCCTGGGAATGGAAAGCTAGAGTCAGAGAGACACAGTGGCATGCAGTCAGCCAAGAGGGAGCAGCATGTACGCATGCATGTGCGCGCAAGTTCGGTAAAAGAGGGTACGGTGGGGAGGTGCGTGCAGAATGTTATAGAAATACTGATAGCATTCACGGAGATCTTAAAATTAAAATGGCAGCTTTTTGATAATGAAGTGAACGTGACATCAGAGATATAAATCGTAATGGAATAACAGTGCATAAGTATTAGTCATGCTATATAACATCATTTTTCTCACTACCTCCGCAAAATGCTTGTGGACCCTGTGGTGTCAAAGTCTACTCAGTCTGTCCGAAATGAATCCTTTCCAGGGTATTCCTAGGGGCACCTCCATGACATTCCTAGAATACCCCAAGGGATATTACAAACATGCATTTGATGCCCCCGAAACTGGCCCCCTGCTCACTGCTTCACACAGAAGAAGCCCTAACAACCCCAAGAGAGTGGGAACCAAATTGGGAGGCCTAAACCCATGAAGCTTTTCCTTATAAAGCCAGATTTGGAAAAGCGAGACTCTGAAATGGTCTCTACACGTATTCTTGGGACCGCTAGATCTGTTTTGTGTCCTCTGAAGGTAAACTAATTGCTGGGGTGGGTTTTGGATTTGTTCCTTAAAATCTAAACACAAAAATTTTTTGATGGAAGAAGAGAGATTTTACTGTATCTCTGAGTATTTGTTCCCCTACCACTAATGCAAACAATTCATTGTTGGAACAATGGAGCACGAAATCTGTGGAAATCAGTCAAAGAGATTCTTGGAACTAAAGGCTGTAGGGGTGTCCTGCTTCTTGCACATGGAAATTACGTAGACTTTCAGGGCCTCAGTTTTCCCATCTAGAAAAAAGGAATGGTATTTAATTTTGTTAACGATTAAATCATGTTTACTTGAGATAATGTGCTCTCTGGCACATAATTAGCACTAAATCAGGGTTACTTACTCCATCATTCCCAATAGTTGTTGAGTCATTTATTGTAAAATTTGCAATTGCTCTAGAAGAGAACTGGGGGCCACCAGGCAAAGCAACATTGAGGGAAGAATTCAAATCAAAAGAAGAAACCTAAGGTAGATGTGAACATTTACACACTGAAATTACATTTACATTAGTCATTCTGACTTTCCAATAATCCCCATGCTTAGTGGCAGCAATAGAATCTTTCTTCCATTTTTTTTTGGGGGGGGGAAGGTGGGGAGGAAGTTTGGTGGAAGAGAGATGGTGGATAAGCATTTATACAAGGCTGCTCTTGCTGAGGATTTAAACAAGGATCTATTTGCACATTACAAACATTAAGTGCAAACACTCCTACCAACCCTAGATCTGAAGTTCAATGTCAAAACCAGCAGTTAGTTTATATATCATGTTTTGATATTAGAGGCTTCCTTCTTCAGACACAAATAAGTCTGAAATTGCTAAAGGAATACTAAACAACTAAAGAAATCCAAATGGTTCTCTGTTTATTCTCTTTAATGAGAACAGCAATACAAGAAATATTTCAAGAACGCTTGAGGGCTAGTATTTTTTGAGAAAGTAATTGGTTTGAAAATTAACCTTTTGTTTCAGAATGGGTCTATTTACTGTGAATGCTGGTGATGTTAAAATTCATGTCATAAATCTTTGATCAGGGCCAAACATCAGAGTCAGTTTTCTTCAGCTTTCTAGTCAGAATATGCTAAGTCATTTCCATTCTCTACGCCTCAGTTTCCCTTCATTTCAAAGGTTGGCTTCTGGCTAGGTATTTCTCGACTTAAGAGTTTCTGTGATTCTAAGTGACTAATAATGAGAAAATGTCATTTTATTGCTTGCAGCCTTTAGATTCAGTTTTACTAATTTCTCTTTTGATCACTTAGTCTCCTGGTAGCTTGTCTTTCCTTTCCTTGAGAAATAGTGGCTACCCATGTAAAGGAAGATTTATTTGATAATAAGGTGAGGCGATTATCCTAAATCCTCGAGATTGATGTTTTCCAAATGAAGGACTCAGACATTCTTGATTTTGCACTGATAGTTTCTGATGAGAAGTTTCAGTTTGGGTACCATACCAATATTTGACACTGTCAGGGTCAAAACAAACATAATACATTTCAAACTACCAGAAATAATCAATTTTTTATTTAGTAATCTGTGTTTCTAAGTAAAATTGCAAGGGCTTTGGTGTATCAAAAATAATGTGACATTGTGAACTGATCAGATTTTCCTTCTCAGTCACCTTAGATAACATATGATGAAGACAGACAGTCACCATTTGAGGTTAGTTCCTTCTATGTAAAAGAAGAAGAACTACACATTTCTCTTTCTCTACTATCTGATTCTTTAACTCTATAAAAATGAATACTGACGGATGCCACAAAAATCACAATTATTTGAAGGGCATTCAATTCAGATTCCAGGCTTTAAAAAATGTTCTTTTGAATTAATGACAGATTGTCTTTTCATATTAAACCAAACACATGGAAATTACATATTTTTACAGAAGGATAGCTGAATGGAGACTACTTCTAAATTGATTACTGTCTTGATAGAACCTGATGTATAATATCTAAAAGAGAGATTTGTTTGATGACCACTCGGGTATCTAGAGTCATATTCAGTTACTAAACTCCCATGAGGGCTAGAACTAAGCATTATATTTTTATAGATTATATATTTTAAAGATTAAAATACCATGTGCTTTCCCAAATTTGCATTTCACATATTGCACTGAAGTGCAAAGTCTTATGCTATCTATCAATGAGAAATACAACTGCTATACTGGCTGGCTAAAGACAGAAGGAAACAGAAAGTTGGCACCTGGCATTAGATGCTATGATCTTAATACAGTTTAATTTTAGCAGTGGATGCATCAAGCCAGATTTCTAATCTACTAGCAGATTTTAAGTTAAATTAACTTCTTTTTAAATACTGCATATGTAAAAAATATTTGAATTCTATATAATGCTCCTTTCTCCCAAGGAGGAAAGAATATCTGTAGAAGAATGTGGACACCTAGATAAGCACACTTCAGCAAAGAACGGTAGGCCAGGTCATCTCTACATCTACATGAGATTGTCACTCAGGGACATTACACGAGAAGGTGAACATGTTGTACTAACAACGTGGGTATTTTGCTAAGTTGCTAGAAAAGAAAGGAACAAGCATTCTTATTTTATCAGGACACATTCCAAGACATTCAGAGAACTACAACAGTGGTTTATGTCAAAAATATGAGGGAATAGCTGCAGCCAGGCATATCCTTTCCAATTTCTGGAGTATTTTGGAGGCCAGAGTGGACAGACACAAAGGATGCAGAATATGTGTCATCATCTAAAGCAAATTACAAACCATAGTGTGAATATGAGAAATAAACATTTATTTAATTCCCAACATCTTTTTTCCAGAGAAGAGCAATGGACACTGCCCCAAATTTCTCAGTCTTGAGCTCATAGTTATAAGACTAGGTAGGGAACACAGCTTACAACCCCTAAACACAGTTCACATAAAGTCTTATTTCAAAGGGACCAAACAAAGAAACAGAGTTTATGTACAGAAGAAAGATGATGATCAAGCTAGGGATAAATGATTAGAAAAATTTCTACAAAAGAGAGCAGAATATGCAAAGATTCTCCAAAGCTATGCCCTTTAAAGAAAACACTTGGATTCTTAGCATGAATGGACAAAGAGAACCAGATCAAATATCCTTGAGTGATTTAATGAAGATCAAAAGTCATGGATTTTATAATAGCTCCAAAATGAAAGGAATTCTAATCTCTATCAGGGAAGCAGATTAAATCCACAAGGATTTGGTCTTTTGGTTTTATTTGTTACCATACCATTAGAAACTATGATGGTATCAGTGAGGAGAGAGCAACTCATAAAAATTTATTAAGAAATAATTCTTAAATGAGAAATTATGTTATTTAGTAAGTCACAAAATAAGACATGTGACGTAAATCACAGTTTCTTAACCATTTTATAGTATATGCCCAGAAAATATTATAATTATGATAGGAAAAACATGAAACAGAAAAGCCATATTTTTCAAACCTATAAAGAATATTGTTGAAGTGATAAAATAAGTTATCTTTAATAATATAATATAAACTAATACTTGTCAATATAACATTGCCTATATTCTCTTCAAGCTCATGGGCTCATGGGGCATGATCAAAATTTCCAAGTTTAAGTCTACAGAAGTGACCTGGCTTTGTGAAAGAAATACCCCGAGACAGGCACAATGAAACCACCTCACTAAGGTACCATTTGTGTGAATAAAACAACTTTACAATCAATGTAAAAATTTATGGGTAACCGATACAAGGACTGAATTGATGGTTTTAAATATGCTGATGTGACAAAATGCCAGGAAGAATCTGGGCCGCCTTATACTTTTAAGTTGCATCCTATAAATAACACAGTTAAGAAGATCCACAAATGGAGAATTACAGGAGTCTAGACATAAAGTAATAAAGGGGTTTACCCACATTTCCACATTGTTCTTGATGAGCTGGGGTTTCACATCCAGGAGGATTAAATGACCCTTTAGAAGCCTTCACAGGATGTTTACCTACTGATGAATCAGATGTCAACAAGACAGAGAAGCATGGGCAACTGGGGATGTTTTTAAAATCACATCCCATAAAGGGGTTACTACAGAAGAAGCCCAATTCAGCAAGCACTTGGAGCTGAGCAACTGAACTTGGATGTGCCTTTGATTCAGTTCCATCGGTGTGACAGCCGTCAATGCCACTCCCATGTAAAATCTTCATGGAGAAGGGAAGAGCATTTCTCCTCTTCTGAATTGGCATATACTGTAGCATGGAATAAACCACCCCCAAGAACTGCTGTATTACTTGATTTCTATTTCCTCGCTACATTTTCCTGTTCCTTTATTTTATTTTTTAAAATGCTTACCCTCTCAACAGTACACATTAAAATATATGTAAATTGCAAAGCATTATGAAACTGTTACTTCTTATTGCACCACTGTTAGGGTGTTTGAGAATAGGGAATATGTCCTGCTCATTTTTGTTTTAAGTGATTATTAAGTGTAATGCCAACTATCATTTTGTAAGCGTCTGCTCTGTGCAGAAATTGTATTAAGGGATTTATATGCATCATTACTGCTGATCTTAACCTCCTGCATATTCCTGTCCCCATTTTGCAGGCAAAAAATGTTCACTGTGTATGATGATTGTACAATACGGGTTACTGCAACCACAACTACCACTCATCATTAAATAAATTGTGAGAGAAATGTTTTGAGATCTGACTTTAAAGATCTGAATAGAATCATCTTTCATTCCACACCTAAAAGTAGCAAGACTCATAGGAAATTGCAATTGATTGGAATGATGCCTGGATGATTTGAATACTCAAAACATGTCCTTTGGTTGAGTAGCAGGTATTACTTTTACCCCCAAATGAAATGGGAACTATGAAACCAAATCACCTCCTCTCCCCAGACCCAGCAAAGGTAACATCGAGTGTCTATGCCATTGATTAAATATGGCAAAATTAGACTTAAGCAAAGACAGCAGCTTATTGTGGAACTGTCAGAGCTTTTAATACGGTGATAGTTACTATGAAATGCCAACAAAAGGCGATTATATGAATTATTTTCTCACACCTATTTCACCAAAGAACACTTTCTTTGAAGACTTTGGTACAAGACGGTTTGCTGTGGATTATATCTTAGAAAACCTAGCCCGAGAAAGCCGGCACAGCAGGCGCTCCTCCACCCACTAGGGCATTTACAACTGACATATAGGTATTAAAACCAGTCGTGTTACACCAGCTTGTGGAGCTCTGGTTCCAAGAATGTAAATTGGTCATGGTAGACTGATATAATGAGCTGTTTCTAACAGTGTTTCCTCAAGAAGAAAAGAAAGCAAATGTGGGAGAAATTTTTTCTACTGCTGAATGCAAATGCATAAGAAATTTTTATGAAATTCTAAAATAAATGCCTGATTAAGACAAATCAAGGAGAAATGGGTCAAAACTCAAAACCCACATATTCTAAAGGGAAGGATGTTCTGCTCGAGAAAAAAAATATGGCAATTGCAAATGAGAGAAGTTTATGTTAAAGAAAAAAGATGTTAATATTTCCTTCCTTTTCTCTGTGCACATAGACTGGATAATTAAGATACACTCTTAATAAAATCACATTTTGTATGTAAATTGATGTCTGAAAGTTTTTAATAGCATGACTATGATATTAAATAAGAATAGTACATCCTGAAAAGAATAAAAAACAAAAAAGAGGAGCCTCCCTCTATTAACATTAAACTTAACATAAATTTAGTATAACAAAACAGTGGAATAACTGTGCAGTATATATTATATTTGCTATGTACTGATACAGAGCAAAAGCGAAGTTGTATTTGTTATGTATACACATCATTCAGAGCAAAATGCCGAGAAGATGCAAATGACTGAAAGATTTCACATAGATTACCAGTTAAAATTATAATAGACTAATTCTTAGGGAAAAATAGATCCTCATGGCACACACACACACGCACACTCACATTTCTAATGGATTATAATGATTAATGTTACTATAACATCTTTTAAATTTGTAGGAGAAAATAGAATTTATTTGGCATTGTAAGAGGGATTGCTAAAGCCTGATAGCCAATTTGAGTTATCTAAAATCTTAGAAGTCCTTACTACAGATAGATTTTTACAATTTTCATGTGACAAAAAAAATACTGGGATAAAATATTAGCAATGAATATAACCAGCAGATATTTACCATAACCTAAAAAAATACTTAAAAGTCCATATAGATTACTTTAGAACATTACAAAAATGTTATTAAGAAGAAAATTAAGCAGGGGGCCCGCCCTGGTGGCGCAGTGGGTTAAGCAACGCACTATGAGGCAAACCGCAGCCACTGCAGCACGAGTTCAATCCCTGCCGCCGGCCAGGAAGGGGGACCCACATGGCATAGCAAACCTCTCCTGCCTCGCCCGCTGCTGCCCTCAGCAGTGTGTTTCTGTCAATCTGCCTGTTCTGCATCCTGCTCTGTCTGGTGGATTCTCTCACCACCCCCACACCTCTGGCCTGTATCCCAGTGCTTGTATGCATAAATAAATAAATCTTTAAAAAAAACAAAGAAGAAGAAAATTAAGCAATGGAAAGTGAATGCATCAAGAGATCAAGTATATAACCTCAATAGAAATAATTAAGATATAAATTTTAAAAAATATTAATATGGATTACAAAGACAATAATAAAAATGGACAGCCAAATATAGCAGCTGTCACTATTTGTTACCATGTATTCCAAATTAATTTTACTTTCATTATACATTTTACCAAATTAATGTATAATAAACATATAATTTTATCTTTCTAATTAAAAGTTAGAAAAACTCACTTTTTTTTTTAAAGATTTATTTATGCATACAAGCACTGGGATACAGGCCAGAGGTGTGGGGGGGTGAGAGGATTCACCACAGAGAGCGGGGAGCAGAACAGGCAGATCAACTGAAGTACACTGCTGAGGGGAGCAGCGGGCACAGCAGGAGAGGTCTGCCGCACCATGTGGGTCCCCTCCCTGGCGGCAGCAGGGATCGAACTTGTGCTGCAGTGGCTGCAGTTTGCTTCATAGTGTGTTGCTTAACCCACTGCGCCACCAGGGAGGCCCAGAAAAACTCACTTTTTAAAGTCATGATTGCTATGGCATACACTTAAGTAGAATGTTAACTCAATGTATATGAGGGTGATTCAAAGTATAGAGAATTTCCACAGTACACAATGAGTTCATGAAACCAAACCCTAAACTTTGAACTATTCATTTTAAAAAGTGGATTATAAAACAGGCTAGGGTAGGGTTAAGGGTGATTTTTAAATATTTTTTCTGGACTTTCCAAATTTCCTACAAGAACTATTACACTTCTATAGGTAGAACTATGTGTTTAACTAGTATGTGTTAATTTCTAGTACTATCATAAACATATTGGAGAGTGTATTTCCAAGAAAACACAGGATGGACTGCAGCATAAAATGTGGTATTCAGCATACTTGTACCTTCAACATAATTCACATTTACTTTTTAATTCTGATACAAGTATCTTAAAAAAAAACAAACAAAAAGACAAACAAGAATGCCAAATTTCCGTATCAGTGTGCTAATATTGAACAATTGTTAAATAATGTGTCTAGTACACATTAAGGGAAGACAGAGAACAAACACAAGTGTGTGGATTTATGAAGATAATAAAGATGATATTATTTCATCGAAAGAAGAGTCATACTCATTTGTTTTTTTTTTTTTTTATGTTTGTTGGCAGGTCTGGGGAAAATTTTAAAACAAAGGTACAAGATGATTTAATTAGTACAAAAACATAAATGAAAACCAGAAGTCCATACCGCACTTGTTAAATAACCAGGATCCTCCACATTTTCCTTCACAAAACAGCATGTGACTCTACATAGGTTTTACATGTCCTTTCTAGAGGTTAAATAATTCTCTGGCAATGACTTCATGTAGATATATGTTCCAAAAAAGAGTAACCATTACAGCAGCATCAACTTCCAGGAGGCTTCTATTTTATTTCCTTTGTGTTTGATTGAATTTCCCAAGTAATAACGGAAACAAAATAACTTTGAAAAGCAGTCTACAAGTAAGGAATAAAAGGAAATGATACTCTTTAATGACACTTACTCTTATCAATCCATTGGAAGGGAAACTAATTTTATCTATAGCTTCCTAAATCCCTTCTACAATGGAAATCACTCAACACACCCAAAATAGCAAAAAAATAATACCATCACAGCTGGTCTAGAAAGAAAAGTGGTATTTTGAGATAAGGAAAACTCCACGCGCGAATAGTCAAACCAACTATTCTACACCAAGGTACCAAGTGCCAACCAGGCTGAGTGCATGAGCTATACCTAAGTGGGCAATCAAGATATTTAGAACACGAAGATCTGAAAAAATTCCCACCCCCCAACAAGTTTTTTTGCTGTTATTATCCAGAACATTTTTTTGAAAATTTCAGAGCTTTAGATACTTTTTTTTTCCACTAGTGAGGTGTCGCTATGTTACACCCGTGTTTGTTTTTTCACAGTATAGGACTTCTTCCCTTCAGCAGACATTTTCCATGTTGCAATTATGTTGCACATTCGATCTATTTATGATGAAATATATGGAAAGTTAATTCTCTGACAAGGTGAACAAGAAATCTTGAGAATATCTCTCACTTTCAACAGATTGAAATTGTCTGATCACCTCCTGCCATTCCCTGCCTTTTTCTGAGCTTAGATGCCTCTTTGGATCTCAGCATGCGATTCTCATTAATGGCAGCAGAGGGGGGTGCTGAAGCTCTAGGTGACCATGCCAGTGCATTAAACCAGACCTTTGCAAACCACCAGGCTCATGGACCAAGGGGGTGGGGGCGGGGGGGCAGTAGGAATTTCCCAGTCCCAGTAATGCTTTCTGACATATAAAAAGGGAAAATAGTTACACCTTTCACTGCATCACTGTGGGAAACTAATTTGTTTTGACATACTGAGAAGTAATCTGATGTTCGTATTTATTCCCAAAAAAGCTGCATTAGCTAAAAACAAATTTCATGAATAAAGCCACGGATACATAATCAGACACGTACATCTACTGTGTGTGTCTAATATGTAGGAAACTGACTGTTGCTCATAAACTTCTCTTCAGAGGAACCTAATTTCTATCACTTTGAAATCTTTCCCAATTCCTCTGACTAGTACTACTGGGGCCCAGGACACAGCTGTCTCCGTGAACACATGGAAACATTATACCCAGAACACTAGCAGGCATTGATGCGACCCGCTTGTCTCATGCTTCTGCTTCCAAAAGGCCTTATAAATGATCTTGATTGAAGAGCTGTTTCAATACTATTCTTGGCACAAAGACAGGCACTGAAAATCTTTCTGAACTACAGCCTGTTTCACAACAAGCTGAGGTACCACCTTATTTATTTATCGTCTGTTTATGAAAAGCTAATAGCTAAAATTCTATTTAAACCTCAGAATCACCAAATTACTCCCCTCTCCAAACTCTTCTGACTAGGAAAAGCAAAAAGAAGTGAGTGAGTGTGTGTGTGTGTGTGTGTGTGTGTGTGTGAAACCCAATGAAACCACTGTGAGTGATAAGGGACTCAGAGATACAAGTATTAAAAGAGATGAATTGCATTAACCCCTGCCCTTCCCCATTATATTCACTGCCCACTGGAAACAACAACAGAATTACTAAAATCCCACACTCTCTAATGGGATGGTAATAGGATTCAGAGGCCATTAGGGTAAAGGCAATCCATATTTTACACTGTAATAAGCCAGACTAAACATGTTGCATCCCTCCTCAGAGCTCAACAATTACCAATTTAATATTAACAAATCCATGAGCACTTTCAAAATTGCAAAATAAACTCAAGTTAAAAGCCAAAGGTCCACTTTTTTAGAATGGTATATATTTTTGTGAAGTAAAATCATCTAACTAAATTGTAATTTTCTTCCCTCTGGCAATGATTATTACTCATTATAGAATGCTTTGGAAATGAAGGATAGTGTGATTGTTATGAGGTGGTTCTAATTCTTTATATTTTAGTATATTTTCTCATGGCAAGTATATCCCATTTTCAAAGAATTATCTTTGCTTCTGAAATTATTTTCTTGTTCGTAAAGAAATAGGATGTGATCTTTTGCATAAGTTTTCACAAAAGATGCAGGAGTGGATTTGTAGGAAGACCCTGATATCATCCTCATAGAAGCAAAGACTGGGTAAGGGACATAGGTCAAAAATCAAAAATAGATATACAGCGTTGAGCCCAAATGTTTTAATCTGCACATGCTCAGCGGGCCTGTGAACTCATCAACTTTTTAATGCTTCTTACTATAACAAAATAATTATTTTAGTTTTTGATTTAGATGAAGGTGTTATCTAAAGAGCTTACAGAGTTGCCTTCAGGTTTTTGTGTTGTGTAATATAAAAAGACATTAAGATTTAGAAAACCTGCTTTACTTGATATGTTAAGTATGTTAAGAAGTAACTTATTTATTATTAATACCCATAGGTTCCTCTTTTTACTCATCTGCCACAACATTAAAAAACAAAATTCCTGGTAATAGCAAACATTGACAAGTTATAGAATAATAGTAAGCTCCTCCCTATCACTATCACCCAAGCTATACTAGGTAGGTTTCATTTCTGCACTAAATCTCTGTTGTTTTTTAAGTAATAATTTGTTAATGCTGCTTCAATCATATAATCCCAAGGGACAATCCCACTTTATACTTTCTGTAAAATATTCACTCATCCCTTTAAACAACACTGATAATAAGCAAAGTGAGCACTGGGTCAGATGATAAAGGCAGAATATAATTAAAAGTACTAATAAGGAGAAGATACCACGTCTGAATGCACTTTATACCATATTCCTCATACCTTTTCCCAAGCTCATCATACATTTGCAAATTAAAAGGTAGCAATAACTAGAATGCGGCTAAGTTTGAACCATAAAAGATTAAGGTTGTCCACTCCTTAATGCCAAATCTATTTGTAAGTAGCACAGTAATTTTCTACTTCGAGGGTAAGTCTTGACTGAAATGGTTAACTCAAAAATCAACAGAAGTGTTAGAAGAGGCTCTGACAAGAACTGCAAGTTCAAGAAGCTGCTTAGTGATCTAGACATGCCCTTCCACAGGGAATGGCAGTGTGGAAATCTGGGGACAATCATTTAGGGAGGCAAACTGAAGTCTTTAAGGAAGACTTGTACTCACCAGGGTTCTTTCATTACAAGCCACCAATGTCTCAAATAAAAACTCAAAGACATTATGGAAACACCGAAAGACGTCAGACAAGGTATGACTGCTGAGGAAGGGTGAGAGAGAAGGGGTTCTCACATAAAATGACCTGCTTGTCTAAACCCAACTAAAAATACACCAAAATATATTTATTCTGCATTATCATTTCCGAATCACCAGTTCCAAGCAAAGTATCCAACTCTGGTAACCACTTGGCTTTAGTCACGGCTGCACCACTCAGTCCAGGCTCTTCTTTAGCGGCTCTGACAGACAAGGTCCCCTGACATGAAACCAGTCACTAGAGAGGAGAGAGGAGTCAGCACTGCTTGGTTTCTTCCAGAGTCATCTACCAAATAACATGATCAGAGGCTAAGGAGAACACAAGTGTCCAATTTCCTTCACTGAAAGGGTGTCTCTGTTCTGTGCCTAGGGATTTGGATCCTTACAATTTAGACAAGGAGAGTCAGAAGAAAGGGTGACATGGGGTGGGGGTGGGAGGGCTACTTGGACCTGTCCCTTGAGTAAGAATTGGGTCCAGACAAAGATGTTTATCTTTCCCAGTTTCTTGAAAATGTGATACAATCTCTTTATCAATATGCTGTGATTACTTAGATATTTAAATATTTGTTCAAAATAGTTACTGGTAAAATAAAATGCATGCTTGCAGATATTTCACTAGGCATCATAATACATGAATGGACATTCATTATGCCCTATTGAAACTAAAAAGCCTATGTGAAAATGGAAAATTAAACTGGTGATTATATAAATTGAGAAGTGTTGTAATAAAAAAATCTACATTGTTATAGGGTCACAGAGTGGAGCTACTGATCTAGAGTCAGGGAGTTGTAGTCCAGGACAACTTCTGAGAAGAAGCAACATTTAAACTAAGACCCAAAAGACAAATAAGGTTTAGCCCAGGACAAGTTGAAGCATTGGGAAAAGAAAATAAGATGAGCATTTGCAAAGACATGGTTATGAAAGCTGGAAGAACTGAAAGGAATTCTGTAGAAAGAACAGACAATAAAGAAACTTGAGAGAGAAGATGTGGGAGCACAAAGGAAGAGGGCATGATGCATGGGGAGCATTCACTTACATTGTAAACTTGAAGACAGGAAATATATTGCATCTTCCTCATTTAATAATTTGGCAGCAAAGTAAGTAGATTATCCATTGTAAGTGCTCCATCAATATTTATCAAATGTCTACTGGGATCTCTTGGTGATGACTGAAGCCACTCTAAGCCTAAAGTTCTTTTAAATATACCACATGCTTTTTATAGCTGAGTAGTATTTCACTGTGTATATATACCATAACTTCCTAATCCACTCATCTGTCCTTGGACACTTGGACTTCTAAATAATGTAAATATCCTGGCTATTGTAAATAGTGGTGCAATAAACAGAAAGGTGCATATATCCCTTTAAATAAATGTTTTTGCCTTTTTTTGGTAGATGTGTAGGAGTGGAATTGCTGGATCATATGGTAGATCTATTTTTAGTGTTTGAGAAACCTCCATATTGTTTGCCATAGGGACTGCGCCAGTCTACATCTCCACCAACAGTGGCTCGCCATTTGCAAAGCCATTGATAGAACTGGAGGGGATAATGCTAGGTAAAATGAATCAGAAGGAGAAAGACAAATACCAGATGGTTTCACTTATATGTAGAATATAAAGAAATAAAACAAAGGGTCAGACAGAACCAAACCAATAATGAACCTTAAAAGTCTAACTGCAGAATTGAGGGTCCCAGAGGGGTTAAGGGGAGGATGGAGAGCAGGGTATGGAGAGAGGCCAATGGACTGTGGTAGAAGACTATGGGTGGTCCTATCAGTGGTGAATATGGTGTGCTAACACACCTCTGGGGAATGTGATCCTATAACATCTGAGTCATAAAGTTTATAAGTTAATGTTACTTCATTGAAAAAAAATAAAGGAACTTAATACAAAGGAGGAAATAAATGAGAAGTTGATTTTGAAAAAAGCAATGCACCGCATGATCATTCAATAAAAATGCTTAGCAAGCATTTTTAAAGATAGTGCAAGTTGTTGTTTTTGGTGTGTGTGTGTGTGTGTGTGTGTGGCGGGGGAGCACATGTAAACACAGTAATGCCTTCTTTACTGTCCCCATCACCTCCTCCTATCTTTTTGTGACTGTTTCCCTTCAAGTTTTTCTGTTTACCATCCTGGTTTAGGTTTCAACATGGAGAAAACTGAGATAAAAATGTAATCCACAATGGTGAAAAGAGTCAAATAGGAGAATAGATTATAGATTTGTTTCAAGTATGAGTGATATTAAAGAGTACAAGCCATATAAAGTTCTGATTCATGGCTTGCAATCTCAACTAAATGATAATCATTCTTTCTCAAAGTCAGCCAAGATCTAAAGCCTGAGTGTACAGGATGGTGTGTAAGAGGCACTGGCAACTGTACTGTCAAATAGTTCGTATTTATATGCCATCATTTTTCATACTCTTTGTGCACAACTTTTCTAGAGAAAAACTTAATACACATGTTCAACTGTGCAGCAGTTTTCTGAAATATCAACAATTTATCTTTAGATATAAAATAAATCATAAATTTCTAATATATTTACAATATTGGCAATATTTAGCTCATACCAAGAAGTAGAATTACAGCCTGTAAAGCATCAAATCACTCATTTCTAGTGCTGAAGAGACTGAATTGGCAACTAAAATAGAAACAGTGTTTTGGATGTAAAAGTCAAGTGTTTTAAAACAATTAACTGCTTTGTTCTGGTAACATTAAAATATCTTAAAAAAAGGTTCTGGAGAGTAAGTCTTATAATAAACCATAATAAAGTAATTACAGCTTGAGTTTCTGTCAAGATTCTTGCCATGTGAATGCTCATTTATCTGAAATTTGCTTAAAACAAATAGATTAGATTCATTTCAGGAACAAGAGTGACATGGCTTCTTTGTTAACACTGATTAATGATTTTTAGCTCCTAACGTCATTAGTCAACTACCACCATCTTATCATTTAAAAAATGGTCTCCAGAATCTCTAGGTCCCATCTAGATATGAATGTTTGCCCATTTCTTACATTCTACTGACCTCTAGAGACTATATATATGTGTATATAAATCACATAGATATGCATTTACAAACACATAAAACATATACATCAAAAATTCTGTGTGGCCTGAGAAGAACTTTAACTACATCAGCCAGCCCACTTCATTTTAGAGAAATATATGCAGGTTGTTTTCATACATTTTCAAACAAAACCTTATATGTGCATGTTTGATATTAAGCAAGCTGACAGCATTTAGCATTTCTCATGTGTACAGAGCTCATGGAATAGTAAGTATCAGACAAATTAACCCTGTCTTCGGTCTGTGACTTGCCAATAATCAAGGGAAATTGTACCCTCTGGCCTGGTGTTTCCATAAAAACCTATTTACTTTTAGTTGGGATTTGATCACTTTCTATGAGAATCTTCTTCATCAAAATGATACTTGCACTCGATCTATTTCTTTCCCAATCCTTTTCCTACTAGGAAAAACCTGTCAAGTTTAGAGGTACCTAAGTAGGGCCAGGTGACTTTTTAACCTTTGCATTTTTTTTCTCTCTCAAGGTTTCCATATGTTAACATACCCATGAGCCAAACATGCAATGTTAAACAAGGTCATGAACTAGGGCTAGGTCATGAACAGCTTAAGAATTGCATCCGGTTAATCTTGGCATCCCTGGTAACTAGCACACGGCATGGAAGGTTGTGGTAAATTAACAATGTCAGCTGAAAACAACTACAGTATCTTGTCAGGAATATATCCACATTATATCTTATAAGGAAGGTACCCATTCTCTCTTCCTGAATATAGTTATAGAGACAAATATTGACATGTATAAGCTATACAGACAGAGATCGATAAAAATAAGCACACAATAAGTAGTAACCATGCCTGTGGAGAGTGCCTTGAATGTTAGTATATAAATATATATGCACATATATAATGATGAGACATTTCCTACATACTCAGAATTCATGGCTCAATTTATCAGTTTTTCTAACAGATACTCAGGTTTTCCATTTTTAGTTTTGTGAACTATATTACCATCCAAATAATAATATAAAATATGGATTAAAAACTATCAGCCATTATAACATCAAACACTACACTTCAATATTTTAAAGCTTCAAGTAAATGTCTTTGAATAAACTCAATTTGAGTCAAGTGGTAAGAGAATATTTTTCATATCAAGAGAGTAATAACATGTTTGCCCTCTGTGTATTTGTGCAACTATATTACATAGTATATGTTTTATCACTTACATTGCATTACACAAGAGTTAGAAATAGGAATATCTTGTGAAGTTTCTGATTAGGCACCTCACAGGGCAGCCAATTATTTAGAGACATGTTTGTCAAATAAGGAGGGTATAAGAGAAGAGTGCATTATTTGATAAGACACTGATACAGAGTGGCAGATATGGCCACAAGATTTTGAAAATGCCTGAGCCAGAACTGATGTATAAGAATAGGAAAGGAAATCAAATTCTGATTCTGTAGTGATATCTGGTAGATGGAATACTGAGCCCTGTTCTGCAAACTCAGATGTGACTAGCAATATCTGTGCCTATTCTGTGATTATGATCTCCCTAGAAAAGTCAGTCACTGCTCTATCCTTCCACCATTTCAGCCCAATTCTGGTATCAAGGAGGCTTTAAAGTCTTCTGGGACTCTGAAGACTGCCAGGGGGGCAAATCCCAAACAACAGTTTATCAGGACAGACTTGCAGCCAGCTGCTGATGAAAATGGGATAGAAGTGGAATTAGAGAATTACTCAGTGAGGTTAAGACACTAAGAATCCACTTTTGCACTGGATACTAGAAGACTAAGCTAGCTGGAACTCTTATCACCTGCAGAAGGTACAGTTGCTTGATCCAAGCTAGGCACAGTGTTAAAATAGCTAATGCACAGTGGAGGTTTGTCTGGGTGAGATATACACACACACACACACACACATATATAAAATGATGGCAATGAAAACAGTTACTCAACATCATTCAGACTGATTTACTTCTTGTCACTTAAACATGTGGGTAAGATATCAGCCTATTAACATCCACAGTAAGTTACCACTGGTAAATAGAAAGACAGATATCCCCCAAATGAAATTTAGTCAATTTTAGTGGATAGTTTAAAAAACCTACCTACTCAGAATTTTGATATAATGAGCTTTTCTGAAGGATAATTCACTGGTTTGGATTTTGCTGCTCAAATATACCCTTCCAATCCATTAACGGAGGTACCAGCGATGAGAGAAATGATTCACATCAGGTAGTTAGAGAGAAGACAGGAAAATCTGGATAATCCCCAATGCTGGAAATTCAAACCCTGGATAATCAGGACTATGCTACATAGGCAATTATGATTCTGTCCAGTTAAGAGAAATTTGTAATCCATTCATTTTCAAGCCCATAAAGTCACATTTCTCAAAAACTTTTATTTCAGCCAGCAATGGCTTAAAAAGTTCTCCTTGCTAGATTGTCTCCAATTACAGAAATCCTTCCCAAGTACAAGGCTGCAGAAGTATATTAAACCTAAGGCTACCATGTAGCTAGGTGTTCTACAGCGATCTTGACACCTCATGTAATACTACCAAAGCAATTCGCTACCCGCTGATACTACTATTTGTTCAGCTCCTAAGTGTGGCCATGCATATGGAGGGAGGAGTATAAATTGTCTTTGTCTACAAGGTTCAGAATAGTAAGCAAGACACATCTATACTAACGTTCAGAGTCCTGCCATCACCTTCCCTCAACCCCAACACACAAAGATCTCATGGGTAAATAAACACAGGATGCTATGGGCTCAACAGATTTCTGGTCGACCCAGCAGAAACAGACAGACTGCAATGACCACAGAAGTGTGAGTCTAGAAAAGGTTTGACTGTCAGAAGAATTAAACTAAAGACAGCTTTCTGCAGGGCTCAACTTTGGTACTGCATCAAAATGTGGCTGATGCCTAGCAAATAACAGACGATAACAGAGTTGTAAATTTCCATCCTATTAATGCACCTCCTCCGGTGAGCATAAGGATGTGTACATTATGGGTTTGTGAGTGCTGCTTTTACTGGGGTTTTCAGAACCCTCTGCAAACACATAGAAGAAAAACAGTCAAATGAGGCAGGTTGGAGGAAACAGAAAAAAAAAATCCACCTACATTCAAGGTATGAAACAATAATTTCTAAGCCTTTGGGATCTATTTTTTCCCCTTGTATTGTAATGCAGTCAAGTGTATGAGTGATGCCTTTTGTGTTTGATAATGTCAAGTGTGAATGTCATGGGCAGCCCCCCATCTCTGATTGCATTAAAATGGTGGGAAGATGAAAAGCTTGGAAAAAGTAAATGGAACAAATCAAATTAAAGTGGTTGGAAGACAAGGCAAGACACTCATCTATAGCTTGGTTCCAAGGTGAATTTGGCAACCCTGACCCCCCGAGCCCCCACCTGAGCAGGCTGACTAAATCAATTTCTGAGGAAAAGGCTGGCATTCCACTTACTTAATTGTGCTAATAATTACTTTCACTCCTATTCATTATGGACTCTCTTGGCTGCAAGAAAACATTTCATACGTTACTGTATCAACTTCCATTATAGAGTAAGGAAAGTGACCATAGCTGAGGCTGTCAGTCAACTAGCCAGACATCAAGAGTTCAAGGTAAGTTACTCAAGGTTTATAGAAAGTAACTGACATGAAGGCAATTAATTCCCATAAATAAAGTATATACTTTTTCAGAGAGATGAAAACCCTTAAAGATCACACAAATCTATCTTAATCAATGTCAGGAAATGGGAGACGAATGTAACGTTGATTATATCCAAATAGTATGGAAAGAATAGCATACCTTCTAAACTACAGGTCTCATTTCTGATGAATGGTGAAGGCTTTTCTTAGGAACACAAATGCATACACACAAAATCCCTGCCTAATGAGGCCATGACATCTACAGTACATACAAGAAATTGCAATAATTACAATAGGAAGGTGTTTCTTATGGCCATTCTCCCTCGCCTCAACAGTGTTTCTCAACCTTATCACCTTCGTCTAGGCTAATGCTGTAGATTCTTCACTGGTGTCTAGCCTCTAAAGCAGAGTTCTCACTGCTTTTTCAACAACATCCCAGAAAGTTAAAGCAAAATCCCACTAGTCACATCAGCTTCTTGAGGCCATAATTTAAAATGAGAAAACAGAGGGCTTCTTGGGAGACATTTCTGCATCTGGGTGGTAGGGGGGCATAGTAGAAACCCTTAATCTCACTACTCTCCCACCCCCATAACAAATAAATCTCTCTGTTGGTTGCCTGTTCGTATCTCTACGGCAGCTATTAAATTCCTTGACCTGTGACTTAAGTCTCTTGGCCAACCTACCTATTTGTTTTGCATTATTTTTCATATACCCCTCTAATTCTACTAATAAGGATTATTTGTATTATTATTTACCGTTTATTCCTAATTTGAAGGCTACCATCTTCAGGATTTCCAAAAGCAGAAGTAACATTTTCTCTTCTGCTCTCCTAAGAACAGTATGCTAGACAATTCTCCAGGTGTGGCTTACATCTCCCACCTTCCTAAAGTTCTCAGCAAAGGGACAGACATTTGTTGTCATTATTGCTGTTACAAGTATCATTTGCCACACTTCACTCTGGTTGCTCTGAGTAGAGTGAGTGCTTAATAGCTATCATTAAAAAGGAGAACGCCAAAAAGTGAGCTATAAATAAAGCAGAAAGAGAAACCAAAATCTCCCGCCAAGTAATAAGGCTTTTCTTATTTAAAGATGGAATTAAAAAAAAAAGATCACTATAGGTCAAGCACAAAAATATGTATTTGAATCAAAGCCACAACAACAACCAAAAATTGGAACATCCTTACCCCAGTGGACTTACAGTGCTAATTACAAAATCAGAGTAGCTGACACTCAGGCCTTCTAAATATAAGCTTTTTCCTCCCAGAAAAGAGAAATAAATTGGGTGTTAAATCAAAACATCCTATGGAGCATTTCACACCTCAGGAATGAAAACTGACAAAGAAGGTCTTCAATGCAAAAGAAAAATCCACCACAAAGGAGCTTGGAGTGTTTAAGAAAACCCCCAAACACTGCCACATAAGTTATGCCCTTGCCCTATCTGAACGGGCTTTTTTGTAACATCCAAGGTCCCCCTGCCCTGGGAAAAAAAATACATGTACACTTCTCTTTCACAATTGAAATCATTTAATTGATCATTTCCAAAAATAAATATTCCCATAGATAGAGGTCACTGGTTGCCTGAAATTGCATCAGTATATGTCTGGGTACTAGAATCCCGGGCTCCCCTGAGACGCCTTTGTCATTTTATCAGCGTGATTACCAGCAGAGTAGTTCCAGCATGTGTCCCCTCAGCTGCTAGCGTGGATGCTTGCTCTCTGCATTCCTATCTCCTCCATCAAGCCTTGTAGCTCTTGCTTTGGAAATCTGGCACTTAATATCCAATGCTAATTACATTTCCCAGTCTGAGGAAAATCCTATTGGGCTAATTTTTCAAAATCATATAATGAAAGAACTTCAATGACAAACCATGTAGGTTTTCGATTGTTTTTTTACAGATAGATCTATTAAGCACTTAATATTCAGTGGGAAAACAGTCTCAGAGCAATGAAATTCTATTACTTTAGAGGTTGCATGCTTTTAATTTCTTAATATTTCATTACATGTTGGCAACTGGTGCATATTTTTATAATGTGTTTGATCATTACTCTTCTCAGGGTATTCTATTTCAGTTCTTCCTCTGACATCATATTTGCATGTTAAAGGGTTTCAGCATTCAGGGATGAAATGTTCTGAATAGTAATGTGCAGTTAACTTGATTTTTTAAAAACGGAAAACAGCAAATAGACATTCTATATAGGGACTAAAGAGAATAATCTCATAATTTTAAACTCTAACTCAAGTTTTAATAGCTTTCTATAGAACATCATAAAAGGTAATGATTCAATATAATTCATTAATTAGCAAATTATGCAAAATGCTATCAGCGGAGTTTGAGGAGAAGGCTCTTTTTCCTTAGCTTTTTCTAAGTGTACTGCATTTCTTTTTTGTCCTATAAAAAATGATCTTTTCTTTGCTCTCCAGCAACATCTACTGGAAAAGTCAGAAAAATGCTATTTATATGAATCAGATAGTTTGAGAGTAAGGATAGTTTTGGTTACCATCTGTTTAAAAAGTGCGAGCTGAACTACCATCCCGTTCACAATAGCATGATTTCTGCCTACTTTAATTCTGTCTAGCTCTTTAGGAGGAGAGTGGTTCAGTGATACAAATAGCTCAGCTGCAACTTCAAATTTATCATCTCCTCACCTTGAAAAAGTCTTTTCATAAATACAATTTAAATACACATATAATGCAGACAACATTTCTCCTGGCCCATCTTCTCAACACTTGTCACTTCTTTAAAAAATAATCACCCTTATCACAACAGGGCAACACTCAATAGGACGGCATAGTGAGAGTCAGAGAAAAGATTGTATGCAAGAAAGATAGGTAAAACGTGGGCTGAATTTGAGAAGAGCTACTTCAAGACGCTGCAAAGTTTCTTAAGTTGGAAAAAGGAAAAACTACATGTGATGTGATTTAAAAAACTCATGATCTACGCCAGCATGATTATATCAAACATTCTACAGCAGTTTCTTTGCCCTTGTCAACATCGTTCTCAGTTCTTTTAACCATGATGGAAAAAAATAAGTTTCCCCACACCTGTATGAAGGGCTTCCCCAGGGAACTTGCACGGGGGATGCTCTCTCCGTGAAAAAGTGTGTTCAGAACATAATCTGTTTAGTGTGCTACTGGCCAAAACTCAGCATCTCCTGATGCCCTCATAAAATGAGTCAAGGGTTACACCCACAAAATGTATTAGATGGTCTGGCAAAAACGAGACATGTCAGAGTAAGCTACTGAAAAGCAAGTGCAATGTGCAAACTCGGGAAGAAGAAAAAAGAATCTCATCAACAAACAGATATCTAAATCTCTCACGCGAGGTCGCTGAACTCAACAATGCCACAGTGAACAGTTCTTTTTAGGACTAAATCTTGTAAAGGCATTAAAGTCACCTTTCTATACTTCACTTCAGAAGTAATTCTTTTAAGTGCATTTTGTACTTTTAATATTCAGATTCACCCACCCAAAAAAAAATTACCTAAAAATTAATTCAAATATTTTAGGTAACATCCTAGGTAAAGACCTGTATATAATTTGTATTTTTATCATCCTTAAATTAAAAACTCGGGCTACCTAGAATTTTTTTTTTTGCATTCTCAAACTCAGTTCATTCATACCAGCAAAAAATCATATCAGCGGGTGCAAAGTATACACAATCTATGAAAACTGAGGTTACAAACAAATTATTAAAACTTTAAAACAGCAGCAGCAGCAACAACAATCAAACACTGGGAGAACTACAACATAGTGCATTTTGTGTTTGTTCAATGTTGAAACAGATGTGAGCCTTCTAAGCTTCATCCCAAAGCTCTTTAAAGGAGAAATGCCATCAAATATTATCCACAACTCTCATTCATAGTGCACAAAGGAACAGATTCCTAAAAGCCACCGTCACTAGAAGTCCAAGGTATTCTGGATATAGGATTGTAACACAAAGTTCCAACTTGAGATTGATAATTAGCTCCCTTCATTACTGAGCCACTTAAAATACAGGGAGTCTCACAAAACAGCACCTCCAGAGTTAACGCTCATTTCAAACTGTCATAATTCAGTTATCCCAATTATTTACTGGATCCTTTTCTAAAAGCATGCCCTCACCTGATGTTTTAACTTCATATGTCATTTGGGACAACACCGAATTTCCATTTGTGAAACATTAACCTGACACAGGCTAAACAGACAGAAGAAGCGCTTCACCCACAAAATCCAAAGCAAACACACCCCAGCAGCTAGACTTAAATAAACTCTACCCTCGCTTAAACCTCTGATGAAAAATTATTATAACGCATCAGAAGTTCAGTTAGAGGGGGAAAAAAAAAATTAAATGCCAGCTTTCGGCCAGGGTTTAAGTCCTGGAGTTCAAAAACAGGATCAATTGCATTATTTTTTTCCTCCGTTAGCTGTTTAGAATTTAACATAATGCAAAGTGCTATTCTGATCAAAACCATCTTTCTCATCTCTCCCTTTAAATAAAACGGAGGAGAAATCATTCAGTGTAAATGCATTTACTATACAAATCTATTTTCAATTGAATTTGCTGCATGCTCTAATTCATCAAAATTAATACAGGTACTTTCTATGTTAAACAAAAGGAAGCCGACTGAAAAATCGGCTTGGGCTGCGGATGCCTTTCTCAATTACAAAACGGTGAAAACAGAGATTTAACTAAGCCACTCGGTCAGACCCTCCGATGGGCGCTCTTACCTGTCTCAGCTGAAGGCTTCCTTCCCTTGTTAGCAGCGGGCAGCATCTCTAGCTCGCCCCAATCCTCAACACCGGTCTCAAATTACACTGCTAAATCCACTCCCCGCCTTTTTTTTTTTCCTTTTTTCCCCCTCAACAAGAAAATGCTTATTGAAAGTGATTAGTTTTTGTTGTCCCTTTTAAGTCCCTCCTGCGGGAAGGAACAGGGGAGCAATGTGACGCCACCTTTTAATCTTTTGTAAGAGTGAAAAGGCAGAAAAGGAACGCTCGATCAAACTGGGCTGCACACATGACTCAAACTCGCAGGAGAGGCTGCCGCTGCCTGGCGAAAGCACCGCTAGGCTTGAGTGTAAGAACAGAGAAGAGGGGAGAGTCAATGGAATGTGACAACGTATGTGCATCAAAGGCAGAAGAGAGAGAACAATGAGGGAGGGAAAGACAGCAAGGAGAGAGGGAGAGAAAGAAGAGAAGGAGACAGAGAGAGAGAGAGAAAGAGAGAGAGAGAGAGAGAGAGAGAGAGAGAGAGAGAGAGAGAGAGAGAGAGAGAGAGAGAAGAGGGAGAAAAGATAGAGCTGGTTTCAGGCAAAGGATTCTGAGAATAAAGCCACAGTGCAGCGTGTCTGGCAGCTTCTGTTTTTATCTCAGCAGCATGATACACTGCCTTTCTCATTTAGAAACACATTCGTGTATCTTCCAGGTTTGAAAACTGAGATCATCGCAATGTGTCTCTGGTTTGGTCTGATTGGCATTTAACTGTGCCGTGTACCTGTGATTTTTTAGGATGCATTTATGTGCAATTTATTTCGCATATTTATTTATGTAGGCAAAAATGAAAGCTGCTAATTTCTACGGCAATTTGCAACGTAGTTTTACTGGCAGATGGAACTCTACTTATCATAACTGCTGACAAACTGCCATGGGGAAACAAAAGAAGATACAAATGCTTCATCTTGATAATTGTCTTTAACAGCAAAAGCCCACACCAAAATAAAGCCCACACTTGCAAAACCTATGTTTCCTGGTTAAAGTTTGAAAGGTGGTTTCTTTCCATTAGTTTTATTAATCAAGGAAAAATAAAAAGGAGGGCAAGATGTTTAAAGGAAAGGTGTTGGAAAAGAGGCAATGAGGAAAGTGAAAACCTAAAATCTTTCTGGTTTCCCTCCAAATGTGATAACAGGCACGTTCCTCCAGTCCCCTAGAACAGAGTTTTTGAGGCACTATTTCTACATACTCTTACTGAATCCTTCTGCCTTCCTGGACCATTTTAAAGTAGGTTCCATTTTTAAAACAAAGTCGAAGAGAAATGATTTCTTAATTCAAATGGTTTCAAATGGTGTTTCACCAGCTTTGTTCCCTTTCTACTTATCTGCTGCCACATGGGGGCTAGGATTACACAGTGAAATGCCCTAAGTGACCTCTTTTATAAGGATGTAAATTGCTGATTCCAAGGTCAAATATTTGGTATAAGTTAAATTATTGGTGAAAATAGCGGCTTGCTTTCCATGGTAACCTGAGCTAACTCAGTAGTCAGCTAGCAGGGAGAGGACACACCCATTTTGACTGACCATCTTTTTGAAATGAAGGGATTCTCTAACAGAAGGTAAATCCCATGTGTCCTACTTATTAACATCATAATTATGAAAAAAAGTAAAAAGACAAAGAAACAAAACAATCATTTCACATCAGCTACAGTGATTTCCAACAATATATCATACATAAGCCTGGGCATCTGGTATTTTGGAGTCCCTGTGTAAGCTACCAGATAGAGAAAGAGAACTGGTCCAGGAATAAGACCTTCTACCTCCACCCTGGCCACATAGCAATAGCCAAAAAGAGCTAACTTCATCCTGTTAAACTCAAAGTACCATACATTTTGTGGTTTGTTTATAAGATACATTTTTTTGTTTGGGACCAAATAAAGAAAAAAAAAAAAACACCTCACTCTCCCCAGTGGGATCCAGATGAAACCCTACTTATCATGAAGACAGAACAGGGAATGGAGAACATGCAGGGGCTGAACAGAAGGCAGCTGGCCAGAGAACAGAGAGCGCTCAGATGGAGGAGGGAAAGGAAGCTCGGGAGGCGGTGCCCTGGAGATCCGGAATTCTCAGCAGACATTTTGCAGAGAGTATTGGAAGCAGCCTCCTTTAAATGACATTATTGATATAGGTCCTATAGTTAAAATTAACTTTATACGAGGAAGTAAGTAGACTGAGAATTTTCTACCAATAAAAATAAAGACCCTGTTACAAGAATACAACTACTTCAGTGCAGTAAAAGCAGGGGAGGAGCGCGGGGCTTATGGAACAGAATCAGCAAAAATAGTCAAGGAAAGGGGCAAAGGAACAAAGGCGACAAAAGCATTTTTTAGGCTGTAAATGGTTATCAGTGCGGTTGCTTCTTTTCATTTCTGCTTAGTGTTTTGGACCTGAGTGGGCATCATTTATAGTTTGCTATCTATTAGTTCTTAAGACATTCTGAGTGAGCAGGGCCCTCTGACTACACGGGTATACTAAAGGTGGCCTGGATCAATTACAATTTCTTACCACTAAGAAATTTTTACAAGACCGATTTCTTTGTGGGAGAGCTGTATGTTCATTCACAAGGAGTATATTATATATGAGGGAAATGCTCAGATTTTAGAATCAAGCAGTCTGGGACAGAATCCCAGCTCCATCACCTGCTTGCTGTGTGACTTTGACCAAGTTATTAGCCTCTCTGTGGCTGTTTCCTCATCTTAGAATGGGTGTATTAGTATTACCTGTCTCACAGGGCTGTGGTTAGTAATAACCCCATGCATTGCTCTGATTCTGTTCTTAGCACAGAGTAAATGCTTCATAAATGCTAATGCTTAGGAAATCTGTCCAACGGATTTTTTAAATTAAAAAGAGAGACAATATTTTATCACCTCAAAATAGATGACACACAATGATCTCCCCCCCCCCCCCCCCCCTNTTTTAAATTAAAAAGAGAGACAATATTTTATCACCTCAAAATAGATGACACACAATGATCTCCCCCCCCCCCCCCATTTTGACCTTCCTTATAAGCTCTAGTCATTCAAACTGTGTTATGGGTCTTTCCACTTAGATAATATGCTTATAACTTAGCAAATTCCACCACCAAACTCAAGGATATGCCTTTGTAGCAATTCTACCACCTGGGTAAAGGGTAGAAAGCATGGAGTCACTCAGGACTTCTTTCGAATCCATCATTCGATTATCAGTGACTCTCAATACCACCCCCAGGTCACTTCTCATTATTATTTCCAGACTCTTCATACCCTTGCCATGCATGTTTGCTCGGACTATTGCATAACCCTTTCATGGAGCACGCTTCTATGTTCTACTTTTCTTTTCGGTAGGATGACTACATAAAGGGTGACTACAGGCAGCACCCCATCCCTAGGTTCTGCCAAAGATTGAATCAGCTAGTAACACTTTCCCACTTTCAAGAGAGCATTGGAAATCTAAGTGGAGGAGAGTGACAATAGTCTAGGAATGACCTTGTATCTACTCTAACAGATAAAACAACTAATCTTCAGCAAACCAATACTTTACTATTAGTGCCTTGTTAGTTGTGACATGCCTCCCAACTGTCATGACACAGCTATTAAGAACAACCATTTTAAGAGGTTTTCTATTTTTCTCCAATTCATCCTTCACAAGTCAGAATAACCTTCTTAAAATGCCACTCTGAATGACATCCATTCCCAATAGTTATTGATCGGGCAATTGAAAGTCTGTTTTATTTCATTATCTTAGGTACCAGCTTAAAAATCATCAGAGGTTCAGGATTCCATAGGGAATAAAGTGCAGCTTTCTTTGCCTCATATTCATTC
Organism: Galemys pyrenaicus; assembly: GCA_019455555.1. Classification (NCBI taxonomy): domain Eukaryota; kingdom Metazoa; phylum Chordata; class Mammalia; order Eulipotyphla; family Talpidae; genus Galemys; species Galemys pyrenaicus. The sequence goes on from JAGFMF010011858.1 coordinate 7,831,557, forward strand.
ACCTCTGAGGTCTGAAACCAAACTATCCATGAAAACATTCATCCTCTTACTCCCTTGCAGATGCTCATGTCTGATCCACAAACATCCTTTCCACAGCCTCACACACATTCTTGTTCTCTTTAAAATGTTCTCTTCTCCTCATCAAACCAACTTAATTCCCATCACTTTAAGACCAGCTTTTGTCACATGTCCTCCACATGGACTTTCTTGACCTTCCCAAGTTGAGAGCAATGACACCATTTTAATCATAATAGCTACTGGTCTGGTAATGACGAGCATGGCTTTGATGTTGGTCCTAGGTCCAAATTCTGACCCTAAAATGTGCTTCCTATTTATGGTACAGTGGCCAAATCCCTTTCCTCTCTCTACCTCACTCTCTTCATCTGTAAAATATTGTGAAGAGTAAATTTAATTAACTGATAAATGGAACCTGATTAGGACAATAGCTAGTATACAGCTTGTACCTACATGATAAAAACTATTTAGTAATAATAAAAGGGCATATTAAATGACAGGGACTTATCTTTGCCTCTAATTCTAAACCTCACCACACCCTACCAAGTGGCTGTTACTAGAACCATTTCATAAAATATGAAACAGGAGCAGCGGAATTAATTACTCAACATCACACAAGGAACAAATGCCAAAGTCTTCTACCTTCTAGTTATTTTCATTTATGACATAATCTACACTGTTGGTATATTGTTATTTGGGTTTTCAGGTTTGTGCTCCATTTTACCAATTATGTTATAGACTAAGAGAGAGCAATATTCATGTTTTAAACATCTCTGAATCTTTAGTATCTTCCATAAATCTTTAAACAAAATAGCTTGCTTACTCAGTAAATGTTTGTTGACTGCCTGATCATCTGTGCTCATGGGAGATTAAAATTTTTAACCATATTTAAATTCAGCGACACTGTTTTTTGAGGAAATGGTTTCATCATCCTTTCTACGAAAAACATCGTAATTATACCAAATAATATAAAAGACAAAGATTACATGTGAATGAGGAAACCAGATAGAAACAAATGAAGTTCTCGGCGAAAAAAGTGTGGAAAGTGACACTCATCAATTTGGTTCCTCGTGTGAGTGGGCATTTATATCCTGCTTGAAGAGAGGACCCTCGGGCCACCCATTGCATGCAGGGATAAATGGAGGTTACTAGCTCAAGACCATCCATTTAGGTTCCACAGAAAGACCACTCAAATACCCATGGCAGATATTCAGTCACCTTTAATTCTTTCTTTTAAAGTACATGTGATAATTATATTCTCACTTATTTCCTTTCTGTTTAAGTCAATATAATCATAAAGCAACCCGGAATAACATAAAAAAATTCAGTGAACCAACATCTTGTTTTTCAGGGAACATGATGATAAACTGTGTTGTCGAATTTTCCACAAGTCGAGTGACTCTTTTACTTAGTATATGTTATATGGTAAGTGCGTGTATACACACACACACACATCTACATACACTATAGTGCCTGTCTGTGACCATGTGAAAAGCTATAGAACTAAGAAATATTCCATGCACTTCCCCTAGGAAAATCAACAGTAACAAAAACACTTAACCAGTCTTTTGATATTTGCAGAAACTCTATGAAGTCAGGATATGTCGGTGCTCACTGCTGCGTTCCTCCTAGCCCTAGACCAGTGGTTAACAGACAGCGGGTGCTCACTTGATATGTTTCTGGTAAATTAATGAGTAAATGGCATCACTCAATGATTTCCCTATTCCTATCTCTTCTGAGTGACTTTTTTATTCCCATTAAACTGGTTAATAGAAATCTAAACAGATCTTGTACTCAGCTACCTCTATATCTCCCTTTATATGAAATTTGTTCAATGTAAGCTATCCTTTGTTCAACATAGAGTATTTAATCCTCAAAGAATCCTTTCTAGATTATATTAGCTCATGGTGAATGCTTTTTTCTCTAATTTCAAAGCAGCTCTGTCTAAAACACTTTATTATATATAATTTTCTAAATTAATCTCATCCTGCCTTTGGATATTGTACACCACTGGTGGGCTGTTATTCTTCTAATATTTCTAGGTACTCTTCCTCATCATGTAGATTTTAAGTTTCTTGAAGGTTGTGGAAACTGTCTTTTTTTTGTTCATTCATTTAATATAGATTGCTGTTCCTATTCCTGTATATAGTGTGTTTGTTTATTTTAATGTTGATTTTGGTGTTTATATTGAAAGAGCTACTACATATAAAATTCTGTCATTCAGATATTGTGTGAAAGAATTCACAATACAGTCCCTGGTCTTTACAAATTATTACTACAATGTGACCAGAACAGTCGTCCAAAGGCATAGATTATTTTAAAAAAAGACTTCTCACCTATTAGGTGGCATAAAAGGCCATTCATTTTATTTTCAGTTCAGTATATAAACTTTTGAGCACGTGCTGAAAATCAACCAGTGTGCAAACCAGGGGCAACATTAACTCATTTCAACTAGTTGAGTTTCTTATGGTAGGAAGAATTAGCAACTGCCCTTTGGAAGATCATTTTCCCCCAATTATTTACACAGTAATTGGAATTCAGCTTGTGCTGACCCTTAGCATCTAACCCTTAGAGGGAGGGCTTCCCGGTTCCTTAGAGTCTCATGGCTGGAGTCATTTCAAGCCTGATCACACTCTTAACCTCCTGGGGCATTTGTTTCTCCTTTGGGTGGGAAGTATATTGGGAAAAACACTCAGAGAACACCTCACCCTAATCAGCCCTACTCCTTGAACAAAAGGAGCTTAGGAAATATGTTTTAACCTCACAGTGCTTCTCTCTGGATTCAATGGAGATTTAGACTACAGAATTGTCTACCAATTACTGTTTTTCAAAAAGAAAAATTATTCCCTCAAAATAAACACAAAGGACATAATCACTGAAGTCGCCAAAAAGTCCTTCATCTATCCTTCTTATTTGCAAAGATGAGATAATTCAGGGCCATTTTCATATCTGTTTCCAAAATTGCAATGCGCATATAATAGGATTAAAGGTTGGGGATATAAATAGTTTTCTGAAATTAGTTTAAGGAATATTATATCAGATCTTATTTTGCCAATTAAAACCAATTATTTGGCTTATAAATAGTTGCTTACATTAATAACCGTATTCTGGCACTTTGCTTTTTGTCTGCTAAACAGAAGTTGATCCTGTTTGTTTTCCATTTCTATTTTGCATAGTGATTTGAACATCCCGTCTAAAGTGAAAACCAAAGTAGCAGGCACCTAATCATAAAGCAAAAATGGAAAGCAAATCAAGAGGGGACCTCAAATCTTTGCTTCCCATGGTGGACAGAATAGAGTTGGCCTCAATGAAACTCTAAGTAAGAATTTGCCTTCCTCTCCACGGAGTTGAATACAGGCTTCGGTGGACGATTGGGTTCTTGTTACTGATGTTTTTCAATACGGAACATTTGAAAGCATCCAACCAGAAGTTGCAGTGATCACAGCCTTGAATGTATTCATCGGGAGGATGCATTCACTGCCACAGGTTTTATTTTTACAGTAACCAGTGTAGTGCACTGTTTGCCAGTTTCTTCAATACTCTTACCCATGACAGTCACAAAAGAAATTCACAACCTGACTTATCAGATAGTTCTGTTTTACAATAATCTGGTTGCTGTTTGTAAAATCCAGTATAAAACAGTGCAATTTCTGATGTGAATATCTGAAAAGCTCTGGAAGCTGCAAGGACGCGATAGGCTCTAAAATATGTAATGCGATGGAATTACAACAAACAGACATTCTGGAGGGTGCACACTCAAGTGCATCTCAGAGTGCATGACATTTAATGGTGCTGCTTTCCAGACATACAACTAAATTCTGCATTTCAACTGCCCCCTTCCACACCTAGTTTCCAAATTTAACTCTTTCATGAAAAGAAGCTAGAGCTCTCAAAAATCATGATCTATCTGAACAATCGACTGAATAACTGTTTCCAGAAGGAACTGAAAGCGGGATTGCAATTAAATAGTTTATTTCATATGCTCGTTCCTAAATCTCTAGATGCTCTCTGAAAGCAACAACATCTTTCTGATGAGAATTTAACTAACACAAAAAAGTGGTGATTTTAACAGCTGACAAATCCTCTGTAATAAGGGGCTTAAAAAACAACAACAACAAACAAACCACTTTTCCAGTGATTAGGCTATGCAGATGTCAAAGAACAGTATGGTACAGATTTCCTTGAAGAACAGAGAAGCCTGCAAAATCTCCTTAGGTGGGGTTTTTATGACTGTGTATCTGTGTGAGAGAAACAGGAATAATGTGTACCACTGGGGGGCAGTATAGCGCAGTAGAAAAACTGGCTGTATTACCATCCCAGACTCACCACAATCTCAGCACGTGGCATTGGCCAAATCATTTAACCACTATCTGCCTCCACTTCCCCATCCAGGGAATGGGGCTAACGGCCCCCAGATTCTGATCATAAGAGCAATAAAAATGAGCATATTCATAAATACAGAGAGAATCCAATCTTTTTTCCAGTCTGAGTTTACCAAAGCTAAATCTACTCCAAGAGAAGAAGGAATTGAATTCTGGAAGCTGAGTACTTTCCTTGAGGTTGCTGGGGTGCCAGTTAATAGAGTGAGGCAATAAACCACTCAATAATCCTGCACTGGCTGGAAGAATTAATGCAGCTCACCTCTGCTGTTTTGAGTGCAATACCATGTACTCGAAGATGCTCAATAAATATTAGCTGATGATGATATTGACAGGGTGCCGTGTACAGTCACAGCACTAAGTGAATTACTAAGTTTACAACTGCTCAGAAAACTCATTGAATAATTATTGGCAATAAAGGAAACCTATCTCTGACCTCATTTACTTTAATACTTTATTGTGATATCATCCCATGCATAATAAGAACAACGCCTATCCCTAGAACCTTAACAGCTCTATCCTAGTGCGGAGAATAAATATTAGGTCATCTTCTAAAATACATCCAGAATCTAGATACTTCTAAAAACTTCCATTATCATCACTGTGATGTAACTGCTTCTTTTCTAAATTATTGTAGAACCTCCTAACTGCTCTCTGTGATTTCCACTTTGGGCTTTTGTGGCTGATGGCTACACTAAGGACTTCCAGCATACCCTGTCTCCCTGAGCGCACACTTGGGTACAAAACTCTGCAATACTAATTTGGAGATTGGCTTTGTGACTTTTGTGGCCATTGGGGCATAATTGGGACCTTACAAGGAAGGACATGGCAAGCATTTTCACATGGGGGCTTACCTTGTGGAAGGGTGCCGCCCCCATAAATAAAGCCTTGTATGGTCTCTTGGAGGGTGAACAATGGTATCAAAAACAAGCAGTGCAACTACTTCATGGAGTCCAGTCTCCACATGGCACACCTGGCAGATCTAACTGTGTAAGTGAACAACTGGCAAGTCCAGCAGAACTGCTCAGCCAACAAACTCAAATGTGTATGACAATAAATGAGTGTTGCTTTGAGTACTCAGTTTGGGTTAGTGTATTATCTAAAAAAGGCAACTGACACAGTCTAATTATTATCAATTCTGCAATCAGAGAAATTCACTTTATTATATCTCAAAGTAGAATGTTCCTATTTCATATGATTTGGTAGGTTATTCTTGGAATGTACAAAAATATTTACCTATAAACACATGGTAGTAATGTTCCCAGATCCCTAAAGCAAGCTATCAAATCATGCCAAATATGAACATTCTACTTTCTAATAGCAGAGGAAACCTGTATCAACCAAATAATCTCACTCCACTGCTCACACACTTCAAGAGTTCTTCGTTTCCCTCGAGTCAAATCTGAAGTCTTTCCGATCTTCTAAATACCCGCCATGCTTTGTTTTCCCCTTACTCCCTTTATCAGATCTAAGTCCAGATAATCTCTCCTTCATTCTCTTCCCATTAGCTACACAACCCAGAATGTTCTTTCTTCTTGTGAACACAGATCATTCTCACTTGATATTTTTTCCAGCAAAAAGTTTACCCTATCTAAATCTGTATCACCCTATCACCCAAAGTTCCCTATACTCCCTTTCTATTCTTTCTCCTGTGCATTTAACACTTGTAATTCACCATGTAGTTGGCTTATTCTGATTATCACCTAATTTTTTTTTTTTTTTACCAGAATACAAGTCCCAAGAAGATAGAGTGGTTTGTTCAGTTCAGCAGCACCTAGAACCAGGCCTGATAGAAGAGGCTGGACTTAATAAGCAATCGCTAAATTAAATGAATCCTGCTGGGTTAACGCATCTGGAACTAAGACTAGTTTCTGCACTCAATGGCAACACTCAGAGTTAGTGAGTCTGTAAGGACACGCACATGGCAATTTCCAAAGTGATAAGGCATCACTTGACAGGACACAGAAGTAGCCTTGTGGTCAAGAAAAGAGGTCAAGAAGGTTCTTGGAGAAGTACTTTATCTGGGAGTCTCTGTAGCAGGTGGTGAGAACCTTAATGAAGGCAACGTGAGGTGACTCACCTGAATTGCCACCCTGGTAAGCCTAAGGAGGTGTCCAGGGGAACAAGTGGACCTTGTCTAAGCCTGCTTGAGTAGGAAAATCAAGTAGTTCAAGCAGGAAGCACAGACACAGAGCAAAGCTGGTCTTTTTTGGGAAGACAAAAGTTTGGTGGCTGCTTATACCTTTTTCAAGAAAAAACTTAAAAATAGAGTGAAATATATCTGAAGACTACTCTTTTCCTGCTCACGTCGGGGTTCAGAATGCACATTCACTGGCACCTTTACAGGACCTGGACGAGTGCCCAGGGACAGGATGCGTGTGCATTTATGCTCTGCAAACGCGTATCTTCCAGGGCTTGCCACTGTTTTCTGAAAAGCTAGCACCTGACTGGACTGATCACAAAGTTGGCCTCGCACCAGCCACAGACTTCCATTTGAACACTTCACTTTGTGAAAAAGTCCACCTCACAAAGGCACAGCCTGGGTGCCAGCTTGCAGCACAGGTGTGCAGCCAATAATTTACCTTAGTTAGCGCAGAACAGACGTGACCTGGGATGACTTCCCGTCACCTCACTGCCTCAATCTTTGTGCACATCTCATCCCAAACTATCCATTTTCTTCCTTGCCTACACCTCATTTTCCCCGTTGCTCTGCAATTATTTATTATCTGGCTCAGTAACTGTATTGTTTATAGCGGCCATGCAAACTCTATTGTTAGGTGGAAAATGACTCTTCGCCCAATTAGATCCTCCTGTGTGGGGAATAAAGGATGTTGGTCTCTTCAGGCTCTTAATATACTGTTCTCTACATTCCATTTTCCTAAAAATGAAAATTGCCCACAAGCCAGGTATGCAGAGATACAGGCTCGATGTGGCTGAGGCTTTGAAGTCCTGCTGACGGATGTTGTCCCTTGAATGTCTGGGATCACCCACTAGTTCACTGCCACGGGCCCCACTTTCAGAAAAGCTGGCAACCTCCCGTGCTGCCTAATACCAAGTCCTCATCCCCACCCACCAGCTCCTCAACCGCTTCAGTTAGTCATTCCTGGCCTTTTCCAAAACCAAAACACCAACAGGCAAGACCATCATCCCAACCCAGAGGAGGAGGCAGCTTAAAGGGCTGCTGAGGTTGGTGTTTTGTTTTTTTTTTTTCCTTCTGTATTTCAGCATTTGATCCCACTTAACATAAAATATTTACTTCATGATTTGTGGTGGGGGAAATGTCTTTATTTTTTATTTCTTTAGCTTAATTACAAAAGATGTAAATGTGGTCTCACTTGTGGAAAAATGTTACTCTTAACAATGAGGTGCAAATTGGTGTCTGCTTACAGTGCTTCACAGTGGGAATAGAGCTGAACACTTGCCTCCTCGCCCTGATTTCTGCAATAGTACCTGGAAAATGCATGCATGCTCCAGAGCATCTGTGGCTCTGATTTCTCCAGGAAAAGAGGAAATGAGAGATAGGAGTTTCATGCTTGGTTTTCCTCCCAGCTTTATTTTAGCAATATTTATTTGGCTCCATTTGCAGCGTCTATTTTGAAATGAGGACCGCAGCTATGCTGTCTGACCTCAGGCATGGGCAGTGAAAGTCCGGCCTTCTTTGGCCTCTCCTCTCTCCCCAACAATTGTGGGCTTTCTGCATATTCTGAAATGGAGTAGAATTAATAAGGGAACCAAGTTATTTATACAACGACCTTGTGCTCGGGTGGAGGGGGGGAGACATGCAGGCACTTTTCTTTTCCTTATGATGTTTTACATTTCAAAGAACCTAGCTCTCTTTGATATTAAAGAATGAAATGTGCAATGTAATTGTTATTGTTTTATGACCTTTAATAGGTTAATCAGGCCGCATCAGGCTTTCCAGTATGTGGTTTTCTTCCAAAGGAAATGATTTGGCTCCTATTTGATGAGTTCTGACAAGAAGGCTCAACATTAATATTTGTGAGAACACACAGGTGGAGGTACCTAAATCCTCAAGGACCAATAATAGTTCCTTTGCTTACCCCAGTCCCTTTGTGGGGTATGGAGGGTTTCTAAGCATTGGCACTGTTGATGTTTAGGGCTGGATCACACTCTGCTGTGGGGGCTGCTTGTGTTTTGGAGGACAAATGGTAGTGTCCCTGGCCTCCCCCCAACTCACGACAATTGAATGCCTTCCAGACATTGCTACACAGCCCCCAGAGAGCAAAATGAACCCCAGTGGAGAATCACAAGGTTAATTGAAAAAGTGGGAGGAATGGATTCTTTTTGGGATTATGATATGTATAGGATTTACTGGCTTAAATGATAATTAATATAATAGTAGCTAACATTTATTGAGAACTCACTATGAACCAATTAACACTATGCTAATTGCTTTATATGTTTGATCTCACTGGGTCCTTAAAACTAACCTACAAGGTAGTTATTATGCTCTGCATTTTCTAGTTAAGGAAACTGAGGCTTTGAGGAGATACTCCAGCTGGAAATTGGAAGAGTTAAGCATGCCAGACTTTAGAGCCTCATGGCACCTGCTTCTCTTTCCATCCTGCCGTTTTCACTTCCCTGGTGCCTATAAAATGAGTCTAAATTAAATTCAAGATGTTAAGGAAATGCACTCATGTGCTAAATAGGTCTAAAAAAAATTGAGACAATGCTTACCCTCAAAGAACATACACAAACTAGAAAGTATAATACAGAAACAAGTGAGAAGAACATTCAAGAAATCCGCTAAAGAGCCACTAAAGAGGTCCACACGCTTAGACCTCACTGTGCCTGGGAGTCAGCTGAGGTCTCTCAGCGTGCAGACTCTTGTCCAGAAGGTGGAGGGAGGGCAGGATTCTGTTTCTGACCTAGCTCCTGGGCAATGAAGCCACCGGTCTGAGCAGGATGGTTCTGTTGTTCTCTAGCTTCTCTGGGCAGGGAGGTTCTCTTGTTCTAGGAAAGTTGCTTCCCTGAATTTGTACACAAGACCAACAGTGAGCTTCTGAGCGTGGTGAAATCACCAAGGCAGAGTGGAGGAGGGGGCGGGGGTTGCTTGGCCACGGAGACTCCTTTGTCTCTCAGCCCTTCGCTTGGAACATCCGTGGTGTGCCTGCTCACGTCGGCTGCCCACATTTACAGCTAAACATCTGCTATTTTAAAGGACAAATATTAATTTGAAGCACGAAAACACCTACCCATTGAATACAACTTATCCCTGCAAACAGATTACATTCTTCTAGCAGGTTTTGGAAGAGACTACTCTCTCTTCAACACATCATGCTGTGGGCTACATAAAACAAGTTTTTATTCTCCCTCCAGACATTGCGACTTGAATGACTATTGAACTGCAACTGGCCTGAGAGAAGAACAAGGAAAAAGAAAATGTTTATGGGGAGGCCAAGAACACAGGGTGAAAGTCACAATTCAAATGATGATGCTGAGGGTGGTAGACTCCTTTGGCAACAATCAAGTCCCGAAACAAACTCTCACAGAGAGCCGGTTTGGGAGCCCATGTCCAACAGAGGTTGTGGCCTTTTCACTCAGACCCCAGGAACCAGGGCTGATCCTGACTGTTACTTCGGAGGTTATCATGAAGGAAGTGAACCCCGCCCTAGGAAGGGCTAATTCTCCATTCATGCTTCTGGGGAACAGAAGATGGAAGATTCCCTGGAGTTCAGGAGGGACCAAAACTGAGCAAAGGCTGGAGGCTAAGAACAGGCATGGCGCGCCAATGGGTCATTTGCTGCTAGATGTGGCTTGGGAGAGATGGTGCCTATTTGAGCTTGCAGGCATCACCACCATTCGCACGCCATGCCACTGTGCTGGTGGACTAGATGGCGAGGCCACTTCTGTCACTGAGAACACACTGCCTCAGTTCCTGCCAATGCTGAGGCTCAGGGTAGGAGAGACTTTTGTTGCCCTGCTCTCCCAGGTCATTGGGGATCAAGCGTTTCCCAAAGTGACTTGTGCCACAACTCTAGGATTTTTGCCATATTGACGGCTGATATTTACTGATATTTACTGATATTACTGATATTTACTCAATATTTCTTTTTAAGATAATTTCATTCTTCACAATTTTAATGTGGCCTGATCTAAAGCAGATGAGAATTGTGAAATTATACGTTTGAAGGGTTCTCAGCAATAGTTGTGATATTAGAAGATACTTCTGTGATTATTGGCACGTGAAGGCTGCCCCAGTGTGACTGCCCTGTCTTAGGTGCCTGGGCCTCCCCTCACTCAGCGATGTCACAGGGGTCACTCAGGCCCAGCACAGGAGGGGTCCAATACCCTGCTGCTGTACTCAGGACAGAGTCTGCTCTGACTGGCCTGAGTGCATGCTTTCACTGTTCTGCTCCACTAAGCACTTAAGGTTCCCCTTTGGAGGCTTCTAGAAGAGCTATAGACATTCATCTTGAAAACTAAATAAACCCTTCTGCTCTTCCAGGCACAGATCTGCAGCACAAGGAGCTGTGCTTTCTCCAGGCTTTTGATGCTCTCTTCTATAAGATGAGCATACGCTTCTAATTCCTACCTCCAGGATTAAACAGGGATTTTCAACCTCAGTACTATTAACATCCTGGACCAGGTGATGGTAATGCTTTGCTGAAGGCTACAGTTCTCTGCGTTGTATGATATCTAGCAGCATCCCTGGCCTCTCTCCACTAGATCCCTACAGCATCTCCAGTTGTGACAACTGGTGTGTGTGTGTATGTACAGACATTTGCTAATGTCCTGTGGGGGCCAGGTCACCCCTGGTAGAGTATGGCTGCGCTAAATTAATAAACCATATAGGGGCCTCCCTGGTGGTGCAGTGGACTAAGCAATGCACTATGAAGCAAACCACAGCCACTGCAGCACAAGTTCGATCCCTGCCACCGGCCATGGAGGGGATCCATATGGTGTAGCAGACCTCTTCTGCCTTGCCTGCTGCTCCCCTCAGCAGTGTGTTTCAGTCAGTCTGCCTGTTCTGCTTCCTACAGTCTCTGGTGAATCCTCTCACCTCCCGTGACTCTGGCCTGCACGCCAGCTCTCGTATGCATAAATAAATAAATCTTAAAAAAAAAATAAACCATGTAAACTTTCAGCCCAGAACCTGGCACACCTATGAGCTCAGCAGTATTCAGCTCCTACTGAGTTCTTACTCTATGCCTGGCACACCTCTAAACCTATTAAACCCACTGGTAATCTTGTGGGTTAGATCCCATAATTATTCCCATTTTACAATGAGGAAAATCAATACCCTAGAGGTACAATAACTTGCCTGAAGTTCTACAACTAGCAAGAGGCAAAGCTGGAATTTTAAGACAGGTACTCTGCCCCCAAGGCCCACGCTTTTAATCTTTTTGGTTCCCTACCCGTGAGATGAGGAAGTCTCCACAAAAATAGGCATCACGATGACAATCATAATAATGATGACCATGACGATGAGAAAATTATAAAGCCTGCAAAAGGGTAAGCTCTTTGTACTAAAAGTTACATTCCAAAAAACGAGGCTGACAAGCATACAAGGTCGCGAACATGAAACTCAAATATAGGTCATGCATAATTAAATCTTCATACGGTTTGTGTACACACACAGCTTTTCTCAAAATGATTAGAAAAATCATAAGTCTCCCCAAACTGATAGAGATTTAAAGAAAAAAAAAAAACACCCAAATAAAGAAATGTGTATCATGCTAGAATTGGTACTAAAAGGTTGCACAGGGGCTGTTTCGGGGAGAGATCTAGAGACTCAGACTGGGCTCAACACGGCTGCCTAAAATAGGAGTGATACCCAAGTTGTGGGGAGCATGTGCTATACTCCCCACTGGTAACCAAACCTTGTATATTTCCTCAGGGATTTTTCTCACCCCAGTGTCCTGGGCAGTCCGTAAACATCGTAGGCATTGACACAGACTAGAATCTATTTGTTAGGGCTGATCGAGGAGAATGCAGAGAGGCCCTTTGACCTGCTGTGGTGTCTTGAGAACTCACTGACACTCAGATTCCTCTGTCCTTCCACTTAGCAACAGCAAAAAGAAATCTTTTGTGGCATTAAATGCCCCTGAAAACAACATGTAGGTGTATAAAGGTACACATATATTGTTCTCTCTAGCAAACAAAAATTCAAGACACAAAAATCAAAATCAACACAAACAGAATAAGAAAGTGTAAACACATGATTTTGATATGGGATCTGTATACATGAAAGAAAAACAGAACTACGGACTCAGCATAACAATTGTGAAAGACACCGGTATTGCTTCTAAAGTTCTAGAATCCAGGCTAACATTGAATTATTAAGTTTGTCATTGTGGAACACAGAAAAATGGGAGCTTTTCTACATTTGACTGAAAATCTTTGCATTTCTACCAGTCTGAAATAGAAACTTGCAATTAAATCAATTAAGCAATGAAAATCAAATATTCCATTAAAATCTAATTTTCCTCATATCTGATTGGTCGTAACTCAACTGAGTTGGAAACAGATGAGAGAGGCAAAATGACTCAAAGTCTGAGACATGGAGACAGGAGAAAGGGAAAATTTTGAACATATTCACAGAAAATTTAATAAGGGCATTTTATTTTCCTTCTGCTTGTGTAAGTTTAGCCATTAGGGGTTCCCCAAACATAGGATTTCAGAAATAATTCTGCAGATTGAAGTGCGAATAGCAAGATTTGTTTCTCTTCTGTCTTCTTTTTGCAAAAATGCCCTTGAAGTTTCTTTTTTCCCCTTAAGGAATGTGAAAAGGCTAGTTCACCTGCTATTCGGAAGGTGCTGTGTGCTTCTGTGCACTCTGGCAGGCCCAGAATTCGGTTGCTATGATCGACAGTGAGATCGGAATTGGCCATGTTTGCTGATTCGGAGTTACTGAGACCCAACACGTCAGGGAGGGATTTATCCTTTTTAGTGGATAATGGAGGCATTGTCTCAGATATGCTGACCAGGGACGAGCCAATGGATTTGATTGAGCACCCTTTGCCTTCTATTCTCAGAGACGTCACAAGCTAGCTACCTTCTTTGCTGAAATCACCCCCTGGAATGGAGTCTGAATTAAATAGAATACTAAGTGTACATTTTGACTAGCAATATAATATGTAAAGGGCAAAAAGAGAGAGCTCGTACTTTAGGAACCATGGAATGCTTCATCTTTTTAGTACAAAGGTGCCAGTGGTCAGTATTTGTGAGCTGGTGCTTGTCAAAGCTATAATGAAGTCCTCCTGAACTGTTGGGATCTCCCAGAGAGTGACTCTTATAGCTGACTGCCACGGTCGGCCCCCAAATCTGAGAAAGCTGAGGGAAAACGCCACAGAGCGTCTGACAAGTGCGAATGGGAATGGCGAGTGAGTGTGTCTGCGTGCACGGGCAGAGGGCAGAGGGAGAAGGGGAGGTGTTTCATCTAATGACTACCCATTTGTTGTGAGTGATGGGAAATTTGTGTTTTTAATCAAAAAGTTAAAGAAATAATTATCAGGATTTTCTTTTGCTTTGATACTCACACTCCCCCCAAGCATCTGTCTGCATAGTTGGAACAGGTTGGAGGAGGAGGAGAAGGAGGAGAAGGAGCAGAGAAAGAAGTTCTTTGCAAATAAACAACTTCTCTTGAATTTCTTATCTTGGTCACATGTTCAACCCAGTCCATTACTTGGTGTTAAAGAACAGACGTGTGGTCAAGCTCCCAGGATCTGAGCCCCAGTTCCTCTCTTTACTAGCTGAGTGACCACGACTATATTACCACACTTCTCTGGGTCTCAGTTTTCTTTTTTTTTTTTTTTTTAAGATTTATTTATTTATGCACACAAGAGCTGGGGCACAGGCCAGAGTCATGGGAGGTGAGAGGATTCACCAGAGACAGAGTGGGGAGCAGAACAGGCAGATGGACTGAAATACACTGCTGAGAGGAGCAGCGGGCGAGGCAGGAGAGGTCTGCTGCACCATGTGGGTCCCCTCCCTGGCTGGGGATCGAACTCATGCTGCTGTGTAGCAGATGCTTCACAGTGTGGCACTCAACCCGCTGTGCCACCAGGGAGGCCCTCTCAGTTTTCTTAATCTGAAAAATGCAAAGAGTAACAGTATACATGTCCTAGGGCTGTAACGAGAAAGATAGACTTTCTGGATGTTTTTCACCCACAGTGAAATTTCCACAGTTCTGGATGTACCTGTCAGTGTCACATCTACCCTGTCACAGTCCTATTACCAGCAATCTCCTTTGCCATTGGATTCATTGAAATGATGAGAGCTATAGAGTGAGGTCATTGAATCTAAGCATCTGATCAGAGCAACTGTCAGAAAACTAATGGGAAATAGTCATCATTCCCTTTAAAAACAAATACGCTCCGGTCTTTTCAATGAGTTTAGCTCAGTTAATATCTTTTATATGTAGAGTATAAAACATCCAGCTAGTAAGTCAAGGAAGGGTAACCTTCCTGACTTCAATTTAACCATTTTCAAGGCAAGTCCTCAGCAATGCCATTCCTATTTGAGAATCAAGATGAATAACAATTCATTGTCCCCAAAATTGGAGGGCAGTACAACAGAAGTAAGTGAAGAAATGGATATTGCATTGTTGGTGATTCAGGATAAAAAAAAAAATTGTGTTGGGGAATAGCTCGTATGTCCCTCAGAATGATTCCCAGGAGCTGTTCCGATGAAATTAAATCCTGTTGAGGATCTCATGCCCCCGTGGGCCACATTGCTGCCAGATCTGATGAGGATTCTTCCATTCTGACAGAAGGAGACCCCATCTAGCCCTCCTCCTCCTCCTCTGAGAGAGACACTTGGGCCCTATCCAGCCTGCCCTGCCCACCTGGAATCTTCCAGGCCTTTCTGTCACAATACTGCTTTAGAAAAGTCTGTGTGAAGGGGGAGACTCTGGTATTTAACTCCATCCATCAATGTCAACCCTTCTTTCCCCTCTACCCCAACAGCTTGGTACATTTACCTAAAAGCTGAATAGCCTAAATGGATGGGCTTTGTGCTGGTCTCATTAGAAAGGGAAATTAGCCAGGCACTGTTCAGCTGTGCAGAAGGCATGCGGGTCCTGAAAGCTTATTCCAGCCCCCAACCCCCATCTTGTCTTCAGCACATATGATGTTCATGATTCCTTTAACATTTCTTAAAGCTTTCATTATCCACCACTCTAGCTCATAATGAAGGCAGTGCTCCTAGTTCCCATCTCTCCTCACTGCCTATCCCAAAATGAGGTATGGATCTGGATGCCACAAGAGAGTAGAGGCCCACAAGGTTGCTCATGTTCATTTACACATTGCTATGTTTTCAGTTTGCTGCTGAGAAATCAAGATTATCTACTGATGTATATCCAGTCCCTACAGACCCCTCTTGCTGTCCCTACCACTCACCCACTCGCAACCCTGCCTTCCTGCCTCCTATCAGCGCTTGGGTACCCTGGGCTACCAGCCACTGAAGGCCAGGGCTTCAGCTGTATTCTGTGTGTCTGAAATGGTCCTCCCACTCTTCCCATAATTTATTCCCCAACCTCTAGTTTCCAGCTAATGACTCACTTCCACAGAGAAATCTCAGATCCCATCAAGTTTCGCTGGGCCTCCTGTGATGTGTAGGTTCTAAAATCATGTTTCTCTCCTTCCAAATACTTTCACTTAGTATGTAATTATATTTTTATTTGTTCCTTATTTGATTAATGTCTTGTTTCTCTACTAGACTTATTCTGTTCCATGGAGCAGGAACCGTGTCTATTTATTTATTCATTCATTTATTATTAACTTCCCATTGCACACCAGCACCTATCCATAGGGCTTGGCAATTAGTAGGCATTTACTAAGTATTTGTCAATTGAATGGGGAGCATGACATCACAAGTTGGCTATGCTGTTAGGAGGCTTAAGTATGTTGTTCTCCTATTTATTGATCAAGTTTGATCTCCCTAAAGACAGCAGGAGAAGAAATCTCAGTCCCATAAACAATATATATATTTGGAAGATGTCAGCTACCTTGCATGCCGAAAGCAACAAACTCCTCTAATGCAAATGGACAAGACAAGGCCACAATGACAATAATTTATACAGAGTGCTAACATGATTCCCTTATCTTGAGGGTGATAAGGGATAAGAGCCCAACTTTGGTTCCTAATAATCTCAATGTCATTGAGCTTTAGCTAAATATGGTGTCTTCCTAACCAGTGCTTCAAAAATCAGAGACCAATGTTAGCGTCTACAGAGAATCAAAGCAAATGTCACTGAAAGAAGAATAATTTCAAAAATAACATTCAAAGTGATTATTCAAATGTCTTGATGGACTAAAAAAAATTGTATCCTCTGTGTAATATATAATTTAGTGTGTATGTATGGGTGTATGCTGTGTGTACTTTAGAACTTTATTCTGATAAATGATTTATCAGGAGTTCTGACTAAAAGCCTAGCAATCCCAAGCTATGTGGTACAAGGGGACCAAGAATTCTACCTTACCTAGCACTTTCATTTATGATATCATTGTCTTAGCAGTAGCCTAGAGATAATTTCTCAGGTACATGACAACTTCAATTAATACATAACAAACTAAACTGATTTATTGCAGGTGTGATATCATGCATTTTCTCTACAGAACTCCCCCAACAGAGCCCTTCAGTGAGTGAACAATTAAATGGAAGTCCTGAAGATGCTGGTGGCTCCTGTTCCTTGCTTGAAGAGGGTCTTCCCTATGCCTCTGTTCCCTCACTCATAGTGAAGCATCAACCTCAATTTGGGAGTCCTTACTTTCAAACCTACCCCTGACCCAAGGGTGCTATTAGAAATCATGATAAAAGCTTTATTCATGGAAATAAAGGCTTTTTTCATGGAAATCAATATCCTACACCAAAAGAAGATACATGATGCAATAAGTTTGAAAACCCATTTAACTTATGGAGGCTGCTGAATGGTCATTGGTAAGATAATTGATTACTTGATAGTAGGTTGGTAGGTAGGTAAAGTAATCTCAAATATTATAATGTCTTTCATTTATGTCTATTTATAGATATATTACATCTATTTATGTAAATTTATATCTATAATTCCATACAGATTTAATTATTATAGCAAGATAATATAATATGCAAACAAGTTTTGCTTATGAATTTATGTATTGCTATATTGATGCATGTTCATAAATACCTTTGCTTATAGCCAATAGATAGATAGATAAATAGACAGAAAAAGGACAGATGATATGTAAACAGGTAGGTACTGTAATCTATCACCTTATGTTTCACTTATGGGTTATTTGTTACTCATGTGTTTATGTGTCTCTTCATCTGGGGATATAAGCATACAGAAGCCTTGCTTTCTTACTCCCTGATTCATTTTCAGGGTCTGGAAAAGTGCCTGACACATAGTTAATACTATTTTCTGAATTAATAAGCAGTTACACTTGGGCCTATATTAATGCCTTGCATTACTGTATAAGGAGGTGTCCACACAGCCATTACACTATATCTCAGGAAGGGCTCAAGAGACCTTTCACAGGCAATTTTGATCATACTTAATGTTTGCTCTCCATTGTGACAGTGACTTCAGAGTCCTCTCTTCCCAACAACAGGGCAGCTCCATTGTATCAGGAGGTTTCCTGTGATGTAGAAATTACCTGGACTGGCAGAAATGCACTGGTTTGCATATTGTCCTGGGTGTTGTCACTGTGTCAAAGCTTAGTGCCTCTGGAACATACTGCCAGGCTGTAGATCAGCTTGGTACCATTAGCAAGTGCTTGGACACAAGCAGGGGGGTGCAAGCACTGTGCATAATGAGGTTACTCTTTCTTTCTCATTGAAAATGCTACAGCCATAAATTGACCACCACTTAACCAAAATAGAAAGCAATTTCTGCCCCCTTGGTGAAAAAAAGAATATTTATATTAATATTTTGATCCTAAAGGCAAGAGTTGTGGGAGACCATGGCAAGGATGTAAATGAAAGCCAAGGGAATCCTGCTCCATAATAAAATCTACGCTGGGCACAATATGTTTCAGGAGAAGAGCAAACCAGCAGTGTGCACCGTTGTCTGTAACTCGTCGCTAGGTATTTTCACTGCACCATATGTTGGTTTCTTTAAGTAACCCATTACACAGAAATTAAATATCTTGTGACAGATTGTTTTGACAGTGGAAAAAAAAAGAAAGCGGGAGAGAGTGGGAGAGATTTAATTTTTTTAAAAAATGCATTTGACTGAAGGCAAAACGTTAGGTAGATGTTAATTTAACAGATGTCTAGTTTTGCATCATCAGCCTGAAACGGGCAATTTCTGGCAAGTCTTCCCACCACATCACAACACAAAATCCTCTCAATTCCACATGGATATGCCTTTCACAACCTTCCAAGTGAGCCATTTTCATTCAAAGGAAAATGCCTGAAATTACTCAGGGAAGATGCTAACACCTGGCAATAGTTTTGAAGGAAGAGTCCATGAATGCAAGGAAGTATAATAGAACAAAAGTCAGTTCACAGCAACTTTTTATTTGAGAGAGAAAGCAGAAGGAAATGTATTCACATTGCAGAAACAGCCAACACATCACAAAGTGTCTGTGTAGGATAAAATAACCCCTGCCTCTCTACTGCTAAGTGATAAATAGTTCTTTTTTGTAAATATCTCATAAATGTACATCAAATCTAAATTGGTATTATTCTAATTTCAAAGCATATGTGCACTCTTATGCACACTGCAGCACTACTTACAATAGCCACATATGGAAATAATGTAAGTCCCCAATCACCGATGAGTGGATAAAGAAAAGGTGGTAAACACACAATGGAATACTACTCAGCTATTAAAATATAAAGATGAAGTCTTGCCATTTGCAACATGGATGGAAACAGAGGGGTTTATGCCAAACAGAAATAAGGCAAAAGAAGAAAGACAAATATAGAATGGTTTCACGCATATGTGGAATAGAAAGGAACAAAGCTAAACCAAAACAAACCCTTGACACCTGACTATAGAACTAAGGCTACCAGAGGCGGGGATGAGGAGAAGGAAACAAAGGGGAAGGGGGCTGAGGTGGGGGACTTTTCCAGCTTTGGTGGTGGGTATTGTATCATAACAAACATCTGAAGAGCTGTACCCTTAAGTCATACAAAGTTTTGCAAAGCGGCCTCCGTGGTGGCTCAGGGAGTTGAGAGCAGCACCGTGAAGTATCCACAGGACAGCAGCGCAAATTCAATCCCTGGTCAGGGAGGGGGCCCACATGGTGCAGCAGACCTCTCCTGCCTTGCCAACTGCTCTCTTCAGCAGTGTGTTTTAGTGGATCTGCCTGTTCTGCTCCCCACTCTATCTCTGGTGAATCCTCTCACCTCCCTAGACTCTGGCCTGTATCCCAGCTCTTGTATGCATAAATTAAACAAAATCTTTAAAAAAGCAAGCAAACAAAAAACCCAAAATGTTGCAAATCAACATTACCTTAATAAAAAAATGATACAATTAAAAAAATATTGTATACTCCAAGAATGGTCTGCAAAAGAATGTCATGTGAAAGGGACATTTTAAGACCACACCGTTGCTAGATTGTTTCTTTGCACAAAGCCACAACTCTCCACATTGAACTGATGTATCCATTCTAATAGTTAAGAATTCTATAAATATCTAATTTACATATAACTACAAACATGCTGACTTTGGTAGCAATTCACCATTTGACATTATGTTAAGTTTGCTACTCAGTAGACATTTCATGAAACTTAATTAATTTGGATTTGGTATTTTTATTCACATTTTGGAGCTAATATACTTTATTTTTAGGACACATATTTTCATAAGCCTTGTAAAGTTCAAGTGTACTAGATACAATGTTCATAATGACTCATAAGGGAAATATCTTACTACATGAAGTAAAACAAAGCTTGCAGATGCTGCATTGGTGTTATCTTCAGAATTTTCACGCCAATGGCATCTTGATATTTATTACTTGGTAGAGTCCATAAGATTGCTTCATTATGAGCAGATAAATTGAAAGATCCCTATCCATACAGACCCTAGCATGGTTCTTATTGTGATGGATATTTCTAGAAAGAAGGAGGGGAGGCAAGAAAGAAGGGAGGGAGCAGAAGGAGAAAGAATTCTACTATAATGGATTAAGAATCTATTCTTGTAGTTCAAAGACTGCTGTACAATTCTGTAGGATTACTAATTAGCACTACTTATTTTAATAGCAAAGAACATTTTTAAGTAATGTAATAAAACATTTCATTCTCAATAAACTGCAAATTCTATTGCTCCTCCCCACCCAATGCAGAGATTTTCAATGATTGCCAAATATGTCAGCAGTCTGTGTGTGTGTGTGTGTGTAACCACTTGATTCAGCATTTTTATTTTTAGGTATTTAAAGTAAATGGTCTATATCTTGTTTTCTGACAGAATATGGCAAAAGGCCATCTTTAAAGGCTGAGAGAGATTAATGATATGATGGCAACCTTTGGAAAATGAAACAAAATTGGTCTGGTCTCCAATACAGGGAGGTGTGTGTGTGTGTTTATGTGTGTGTGTTTATGTGTGTACATCTGTGACATATAATAAATACTGAATTTCAGAACACTGTCCCCAGGTGATTCTATTTTACTTTATAAACATCGCAACCCTGTGAAATGAGGAAAATTAGCCTTGTGAATTCTAAGAGGCTATTCGAAAAAAAAAAAACAAAAAAAAACCACCAAAATCCAAAAGGGAGCTAGACAGTTTACACCAACACATTCCCTCTCCTGAGAGTTGTGCCAAGTCAAGGACATGATCTGAAATTGAAGAAATTGATAGGGAAAGTTTTTAAGCCCATGTACGAGTGCAAAAAGAATAAGGAAAAAAAAAACCTGTCAACACAAAGACTTCCTTCTTCCTCTGAAATTCTAATTCAGTAATCATGTCTGCCTTCTAAAGCACCTTTCATCTGCCTATCTCAGAGTCCTTTACTGTATTAAACACTCACTGAATCCCTGAGGTGGGTAGAATTATTCTAGTCATTTTACAAATGTATCTATTCTCTCAAACCTTCATCCTGGGGAGTGATAAGTATGGGAATAAAAATCAGGAATCGATGAATGACCAGAGTCCTTATTCCTTTAACCTGTTTTATAATGACTTGAGCAAAATTTCTGTGATTTGCTCTAGGAAAGCACCCTGATGAAATGAATGCTCGTTTCTGATTCTGTATAAATTCTCTTAATATATGCCAATGTATTCTTTTTCCTGTACTTGTCTCCACCTTTCTCCTCATTCCTTTAATTGGAAGGATTGAATATGTTGGGATATGATAAAACAGAGAAATAGAAGTAATTAAAAGTACAAAGAGAAAGTGAATTCAGTGGACATTTCTACATTTTTGGGTCCTGGAGAATATTGTAAGAGACTATAATTAGACATGTGACCTAGGACTAGACATTTGACCTCCCCGTGTCCCAGTTTACACATCTGTAAAAAAGAATGTTAAATCATGTAAACTCTTAAGCACCTGAAGGCTCTACTCTTTATTACATGGTTCAATATTGATAGCAATATAACTTCTGTATCTAGGCATGAAATTCATTATGGTAAAAAGGTAAACATATTAAGATAACTATTTCAAAATATTCTTGAAAATCAATGTGGTTAAGCAAGGTTTATAATGACAAAACCATTTGTTCCCTTCTTAATTCATTGTCCCTAATGTGATTCTGAAGGGCCAGTCCCTCTATTCAGAGCTCTTGCTAAATAGATGCTGGTCTGGGCCTCCCCTGGTGGCGCAGTGGGTTGAGCGGCGCACTGTGAGGCAAACCTCAGCCACTGCGGCACGAGTTCGATCCCTGCTGCCGGCCAGGGGGGGGACCCGCATGGTGCAGCAGACCTCTCCTGCTGTGCCCGCTGCTCCCCTCAGCAGTGTACTTCCATTGATCTGCCTGTTCTGCTCCCCGCTCTCTGTGGTGAATCCTCTCACCCCCCACCCCCCTCCAAACACACACACCTCTGGCCTGTACCCCAGTGCTTGTATGCATAAATAAATATTTAAAAAAAATAAATAGATGCTGGTCTAGCAGAGTAAGTAGACTTCAAGTTCAAGTCATAGTTGCATGCCACTGTGCTTGTTATGAAGGTACCAAGGACAATCAGAGTGGCTCCCCATGCAAAGGTGAGTTGAGATTCTGTGCCCAAATCACCTAAGAGAGGAGGCTAGCAAGATGATTGAGGTGTCATTTATGGGGAAGGGGATAGAAATATGGCCTACAGGTGTTATGTTAAAAATTAGCACACTGAAGTTGACAGAGAGATTAGTTTAATCTTTCAGGGTGGAAGAAAGCCAAGGGCCCATGGAATATCTGATACTTAGCTGTCATTATTTTTGCCTTGAAGAATGCCCCCTCCTTTTCTTAAACCAAATCCCTGCCAACATCTCTCTGTAGGACACCTAAATCATGAGACTATCAAACGCAGGCACCCATTCACGATCAATCCTACCCGCTCCTTCCTAATTTAGGTTTACATCTCAAAGAGTATTTACCTTCTGTGCAACCTTCTGTCACGTAAATGTTCAGTTCAGTAGTTAGCAAAAACTTAGCGTTAGTCATCTAGGGAAAGTCTAACAGAGGGCTCCATTTCCTGAATGAAGATTTCCTTTCTGATCAGGGGCTGAAATTTCAGCACTACAAAGTCCACATTATTAGGTTCTTGGGCAGACCATACTATTGATGGGGGAATATGTCTCCTGGAATGATGACGAGGACTCGTTTAAGGTATGAATATTTAAAAATCAGGCACTTGCTTTGATATTAAATAATAACAGGATATTCTATGTCTAGCTCTACAGCAAGTGATATAAATCACTTAGCTCCCCTGTACTTGCCACCAGGGTGTCTGGACAGCATGGTGGTGAAGTGTATAAACAATGGAGGAAGAATAATGGGGTCCAGACCTCTCTGCTTCCCTACTTTCTAGCCCAGGCATTTGAATACTTACTTACTTTTTTGGGGTCTCCTATTCCCAAGCTATAAAATGCCAATAATATTTCCTAACTCATGGGATCACTTTCAATACTGAGAGAGCTGCTTCATATGTGGTAAGAATCTAATAACTCTCATCTAATAATATCTATAAATTATGATAATAATTTGCACAAAAATAATTATCATTACTCTTGGAGATGCATCCTACACGTCAGTGCCACATTTGCTGTTCACCAACCAACACTACTGGTACCCCTGCTTTGGGAGCCCTGTCAAGTCCATAAGCATAAGCAAGGGGAACCTCTTCTGGCAGCCTGTGCAGCAGATATAATTAACATAATTGCACCCAAATTTGGAGATAAAATGCAGACCTAATGCAGAGTATTTAAAGAGTGCTTTTTTAAAGATTTGCAAACTCTGGATGCGCTCAAAAAAGTAGAAAACCACATATATTATGTGAATGCATCACTGGGATTTTAAAGTAAATATTTTTCATGTCCTTTTATTGCATTTGATATGCACTGTATCTCCAGAATGTCATAAATTTGGGAATATGAAAAGTTAACTATGGCCTTTTCTTTTTTTCAATAACAAATAACAAATGTATACACACACACACACACATTTTTGAGGTAATGATGGTTTACAACATTGTACGTGATGGGGAATAGGGTCATACTTCCCAGAGATATGTGACCACAGCACACCCATCACTAAAGTATCTATCAAAGACGACCAACAATTAAACTTTCTGAAAATGTGTTTATCCAGCAAGATGGTGTTCGCAATGCTAATTTCCATTGTGTATAGTACTTGAATGATATCGTTTTAAAGAAGAGGATTTTTGACTGGTTTATCCCCATATGCCTAGTTGCTAAGTGGCCAATTTAAAAAAAAAAAATCATCTAAAGAAACAAACTGCTCGAAAATAGGAAATGACAGCCTCCCTGGTGGTACAGGGATTAAAGTCTCCGCGCTATCAAGCTATCACCAGCCACTGTGGCATGAGGGCATGAGTTTGATTCCAGGTCAGGGAGCTAACCCACATATGGCACAGCAGACCTCTCCTGTCTTGCCCGCTGCTCCCCTCAGCAGTGTATTTCAGTCAATCTGCCTGTTCTGCTCCCCACTCTTTCTCTGGTGAGTCCTCTCATCCCTGTACCTCTGGCCTACACTCCAGTTCTTATTTGCATAAATAAATCTTTAAAAAAGAGGAAATGAACATGTAATACTGTGTAGTAAGTACTTATTTGCTAAAGATCACAATAGGCACTGCCAAATGTATCATCTGATATAAACTTTAGAACCTAAGAATGAGACATTATTACCTTCACGTAATGGGAATAATTTAGAGAGCTAATTCAGGGAACTAAATTCAGAGAGCTAATAAACAGAGTGCCAACCCTCAGCTCAGCTCAAACCCAGATTCCTTGGGCTCCAAAAGCCATGATCTTTACACAGCCTAACAACAGACAAAAGTTGAATTTTCTGAATCAATCAATTAAAAAATATTTTCAATGACTTTTACAATGACTGCATCAATGCTGGTGATGATAGATTACTCAGAGGCTACTAGACTAAAAAAAAGCTTTATAAAATATGCTTTCATATGCTATCTAGAGTTATTTGAATGAATAATAATTCTATTCACCAATTATATGTACATTCCTTCATAGTACATTTTATTGCCTGAAATTACGATTTATGCTGTATATTTGTTATTTTAAAATGTCACATCTTTCTCTTGAATATCATCAGCTTCATGAGGACAGTGCATACAATTGCTTTATTATTTCTGATCCCCCAATACCTATCTCCTCACACACATATGTAGAATGAAAGAGTGAATGATGAGGTAGATGATGTAGCTAGATGTAGACATACACATAGACAGGTCTAACTTTTCTAAAACACATTATCTCATCATGTAAGAGCTATGACAGAATAGAAGTTACCCTGGTAAGATGCAGGGAAGAGGATGTAAAACAAGTCCTTTACATAACTGAAATGACATATATCCTACTGCAGCTATCATTATTTCCAAGCTAAAACATGATATTTTAAATGTGCCCCTGATATTATTATGCTAAATATGGCCATTGATTTCCACACTGTGTAAGTGGATACTTTAAAACACACAGCTAAGAAAGATAGCATCTTCTGTGGCTTTCCCATCATAACATTCATAAGTATCATATTCTTTGCTGACATTCTCTCGTGGGCTCCATGTCCAGAAGATCACTAAACCATGAAATATTTATGTATCTATTCACACTAGAGGGTCAAATATACAAATCCCTGTGGTGAATTAAGAGATGAATTATGTTCATTGACATCTGAACTTCCTCCCAGCACAGAGTTACTCCTTTATTCTCAGAATTATAAAATATAGTCAAACATACAACTGCTACCGAAGTATGTATTATGCATTAAATTATGTCCCTCTGAAAGACATACTGAAGTCCTAACCCACAGTGATTCAGAATGTGGTGGTATTTGAAAGTAGAGTCATTGTAGATATAATTAGCTTTGTGAAGATAAGGTCATAACCAATTAGGGTGGACCCTTAATCCAATATGACCGGACTCATAAGAAGATGTTGTGAAGACACTAGAACACTAAGTGATGACAAAGGCAGAGATTGGAGTGTTGTTACTGTAAGTTATTGAACATCAAGAACCATTGGCAAACTAGGAAGATAGGAAGAGGCAGGGGAAGGATTCTGCTCTGAAGGTTTTAGATATAACACCGTCACCCTGCATTTGGATTTCTGGACTCCAGAATAGTGACTAAATTTCTGTTGTTTGAAATCACCTATTTTGTGTTGAATTGCCATGGCCAACCTATGAAACTCATTCAAGCAGCACTGAATTTTGCATAGAAGGGAAATATCCTGTAGGATGATGATGGCTAAGCTTATTTTTTTAAAAAAGATTTATTTATTTAAGTAAGCAAGAGCTTGGGTGCAGGCCAGAGGTACGGAGGTGAGAGGATTCACCAGAGACAGTAGCGAGCAGAACAGTTGGATCTACTGAAATACACTGCTGTGGGGAACAGCGGGTGAGACAGGAGGGGTCTGCTGCACCATGTGGGTCACCACCCTGGCTGGGAATTGAACTGTAGATAGCTTCAGATTTCTGTGACTTAACGTCCTGTGCCACTAGGGAAGCCCCCTAAGCTTGTTGAAGATGAGGACTCTACTATATTGTATTATTACTCATTGTGGTAGATTATATATAAGCATGGTCAAAATAATTGCTCCCATTCCTTTACCCATGCCCCTTTGCTTTGAGATTTTGTCATTCCTCCCAACAGGAATGCTTCCTTCCCCTTGAACTTGGTCTGCCCTTGCAGTTGCTCAAATCAATAGAATGTGTAACAAATGACTTTGTACACCTCCTGAGTCCAGACCTCAAGAGGCCTTTTTACAAAGGTCTAGACCCCTTTGGATTGTGGCCCACTGTTTGAGGAAGTTGAGACTATGTGGAACAGAGGTGAGTCCTCCTATCAGATGCCTTTAAACCAGAGCTTGAGTGCATCCTGCTATCACCCAAAGGACATTAAAACAGATTGCTAAGGCCCCTTCTTGTCGTTTCTGGTGTGGTTATCCTGGAGTGCTGTCTCTTTCCATTCCTAATCAATTCCCAGATGATGCTAAGCATGCTTTGGGAATCTCTGCTCTACAACAACCAATCCCATCCAAGCCCTCAGATGACTGATCTCAAATAAGTCCAGCAGAATTGTCTAGGACCACAATCTCATGAGTTTTGGGGTTGCCTGGTGCCCAGAAAGAAAGAACAGTTGACCCCACATTATCTGGCATCTTTTATGGCTCACTCTAAACTCAGTCCTGTTGCTATAAAACCATTCATATTTCCACTGCAAAACTTATCTGTGGTTGACAAAAAGACCCCAGAGAATACAATGGTAGGCAGAAGCAAAGTTCTTGTTTGATGGTAAAACAAAACCAATAATTGCATGATAGTTGGCTTTATATATGTAGGGATAGGTAAAAACAATGCAAACCATGTGCAGTACAAATAACAAATTATTTTCCTATTTGGCAATGACCCAAAGCTATTCTTCACATGCTTTTTGATGCTAAGAATCACCCAAGATGGTCACTAACATCTGGGTTCTAGGGCTTAATCCTTTAGAGATTCAGATGAAAGCAGACAGGGAGAGGAATCTGCATCCTCATTCCTGGTGGTTCTTACTCAGATGGTTTACAGATCCACAGACATCAAGGAAAAATCTGATGGAGAACTCTGGGGGGGTGGGGGGGCTACTGGTGCTTATAAATCTCCATGGAGTTCATACATTAAGATGCTATTGAAAAATGTGATAAACCACCTGCCTGGTTGGGAATATCATTTTTTCATGTGAAAATTCTTCTCTGTAAGATTACCTCTATTTGTACTTATAATCACTTTCATTCTTTCTTCTCTATTTGGGTTTTAAAAGATGATGGAAACTTGTCTTCATGGGAGAGGTCTAGAGCTCTGGTAACCTCATGCAAAGATGACAGGTCCTTCTCCCTTTTGCAATATATCCTACCCCATCATCTCCAAGTCCCTGCGGCCACTCTCCCTCAAAGCCACTTGTCCACTGGCTAGGGTGCTTCCAGACGGAGTGGCACCATAAGGACACATTGTGTATTCCAGGCTGTCCCTGTTCTTCCCCAGCCATAGCCACTGGTGAAAGTAATTCACAGCATGTGATTATGTGCCATGTGTGACTGTGACTCCATTCCTCAAATTATTGATTTAAATATCATTCAATGAAAATCAAAGTAACTTTGGGATATTTTCCTAAGGCATATCATTTTGGAGAAAATGTATTAATGCTACTAGAAAACAATAGAGGGATCAAGTAGAGGCCATTCTATCTTCAGGGTAAAACTCATTTTAAATACCTCTACTCTTTTCCAGTTTTGTTTCTCTGGAATACAGAAATTAATTTGAAAGATGGCCAAATTTCAATGTAGGTATATTGATTCTAGAACCTATATTGATCCTACTACCAATACCACTCAACTATGGTGGCTTTGTGTGTGTGTCTTGATTAAAACTCCTGTTAATCTCAAACACAGATATTTTTCAACACAGAAATTTAAAAAAAAAATCAGTTTACCCCAAACCCCTCTTCATAAACACCTCACCCTTAAAAAAAAACAAAAAACACCCAAATTTTCCTAATAAAAGATAGACTCCCTGTGGCATTTAATGAGTTACCCATCATTAACTCAGCAGGATACAGTCAATAAATTTAATATGTGTGTACTTAAATGAAAGAACTGACAGCTATGAATTGTAAATAGGAATTTGGTATAAACAGATTATTATGAGTAAAAAAAAATAGAATAACATCATTGGAACTTTCATTAACAATGAATTTTTCCTGGCTACTTCCTTCCTTCAGGTTCTATTAGAAGGAGGAATTGATGCTTAAGGGTATCTGGGGACAAGATGAGGACAAAGTGCCATATTATTAGAAGCTGAAAACTCTCCAGGGAGATCAGTTTAGTTTAGTATCTCTCCCTTCTTCCATCTTATTCATAAAGTGTTTAGAAAGTACTGCTCCCAGTTCTGGGCCATTCACCCCTTCCATTTAGAAACCTTTTAAAATAGGGTAAGAAGAGCTAATAAACAACAAAAACAAAAACATTTTAATTTGTAGCCAGGAAGGGATTGAGCCCAGGGGAGTAACTTTTACTGATTATTTACTATGAGTCTGGCACTAAGGAATATACCTATTTAAGTAATCTGATATCATCCCAAAATTCTTTCTTCCTCCTCTATGTCTATAAAGAGATTAATAATTCCTATATTATAAAACTGAGGCTTGCCAATTTTAAATCACCTATCCAAAGTCACTCAGTTAATCAATGCAGGCTTGATATGGCCTACCTGACTTACCAAACAATTCTACTATATCAAAAATACTTAGCCTCTAATCCAGGGTGGGCAAACAGTTTTGTAAAAAGGGCTAGAGAGTAAGTATGTTTGGCTTTTGGGCCATCCAGTATCTGTAACAATTGCTCAGTGGCACCATAGACAGTGCATAAATGAATAAGTGTGACTGTGAGCCCTTAGAATTTTTCTTTTATGGACACTGATATTTAAATCCTGTGCCATGAAATATCATCCTTTGTTCTTTCATTACTCTCTTTTTCTTTTTTCCAACCATTCAAAACTATAAAAATCATTCTTAGTTTACAGACATACAAAACCACATGACTGGCTGAATTTGGTTCTGAAGTCCTACTTTACTGCCCCCTTCTTTAACTCCTAAAGCATTTACAGGTCAGACGCTGCATTTTATGATTCTCTGACTCTTTAGGAGCATCCCCCACAGTATGTAAAAAAGAGTAGGTTTTCCCCTAACATTTGGGGACCAGATTCAAACAAAAGTGGTTCTCAATGTGGTCATTTTTGCCTTTTCAATCATGTCTTCTTTCTGTTATTTTACTCCTAAATTTACTCCATTGCTGTAATTTAAAATTTTTTCAAAGAAAAATAAAAGTTGTATCATTTAAAGTTACTGTACCTTAACAAATGCACCTAAAGTGGCACTGTTTTTGCATGCATGAAAGCTCAAAGCCTCAACAACTCCCATGAGCGATTAATCTTCTAACACTAATTAGATATTTGCTAATTAGCGTCTGATGTGTGAAATGAAAAAACATTTTGAAGCTGAAATGAATAGGGTCTAGAAAGATAGGGCTGTATTCCAGTTCCCCTTTTCCATATTATTATCATATTTCATAAATATTAATAAGATCACATGATACCAGTCGCTCTATAAAATTATCTCTCTGAACGAAGGTTTTTGTTTGATATAATAGGGATGTGTCAATATTTTGCATATGGAAGAAAGCACTCAATGAAGGAAAGCGTTTCTTTCCTCAATGTTAAAGAGATGTCATATTTCATGAATCATTTTTATGCTCCAGCAACCAGTTCTACATTTTAACCTAGACTTCATCTTCTCCATAGGGAATGTAGAAAACCTTTCTTCAAATCATCACTTTTCTTCTGCTCTTACACCTTAATCTTATCTTGGTTTAAAAGAAAACTTACTAGAATGGAAAATACCTTAAACCTATGATTCTGTGCAATGAAATAATAGAAATCATTATAGAATGGTCAATTTCAATAAGAAATTTGAGTAGTAAGAGAGAGACATTTGAATTTCATTAATTGCATGCATGAGGACAATTCTAAAAAACCTCCATATGCCATCTCAGTAAAAAAAAAAATAGAGTAGGATAGAGATTTCAGTGCTTCAGACTTACATACAGAGGCTGCGATATTCAAGACATAAATATTAAGTCATGTTGTATTCATAAAATGTAACATTTTGATTTGGAATCTCTCTCAAGTGAAAGCCCACATTAAACATATTTGGTTCTGAAAGAAAAGACTTATAATAATAAACTATTTCAGATGGTGTGGGATTTTTTGAAAAACTACTCACCTGTGAATGCTGGTCATATCACAAATTATATCTAATTACAGCATAGATACAGTAATTTAAAATGATAGCTAAGCACAAGTTGACAAAGGTGACATTGAAACATAATGACGAGGAGATTATCATTTTCTTAGGCTGACATTTTGTGATTATAATAATGCTGATCGAGATGATTAAAACCCTAATGAAGGGAAAGCTCCAAGAATCAGAACAAAACCGATGGAGACTAGAGAGAGGTTATCATTCTGTCTCCTGCATCTGCGATAGGGCTTCTCCTTCCAGTGTAAAATTAAGCATTTACACTGGATCCAGGGAACTGTGGAAACTGCAGTTGATAGACATCATTTTCTACCTATTCACAGAGGTTTCTATTTTTCAGAGCTGGAATGAGAGAATAAGGTCAGCTATGCCAATTTATCCATTTACAGTGGGGATTATTTTCCAACTGGTTCTGAGATGGATTATAAACTACCAGATGCAAAACACCAAATCACGACCTACATGGATACTCAAATACCAGTGTCTTCAGCTTACAGTTCACAGCGCTCCCAAGGCGCTGCACTGTTGCAAACACCAAACTAATGGGAAAAGTCTGGCAGACATTACCCTTTCACTTATCGTTAAATGAGAATACAACCAGACAGCTTTTAATTACCACCAACAGACAAATGAGTCGAGGGGAATCATACCCAATCAAGACATCACCAGTCAATCTAGCACTTACTGGCTGAACCTGGGAAATGAACCACATTCTGTACTTTGCTCACATGAACCTATTTAAACTGTATCAAGTTCAAAGTATTTGATGAGACTTGTAATTCCAACTGAATTTTGAACCTAATTTCAATGAGAAATGACAAATATCTCAGTTTTTTAAAATTACCTTCCAAATGATGCATCTGTTCATATGTGGTTTTCATTTACCTTTGGTATTTGCTGTCTGAGAGTTCATCATAGGTTCATGGACATTCACCTGGAAGCAATCTGCCAAAATTCTCTGCCACCAGTCAGGTTAGGTGCCATTATCCCATTTTGCTGATGAGACAACTGAGATGTAGACAGACAGGTGTGGTCTAGAAGTATTGCTTACTAATGGGAAAATGCCACTTTTTGTGAATTGTCATTTATTTCCACACATCTAAAAAGGTTCCTTCCAACCTTAACGGACTGACAGGTCGGTCAGTCAGGTTCTGCTTGTTTTATAGATCAAATACCACGGCTTTGTTAACACCACTTATTTTTTCTGCATTTGTATTTCAGAGGTATGTTACAGAGCAAATGTCCAAATGTATCCCTTACCTTAGTAAAATATTTGAAAATCCTCATCCTTATATACTCCACATTAATGACACCCACTTGATCTATGGTAGCACCTTTCCCAAAGACCACCTGTGACTTTAACCTTTGGAAAATGAGTAGGAAGATGGAAAAGGACAAAGGTCAGGGGAGCGAGCAAAGGCTTACATGCTCAGAGTTAGAGTTAGGAAGTAGTGGCCTTTCCAGTAAGAATTATCAAAAAAATAAAAATAAAAAAAGAAGAATCATGATTATTCTGAGAAAACTATAGTTTTTCTGATGGAAGAAGCTAGTGTTTCTCTAGCTTTGGTCTACTTTAGCCTTCCAACTTTTAATTTTTCCTTTCATTGAAAATGCTAACTATTGAGACAACAATTTGAAGTGATAGCTAAGTGCACTTTGGCAAAGATAACATTGGACCATAATGAGGAGATTATCCTCATTATCTTGTTGGCATTGTAATACATGCATTGTATACAACATCTCATTTATTCTGACAACAGCATTCTCCACCTTTTTCAGAGTAAGAAATCCAGATCAAAAACCAAACCAAAACAAACAAACAAAAAAATCTTGAAATTGGGCCTCCCCGGCATGGTGATCTAGAAGTTAAGTCCCCGCCTGAGTTTGATCCCTGGCCAGGTAGTTAACCCAGAAATGGCACAACCAAACTCTTTCGTCTCACCCACTGCTCCCATTAGCAGTGTATTTTAGTAAATCTGCCTGCTCTGCTCCCTGTTCCCTCTGGTGAATTGGTGAATCCTCTCGCTTCCACCCCCACCGATGCCGACCCTGCCACCTCTGGATTACACCTCAGTTCTTCTATGTAAATATAAATAGAACACTAAAAAAAAAAAAAAAAAAAAGGCAACAAAAAAAATTTTTGGAATCATTTCAACAGTGTTAATTGAGGCTATGGCCTCATATTGTACTGGATTTGGGCATCTGATCTGGAACCAGACAGGAAATTAGAGTCTTCACTTTTTGACCAGATACAAGTCTGAAGTCTTTGAGGCAGTAGCTCATGAGTTCTCCCTAATTCTGTCTGGTTCCCTGATAAAGTCATAGGAATCCCTCATTTCCAAACTAATAAACTCTGCTCACTTTAAATTCTTTATCAGCAGTCAGCAAAATACAGGCCTGGGTCAAAACTAGTCTGTAGTTTTTTTGTATGACACATAAATTAATTTTTGTCCATTTTTATAGTTGTTTCCATTTGTATAGTTTAAGAAAAATATGGGATAGTGGCACTAGGATCCATTGAGTCTTGCATATTTAGTATTTGGTCCTTGTAATCAAAAAAGTTTGCCAAGCACTGATCTTTATGAAATTATATCTGCTTTCTAGGAGTTTTCTATGACTCCTAAAAAGATCTGCACAGACAGTAAGCTGATTTTAGAATCTTTGTGATAGTGGCTATTATTCATATAAACTATTTTCCAGCTATTTTATTAAACATTTTTTTTATCTTGTCAACCCTATTAACCCTCAACACGAGCCTAGCAAAACACTATTATTATCCTGTTTCATAGGTAAAGAGATTTGGCCACAGGATGGTGAAAGAGAAGAGCATATGGTTTGGCAACTAGCCAGGATTCTAACTCTCTCCAGGCTCTCTCCAGGCTCAGAACCAGCTTACCTAGAGGCTATTAAGGAAAGAGAATGCTCTGAGATACACACTGAGTCAGAGCAACCTGCATGGCAAGGAGGGTAAGAACTAGATTTCCAGCCTACTTTCCTCCTTGGCCAATCATCTGGTACAGCCCTATGCAGGTTGTGTTTCTGACTCACTCTTCTGTCTCACTCCTCATTCATGAGCTTTAGTTCTTATGCTTTAACGTCAATCTTAAAAGAGTGTCCTCGTGTTGGTACTGTTTCCTGACACATGACTACGGCTCTTCTTTAAGCAGAATTTGGGTTTGTTCTAACGTCCTCACTGTTGTACCCCTGATAGACTTCTTATTTCTCAGGCCCCATTCCCATCTTTCCCCAACCCCCTTCTCTCATACCAATGCTTTTGAGGTAGGAAGAAAAGCAAAAAGGGGTGCCTGAGTTACTTTATCCAGCCAATGGGTTCTAGTTGGTCAAAGGAACAGGTAATCACACTTCTCCTCAGTGGTCATGACTCATGTTCTAGACTTCCTGAGGTCCTCACCAGAAGTTTCTGAATAGGCACAACATAAGGTTACTGGTACAGGAAAGGAACCTGGAAAGTCATTTGAATTTGAAAAGTTCTATACCTGGACTAGAAAAGAAACCAGATAACTACATTCCTGTCATGTCAATCAGCTACTTTTATACTGATTTCACTTAACCCAGAATGGCCACATTAACAACATGTCATAACCCAAAACAAGGAAAAAAGTAAAAAGAAGGTATTATTATTTTTTTAAAGATTTATTTATTTATGCACACAAGAGCTGGGGCACAGGCCAGTGTCGCGGGAGGTGAAAGGATTCACCAGAGACAGAGCAGGGAACAGAACAGGCAGACTGACTGAAACACACTGCTGAGGGGAGCAGCAGGCAAGGCAGGAGAGGTCTGCTGTGCCATGTGGGTTCCCTCCCTGGCCAGGATCGAACTCATTCTACAGTGGCTGTGGTTTGCTTCACAGTGCGTTGCTTAACCTGCTGCGCCACCAGGGAGGCCCAGAAGGTATTATTTTAATGCGAAACTGTATCCTTAAGACACGGAAAGTGGTGGATTAAAGGGATTCTGCTCGCACCTTCAAGAGTCCTCAATGACATACATGGCATCAGAAATAAGGACTAGCAGGGCAGTGTAGATGAACATGGCAGTTTGAGAGAAGGTGGGCGCAAAGGGAAAGCTCATCAGTTCTTACCTATATTACCTGGAAACCATTACAGTTAATGCCCTTATCCACAGTCTTTCTTCCTCTATACAGCACAGCAAACTAGACATCCTAAAAATTGTTTCATCATGTCACTCCATTGCTTGAATGACCTCCAAATAGTTTTCTGAAATTTAAGCCCAATTGCCTTCAACGTGGGACTCCCTAGTAAAATACAGGGGACATCCAGTTAAACCTGTCTTTCACATAAACACTAATTTTTCTTGGGGCATACCAAGATTTAAAAAAAAAAAAAAGTGACTGGTTTATGTGACATTCAAATTCAACTGGGTATCCTACATTTTTATGTGTTGAACCTGAAAATTCAAAGTTCCCACCCTCCCTTGAGAGGTCTGACTTTTTGTACCCCATTAAGGTGGATTCCTGGGTCTTTGAAAGGCACAAGGAACACTGCTGTCTCCAAACCCAGCACACACGCGGACCACCACCTGGAATGGATATTTTTTTCTCTTTCTATTCAGAAAATTCTTCTATAGGCCCCTGTGAGTATTCTTAGCCCCAGAGAAATTACATCCCCAAGATGCCTACTGATACTTGGCCCATCTGATACTTGGCAAATCACCACATTGTTTTTTATAACCACCTATCTTCTATCATATTTATAGGTAATTTAGTCTAGATTGCATGCACACACACACATACTCAATTCCAATTAGTTGCAGCTAAAATCTTTATGCTAATAAAACTTTAAATATCTATGGACACAAAGAACTACCACTCTCATGGTCCAAATATCTTAGGCAAGTTACTTAACATTTTTAATATTCAGTTTCCTCACTGGCACCTGGAGAAAATCATAGCTGCTATCCCATGGAGTAGACATGAGAATGAATGAGACCATGCATATCACTCAGGGCAGTTTAATAGCCATGTTTGGAGAAAATTATAAGTGGACATGTACTGAATAAATGCATGACATTGGGAGAGAGGGACTTTATTCCCCACCATACCTAGGATATGTGACCTAAGTCACAGTATACCCAAGGCTGTGAAAAGACAAAGTACTAGATAACAAGGGCACTGGAGTTCAAGTGCAGGAAGGAGTGTCTATGTTCTAATTGTCATTACAGGATAATTTGTAGGGCTATTATTTATTATAATAAAGAAAAATATTTCAATGGCTGTGCTGTGCACCTTAGTTTATTTGCTAATAAGACTTCATTCTTTGAAAATAGTATAAAGGAAAATACAGCTCTTGTTTAGTGCTTTGAAATTGACAGTAGAAACACATATAGGATATTACTGGGCGTAAACCAGCTCTCCTCCATTGCTCTAAGGGATGGGGGTAGGGGCACAACATTAGAAACTCCTCACAGATAGAGGAAGCTCCTGTTTTAGCCACTTCTAATGTTTACCAAGGCTGGTAAACAGAATATTAGATGTGCTGTGATACTCTGGTGTCATTTATTTGAAGGCAGTAAGTGAAACCTCTTTAGGCTCCCTTGCTCCTTGCTGCCATGGGCTTGTGTATCATGGTTCTGCTTTCTTCACTTCGACTCAGTCGCCCCATGTACCCTCTTCAGCCTTCTCCACTCAGATGGAGGAGTTAATGCGGTTAGATTGTTCCTGGGCTTCTAGCGGGACTACTTCAAATGATATTACTTCCATTTGTGACGTGCATCAGCAGCAGCGCTTGCATTTGAGGGAAACAGCAAACAGACAACAAAGTCCCCTTGCTGTAAGAGAAGCCGCTTCCCCACTGGAAAGGAAGGCGGTGGTGGCCAGGCTGCAAATTTGTCAATTTCCTAAACAGTGCCGCTGAGCCCTGGCCTCCACCTGAATGGGACTCTTGAGCTAGGCGACGGATAGCTCTGTGCTTGCAGGATTTGGAAGGAACTTTGTTCACGGATCACGAGCCCATTTTTGACAACACAGGATCGATGCTATGAGAGTGAAAACTTAAATCAGGGCTTTCTTCGGATAACTGCCATTTTGTCAGAAAATCCACTTTGGGCCCAAAAGAAGGGCCTAAAATGCACCCACTACACAGAGATCTTGGAGGATTAAAAGACACAAAGGCAGGAAAGTATGAAGCTCAGGGCCAGACTCACAGCAGGAACCGAGTTAAGGTGCTGATACATAGGTATTCACAGGCGAAATCCTGGACAGTCAACCCCAGACTCTCCTCCCCAGTTTTGCTCATTCTTTAAATCCTTTGTTTTTAGTTCTGTTCTGTGTAGAGCAGTATTTCTCAAATTATCTCTCTGAGAACTGACTTTTAAGAGAACTTCCAATTTTTCATAGCTGTAAAATAATGAATTACTAGAGAAATGGATGCCCCAGTCATGCCAAGTTGTTCTAAAAGTTTCTAACGTCAGTCTCTCTTTGTAGCTCACTTTCAGTTGACAGCAGTTTGTCCTGCAGATAACACTTTGAACAACATTAGGACACATTTAAAACTGCTTAATACAAAGGCCTACTCTCACCAAAGTGGTCAGGGAACATGAAAGATTTTTCTTCATGATAGAGAAGGTATCTAACAACCTGGTTATAATGTAGCACCCAATCCATTTAATTGTGAAAGAACTGCCAATCCTCTCTTCTCTAGTCCGTTCATCGGTTTCAGACATGTTGGAATGAGGTCTCTCCTGGGCACTGTGATGCTGAAACCTCCGTCACTGTGTCTTCTGTTGTTTGCTAC
Source organism: Galemys pyrenaicus (assembly GCA_019455555.1). Taxonomy (NCBI): domain Eukaryota; kingdom Metazoa; phylum Chordata; class Mammalia; order Eulipotyphla; family Talpidae; genus Galemys; species Galemys pyrenaicus. Next base: position 7,869,142 of record JAGFMF010011858.1, read on the forward strand.
ACGCTTTTTAGAGTTTAAACGGTTAAGAAAATATTCTCTGAATAAGAGAATATTTATTCTAAAATTTGGAAAATTTAACTTTAAATCTGTGATTTGTTTATGCTTTTATAAGTTAACCCAGTAGTCACTTATTTCTATATTAATGAAAAGAACACAATTCATTATGTGATTGTATATGTAAATTCACAGTTTTCAATGTTTTGGAGACTCTTCTTATCAAAACTAACCATCTCAGTTTTCCCTATGAACTCACTCCATGTGTTCAGACACTCCAGGCTGCACATATATGCAGGATACCTTATGATATGCATGCAGGTTCTACTACATGCAGAAGGTGAACACATCAACATGTAATGTAGAAGACATGATATAACCCATGAAGCATGGGGATGGGTTTTATTTAGTCACATTACTTAAAGACACGAGACCACAGGTTATCTCAGGACTTAAGGAAACTCCCAAATACCATGCCCCGATCTCTTTATCGATTAATGTGAAAACCAGAACAGGGACCTCAGAGTACTTGGCGCATAACAGGACCAAAAGCCTGGCTCAGCCGACTGGCGGCAGACTGAACAGAAACCACTACTGCCTGATTTGCTTTTTTCTCCACCTGAGAACCATATAAAATTGAAAAACAAAAACACAACCACAGACTTCATTCATTTATCTCATTACTACATAATCCTATAGGAAGAAAAGAGTTCTCCAGATGAAAAGAGACAAGTCAAGGCTTTTTAATTGACTCTTGACTTTCTTTACTATAAACATACATGGAGAAACATGAATGTAAAGAGTTAACAGCAATTTATCACAATGAACTCAACAAAAAATACTTTAATATATAAGTAATATCAGTCACTGAGGAGCTAAAAAGAATGCTGGGCACCTAATAAACATCATCATGTTGTTTTTATAAAAACCATTTATCATACAATGCATTCAAAGAAGGAAATTCAGGAAAAGTTTCAGACTTGTCTCCACTCCACTGATAGAGGCAGGCAGGCAGACAGCTCACGTTCTGTGTGCCACATACTCTGTAAGCCTTTTGTATGCATAATTTCATTTAATCCTCTCAAAAAACTTCTCAAGTAGGTATTATCATAACTCAACTTTTAGGATGGAACTATTCTGTTTTATTTATTTTTTAAAAAATTTAAAAAAAGATTTATTTATTTATGCATACAAGCACTGGGGTACAGGCCAGAGGTGTGTGTGTTTGGAGGGGGGTGGGGGGTGAGAGGATTCACCACAGAGAGCAGGGAGCTGAACAGGCAGATCAACTGAAGTACACTGCTGAGGGGAGCAGCGGGCACAGCAGGAAAGGTCTGCCGCGCCATGTGGGTCCCCTCCCTGGCCGGCAGCAGGGATTGAACTGCAGTGGCTGCAGTGGCTGCGGTTTGCTTCATAGTGCATTGCTTAACCCACTGCGCCACCAGGGAGGCCCACTATTCTGTTTTAGATGAAGAAATTTAGCCAAGTGAACACAAGGACTAAAATATAGAACCGGGGTTCTGAATATGCTCGACATCACACTCTTGGTCCAATACCTTCTTCCACCAAGGAGCAAGAAGCAGACACTTTACCAAACATCACACATCCCTAGTCCATTCTGGCAGTTCATTCTGACTTCCAAATGAGGTAGGACACTGCAAGGAATGACCTCTTTTATTTAGAATGACTACATTTCCAGTTACTGCACACTACTGTCACATTGCATCATTCAAGATCGCTCCCTAATTCACAGCGCTCCAAACTGTCAGCCTTCCACTGGACATTTTAATTATTGAAGTTTATCTAAATAAAAAAAAAGCAATATGAAATTTGTCAGAAGACTGATTTTTTTATACCTATCAAAGTAAATGCCGAATACCTTGGATGGGCATATTAAAAATTATTTCATGAACTTGATGGAGCTCAGATTTTTTTTTTCTTTTCCCCCAGGAAGGATGGCATTTCTCTGGAGGCTTCAGGGAAGCAACAAGGTATCATATGTAGCCATTTTGACTTACAGAAGGAAAAAAAAATCATAATCTGATCAAATTCGAATTCTCCAAACTGCTTATCAGCTTAATCAATTTATCAATATAATTTGAGTAACTGATGAATTTTGTGAATGGGGTACTATTCTTTTTTGAATCTTTAGGCCTAGAAGACATGATTCTTTGGGTTTGCCTGTGTGTAAGGGCCTATGAAATACTTTAGGAATAGCACTTTTATATCCAAATGTTATATTCAAGGATGTAATTTTTTTTCTATATAGGAATGCAAGGTTTCTGTTGTCCACCTTTGAAAATAACAATTCTCCCCTTTTATTGGTACATGGGGAGGCGACTGGATGAGAAGAGAGTGTGAAGGAGAAAAGGGGGGTTTCTCTATCAAAGACCCTTCATTTCCAGAGAGTTCATTCTTAATGCCAACAGACATGGGATTGATTGCATTTGAATCCATGTAGACTCCATGCTTTTTCTGATGTATTGCGGGTCATGGAAGGGTGTAACATGTGACCTCAGAAATACACACATAAATGTTTAAGCAAGATTCCATGACTCACTTCTCTGACTGAGAGATCTCTGAACATCTTGGAACAGATTTCCATAAACACCAGTTGAGATTTTATTCTAGAAACAGACTCCAAGTGTATGCTAATAGAAAAGGCGTTATCTATGATAAAATGTACAAACCACTCAAATTAGTCAATTACTAGTAATAACAAAAAGGCATCTAAATTCTTAAAGATCAAGGATTTTTTAAAGTATATTGGTTTTCATAAAATAACTCTTTAAACAGTACTATAAAGCAATAGTAAATGTGGACTATGAGGTAATCATAAAGTACAAACAAGCTGAAAGAAGAAAAACAAACTCCATTTCCAAGGCATTCAACATTTGTTACTGATTGTTATTTTTTGAGTATGTAAGTACTAATGCGGGCATATTATAGAACATCTTTTAAAAATCCAGAAGGATGTGCTCCTATTACTCCCATATTAGCAATCTGTTGCAGAATATTTCATCCTTTTTTTCCAGATGTGTGTATATGTGTGCGTATTACTTACTAAATAGATAGAAATTGGTACATACAGTTCTTTTTAAAATTAATTCATTTATACATATTTGATATCAATTGTAGTCCCCACGGAGTTCCCACCACCATTTCCCCGTGCACCGTCACCCCAGTCCCTTGTGTTCTTTCTGCCTTCATCCCGATCCCTCCTCCCACTCACCCTCCTGATGCCTGTGAATTGTCTTTGTCCTTTGGTTCCTATTGTATTTTTTTTTTTTGATTGTTGTTCTTTTTCTTGAGCCATGTTTTTTGTTCATTTGTCTCTTTATATTCCTCCTACTAGTGAAACCATCAGATATTTTTCTGTTGCCTTAACACTGACAGCTGAGCAGGTATTCACAATCTGGATATTTTCTCAGGGATGAACTGCCTGTTATTTCACTGTTCCAAACTTATCTACTTACTAGGTACCTGCTTAGGCATTTTTTGAACACTGGGGTCCTGCAACAGGAGTCTCTTTTTGTTGGTCATGAATGCACAAAAAGCTGTTAGGCACTTTTAATGTTTTCTTCTTGTTTGTAAGGCTATGAATAAATTCCTTCCTTGGGCAGGTCTTTCATCCTTTGATAGGTAAATTGAGCATTACAAGTATATCAATATTTGAATGTATATAAAAAGACATTTTTCCCAACTCCATGCACTGGCATTTAGGAGATAATAAATGGGCATATCTAGAAATAGATAATGACAATAACCATCTAGTAATAAAAGTAATACAAATTATATTCTTCTAATAGTGTCAGAATAACTGAAATTAGTGACTAGGAATAAAAAGAGGTTTTACTACTGGCTTCTTCATCTATTTTCCCTTTCACACCCTCAGAGAGGTTTAAAACCTACCAGGAATTTCAAGTCCAGGGCAATTTCTACAGCACAGTTGCTGACCTGAGAATTTAGAAGGGTCTCAGTTAAAAGTGTAATTTAGTGGAAATTTTCCATGCACATCGAAAGGGTAGAAAAATGGGGTTGGCTTTCTAAGTTCCAGGTTGATGAGACGACACAGGTATCCAGGGTGTCCTTCCCATAGATGAGTCAACCCTATGGAAAATTTCCATATTTATGGAGTCTCCCTTTCCTTAATCTTTATTCTAAAGAAATTACCAGCACACTCATGCACTCTTTTTGATAGCAAATCCCAGCAGAGCTGAGCCATATGTTACTCCTCGGTTCTTGGAATAGAGTGCTTAGGGTGGTACTTTTTGAGGCTCAAGGCTATAAATAACTCTTGTAGGAAAAACCCTTAAATAAGGAGAATCTGACTTTTAAAAAGTTGACATTTGGCTATTGGTCAAAATATTACTCCTTCACATTAAGGTATGTCATCATGATGTCATAATATTGTGACACATCATGATGTCACATCAGACCAGTCTAAGCAATCCAATTACACAGATTCACAGAGTCAAAGGAAACCCTTTCTGATATTCTAAAGGGTGGTGAGCAGCTTGTAGTGAGGGCAGTGTGTAATTTATGCACTTGATTTGGAAAGTGGCCAACACAGTTTGGGAAGATCGACATAGAAACTGCTCATCAAGCTGATTAACAAACACAAACAAGGGATGATTCTTGTTAACAGCACCAGGTTGGGAAATACCAAAATATTGTGTTTCCCATAAGATACTTGCAAGACTAGCCGTGGGCATCACTTCAGAAGTGTGATTGTTTATGCTGAGAGCTTCTTCCAGGTGGGGTGAGGATTTAATTCATAACAGAGAGGTCTGGCGTTTCTTTTTACCCCATTATTTGTGAAGGTGTGAAAATTCTTATAGAGTAGCAAAGAGGGTCTCAATTCTGGTTGCATATTAGATTCTATAGGTGTTATGGACTGAATATTTGCATTTTCCCCACCTCCCCTCCCCCCCAATTCACATACTGAAAACTTAACTAATCCAAACAGGATGATATGCAAAGTGTTGTATTTGGGGAATAAATAGCGTATCAGGTAGAGCCCTAATGAATGGGATTCATGCCTTTCAAGAGAGCAGAGAGCTCTCTTTTCCATGTGAGAGTACCACAAGTAGCTTGAAATGCAGAAGACAATGCTCAGCAAATCCCAACCATGTTGGCACCCTGATCTCAGACAGCCAGTCTCCAGAACTGTAAGAAATCAGTATCTATTGTTTATTGGCCACCCCAATTCATGGTGGTATTTTGTATAGCAGCCCAACTAAGACATTTGGGGAGCTGTTATAAAATATCAGTGACTTGTGTTCCTATCACCAATGATTTGCCTTTAACTGATTTGTGAAGGGGAGAGGCTATGTCAATTTTTGAAAGCTTTCCAGGTAAAGTTTCATAGGCAACTCAAAGTTAGGTTTGCAGATAGGTAGCTTGACTGAAGCTTTCCAAAAATATAGCATTGGATCCCCTCTTGTATAATGAATCAGAATCTGCATTTTAACATGATCCCCAGGTGAATCATACACACATTCTATTTTGAGAAATACTGCCACAAGGCAAGGAAATAAAATAATAATGGTATTTACCAATATTTGGTAGTAACAAAATGGTACTGATCAAAACAATAGGCAGAGCTAATATTCACCATGTGTTAATAAGGACTCTTCTAAACATATCACATGCAGTAACTCTTAATTTTCAAAGCAATCAAAGTAGATCTTGTGGGTTTATATTTTCCTTTCAATTTCTCCAGTTTTACCAAGATATAATTGCACCTACAAGAACTTCATATTAAGGAATTCTCTAACAGGCAGTGATGAAAGAAATTGGAAAATTTGGCATTCTAACATGCAGGCCTAACTCAGCAGTACTGACTCCATAGGGACAGAGTTCTACAGGAAACATGAAGGACTCTATAGCTGTTTTCTACAAGGAATCATAGTTAAGCAGTCCTTGTCAATACCCAGTGAATGCAAGACTGTAGGCAACCAAGGAGTAGGGCAGTATTACCTAAAGATACTCGAGAATAAAACTACATTTAAGATTTTGAATTGGCATCTTAACTTCTTTCCTGGATCATGAGCTCCAACTAATCTCAAGGAAGGCCACAGTCACAAATAACATCTCTAGAAAGCAAATACTGCACAAAAGATTTTCTTCTTCTTAAGATAAATAATGAGAGTTGCATTTTGGGAGTTATTTTCTCAAAGAAGCAAGGTCTCCCCTGGTCAATCTAAAATAAATATTCTTCTATTAGGTGCTAAAGAAATATTTGTTGAGTTAATGAATATGTATACCCAGTGCCCTCTCAAAGGAAATTTTATTCTCTCTCTGAGATTGCACACTGGCAGCCACTGCAGAGAACATGGCCCATACATAGGCAGACTTTTTATCTCATCAATGAAGCCATATCAAATATTAGGGGATTGTACTCACAAACACAGGCACGAAATCTAGGCATCTAGCTTTTCTTTCAAAATTGCAAACCTTGTAATCCCGCACCTGTATTTCTGAGTGTGCAATATTCACCAAGGCTATGGCCTCACAGTAGGGAGGCACATGCTCATCAGTTGCCTATTAGTTCACTTGGAGTGTACTGAATGGTGGTTCCCAGATAAATTTACATCCTAATGCCCCAAAGCTGCCAATATAACCGTATATGGTAAAACAGGACTTTTTTTATATGGCAAAGATGAGAGTAAGTGTGGTTTTAACAGGATCAAATTAGCCTGGATTATCTGTGTGGGCCTCTAAATGCACTCCCATGTATTCTCATGTGAGAGAAGTAGAAGGAGACGCACGTACACAGAAGGTGATGTAAAGAGGGAGCAGAAAAGACTCAGCTACAAGCCAGGGGCTGCAGATAGCCTTGGCACCAGAAGAGGAAGGAGCGCTTCCTATTGAGCCTCCAGGGGGGGAACAGCATGAATATTGTTTTAAGTCTCCCAGTTTGTGGTATTTTGCCTTGTGACTGTAGGACACTAACATAACACCACTTGTACATGTATTTGCACACTTTATTAGGACAGAATCCTTTTTATTGGGTAAAATGAACAAGTCAGGATATAACAGTAACAATGTCTCTCTCCCAGGGTAGAATAATCTCCAAATATAGGCATTATCCCTTAGAAGGGATGTACCTGGGATTTATTATTTATTAGTAATTTATTTTATTTATTTATTAATATCCTCACCCAGGGCACTTGTTATGTTAATATCAAAGAGACAGAGAGATTGACATTTTTACACTAAAATTTTATAAAATGTCAGAATGAGTCCTATATGGTCTTCATTTTATAAATGGGAAAATTATACCAGAGAGAAAATAAGGACCCAAGCTCATGCAGATAACTGGGGCAAAGGTAGGCAGACTCCACTCATTTCATTACTTATTTCACATCTAGCTTCTTTCATCATCATCTGAGTCCTTTAACTTTTGGCTATGGTTGACTATGAGAGCCAATAATAGAATATCATTTCTGCTCAAAAATGAGTGTAGACAAGCCCTCAATCTATCAAAGGAAATGCTTTAAGTCCGTCACCAAGTGGGACTTTTTATAAGCAAACTAATTTATCCAGAATATGTAAGTCACCTCATGCATAACTATAAAAAGGTCTTGTCACTATATAAGTAGTGTTTAATACACTAGAGAATGAAGGTATTAAAATAAATTGGACAGGAACAACTCAACTGATAACTCTGTAAAGGAAGAGAGAATGCAAGAGGATATATCCTAACTCATTTATTAGAAAGATTTGAAAGGTCTTAAAACCTGAACAACATGACTGTACTATACAAATTGAGGGTTAATACAGAAACATCAGCATTCAGGAGAATCTATATATTAATAGTGTGCACTGGTGTTCTCTTTGGTGTATGTGTATGTATATACAAAGAATGGGGCCTTTTAATTAAATTTTTTAAGATAATTATTTTAGGGCATTCATAAATGCTCCAATAAGAGCTGACACAGTGTTGTATTAACTAACTTTTACACCTTTGTAAGCCTCAGGTGGCCACGTCATATTTGGACTCTATTCTGCATAAATTTCATACTCCAACACAACAGCAATATTTTCTTTAATGCTGATTCCAGAACTCCTTCAAAATACATAGAGTCTATATTGCTGGAACTAATTCATGAAATAATAAGATTTTTGCAACCCATCAGAAGCATATTAAAATGCCATATCAATATTTGGCCAAGAACCCACCATACATACATAGGAATAAGCTTGACTCTTAGTGCCCAGTTTAAAGCATACATGATGAATACTTGAGAGCGCCTGGATAAATTCAATGGCTTTCACCACACCTAGTTCCAACCATGTCAGAGTCTGCCTTTCCAAAGTCAAAGGATATTCAAAATATGAGTTTCGTTTATTTATCTCAGAAGTGCTAGCTATAAGTGCAGCTGCACTATCTTAAGGGGAAAATATTCAAATACTTGAGTAGTTATACAGTTGCATTTTATTGGTTGAAGTAGCAGATTTGCCTTAGTCCATTTAAGATATGAAAGTTAGTTTTGACAACCAAAGGAGGCACAGCCTAACTGCAGCTGATCGCTGAGATCTGTCTACCTCTGTAGGAGCAACTACAACCACAGCCTCTCCAGAATGGTCTTCCTGTGGCCATGTTATTGGCCACTGGACCCTTCTGTGACCTGTATCTCATCAAATCTTGACTAACTAATAAGACTGGAGTCCTGACTAACAGGGAATTTGTAGCACATATGATCTGGTGCCAAATACTGAAGCATCCAACAAAAAATCAAGCTAAGTCACTCTTTCAGATATTTGAATTAGTACCAGGAATATGAAGAAGTCAAGATTTAGAGGTGAAGGTGAGAGGTCAAGTGGGGAGCAGACCACATGGAAGCAAGATTAAGGAGGAGCAGGAACAGTGAGGAAAAGGCACCATGATGGAGACAAAAGACAGACCATGGTAAAGCGCAGGGAGAAAAGCACATACCCTGAAGCCAAGTTTACACACCGTGTTCAGACCACTGCATGGACGAACTATGAACTCTAATTCTGCAAAGGTGTCTAGAATCTCTTTTGTATATAGGTCACTCTTTCTGGAAGAATCTGCCTGTGTTCACAACTCTTTTCTTTTTCTTCATTCTCCATGGATAATATGGAACACCTTTCCATATTATTATCCATATATAAAATCCCACCTTCTCACTTCTTACAGAAGGAATAGAAATGAGGGAGAAGGGGAAGGGAGAAGGAGAGAGAGAGAGAGAGAGAGAGAGAGAGAGAGAGAGAGAGAGAGAGAGAGAGAGAGAGAGAGAGAGAGAGAGAGAGAGAGAGAGAGGGGAGAGAGGAGAGAGAGAGAGAGAGAGAGAGAGAGAGAGAGAGAGAGAGAGAGAGAGAGAGAGAGAGGAGAGAGAGGAGAGAGAGAGAGAGAATATCTGCTAAAACAGTATATAAATCTAAACATGCGTTTGATGATGCTAAACCAGCTTCCAGGTTTGATTATGTACTATTTGAGATATCTTTTGCTCCCTGCAGAGATCCTGCTGTTTCATAACCACTTTGTTTGATGTTATATGGGCATCTAAAGTGTAGGCATCTTGATATGCACTGCTCAATAAGATCTAATCTACAGCAGACACATACTGGCTACAGAGAATACCAAAATACTTTAAAGCTCAAATGTGTACTTCCCCAACTGCTCCTTGCTGGGTATTTTAAGGCGTTGGTTGATTAAATATCGGGTATCATTAACTCTAATTTTAACTTCAATTAAATGTTTAGGCTCCATTTCGTCTATGCTCACAAAATGGTGAATCAAGGTTCTAATTTCCAACATTTTGTAACATGATTCTTCAGTTTTAGGTTTCTATGTTGCTTTAGACATCTTATTCATTTCCTGCATTAAGCTTTAAATGATTCATCTTGTAAATATCATATTAAATCTGAAGCTCACATTAACTTAAAATTTAATCTGACATGTTTTCTGGAATGCCTCTTTAAATCTGAAAGTATTATGAGTGTATAGGTGAGAGAGAGAGAGAGACAGAGAGACAGAGACAGAGACTGACAGAGAGACAGAGACAGATAGAGACAGAGAGAGAGAGAAAGAAGAGGGGGAGAAAGAAAAGAGAGGGGGAGAGAAGAAGAGAGGGGTGGGAGAGAGAGGGAGAGAGTTTTAAAAACAATGACCTTTTGGTTATGAATTATAGTTAAAAATATCCTTTTTAAGAAATAATAATTACAAACACTTTGGACACCTAGGTGACCTGGTTACATTTTTTTAGAAGCTCATAGTGAACTATAATTCCTTAGTTATTTAGTGGTATATGGTTTAGAGGTATAAGAGAGGAAACACGGGTCTTTGGATGCCTTGCATTGTTATATAATAGTTTGATAATTTTGAAATATAATAATTTTAGTTTTTAAATCATCTCTCCCAATAGATAATAAATGTATATTATACACCTACGATCCTTATTCACAAAATGTTTGTTTGGGCACAGACAGTGGTGCTCCTGGTTGAATGATTCAACAACCTGGAAAGCACTTCTGATAAAAATCATTAGTACCTCTGTGATGCTGCTTATCACAGCTCAATGGTGGATCTGGGGTGAAATTTAGATGAAGGATCTTAATTGCTCAACCAGTGCACGTGTCTGTAGTACCCTGTCACATGCTTAGGGTTGGGACAAACCCTACAGGGAACACAAACCAAGGACAAGCCATAGATTTTTTGTCCTGGAAGAGGTTCTAACCTGGATAGGGAGCTAGCATGTAAGCAAGTAAGAATTCATGAGAGAACAAAATGTAGTTAAGCACATGGTTGTTTGGTTAGATGCCAGACCCGGATGACACTGGACTACAGTGGAGGGGAAAGCATTAAGGATTTGAACCCTGAACTGGAAGAGGAAAGATTTTACACTGTGTAAAGCCATCCCCCCTCTACACAGTCTACAGAAACAACAGCCCAAAATTGACAAGAAATGTATCACCGCAATACTTCTCCTTCCCCAAGGTGAATTTAAACACAAGCAGCCTGACTGCTGCCTTTGTGTTTCTTGAGCAAAAACCCTACACCCCTCCTCCATCTTTCCAGCAGTTTCTGCTACTGGGCTCCTCTGAGCCAGGCTCATCATCCCATCGTTTGACCCTTGGAAGACACCTAGAAATGAACATGGACTTTCAAGTCATACAAATGTTAGCCTAGCTCTGCTGTGGTCATTCTAATGTCACTGTGTGACATGGAGCTGAGTACCCACTGTCAGTTTTCATGTCCGTAATGAGACTTACAGGACTAAGTGAAGGACCATGTGACAAGCACCCAGACTCTCCATGCAGCCTTGGGTAGAGCCTCTGAACCCTCGTGCGATCGCAGGTGTCATTCCTCTGTCCTTCTCATTCAACCCTCTGTTAACCTATACAAATGATCCAGACATCCCTGATGGCTTGTATGAAATTACCAGCCTTCACCTGTTTTATCCTACAAAAATGACATTATATGATTCCACCTGACTGTTTCTGGCTAGTAACAGATTTTTCTATAATCAAATTGAATCATCAGTTATTTCTTGGAATCTGAGGGGGGACTAAAGGGAAGTTTTGAATTAGGGTGAAGTAGAGGAAAACCCAAGTTGTAGGTTAGTTTTATACAGGCACGTATAATGGGGGGGGGGGGGTCACTGAAAGAGAAATGTCATTACTGAGTGTGTGGGTTTGAACCACAGACAGAAAGAAAGGAGAAATGAACTTAGGCTACAACTTATTTTTCACAGGGCAGACCTAGATCCCTCCTCTCAACCTTTCCCTTGCCACCTGCATGCCATCAGTTGACTGCTAGGTTGAGGGCACCAGTCTTTCCAAAATATCAATAGCACAAATCCAATTAAGGACCTAAGATAGGCAAGAAATGTAGGTTTGTTTACTGTATATGCTTTTAAATGTTCCCAGATAAAACCTCCATTTGTCAATGACCCAGCAGGGAGTAAATGAAAATGCTTATTCAGACCCCTCAGCAGAGAGAGCTCCCTTAATCCACTCACTGATGAGATAACGCTGTAGGATTACAATAATCAACTTGCAGTATGTCCTCTATTAGTGCTTAAAACTATAGCAGTTCATAAGCACTAGGAGACGTTTCTTCATTTACATAATATAGTGACAGACTTTCACCCTTCTGAGACCATCCATTATCTTCCTCTCCCTCCCTTGTATTCCAAATAGATACAATTATATTGAGGACCATTTAACAATCACATTCTCAATGCCTGAATTTAAAAGAACATGAGTATATATGTATATTCATATTCATAGTTATTTATGTATATGGACTATGTATATGTATTTATTTTTATAGATGGCCCATAACTGACTTAAGTCACCAAATTATATACATATCTAGATATTAACAGTGACATTAAGTTTCTCAGCTTCCTCTCAGAGTGAGAATTACAATGAAGTGTCTGTGAGACTGGTATGTAAATAGGGAAAGTAATAATGCACAGATTCTCCTTAAAATACTTTCTATACCACTATTAGTTTATGCAGTGACATTTTAAAGTTATTTCCCTCTACATCCTTTCCTAGTTAGCCAACGTAGAGCCCACTGACAAAGAGAAGGCACTTTCTGATACACATTTTTTCAAAAGTTGGTTAAAATTCATGTTATGAAATTGCAAAAGTTTAGATAATTCATTCAAACTTGGCTTTTTTCCATGCACTTTTCTAAAGAAAATTTAAAGTGTCAAAAATACATATCTTGTGCTCATTATTAAATGCTAAATACCACAGTGTTTTGAGCTGCCTCGTGGCCATTGTAAAGAAAACAGGTGTTCTGATAGATTATAAAGTGTGAGTCAGATGATGTGTAGGACAGAATTTTAATGAAGCTGCAAGCACAGAACTCTGACTGGCCTCTTGAATATGATGCTAAAACCCTGAAAGTAGTTTTAAAGACAAAATAGCATGAACGCAACTCAGGAAGCATTCATTAATAATCAACAAGTAAATGGGATGTGGAAAATCATTATATTGAGGTGCCTTAGCATTTCAATGCAATTTAATATAGCATTAGCCTAAGGAGAAGGTGGATATAATTTGAAAGGACATCCACGTCTTTGTATATATGCAAATCTACAACGAATGTGTGTCTTAATCGCCACATTAAGTTACTAGTCCAGACAAGAAGCAAAAGCCACAGTTCTCCACGCAGACAAGCCATTAGGAATGAGGAAGGTTCATGAGTATGGCAAAGAAAAATTACCAATTTCTTTAATTAGGTTTCTATTTTAGAGATAGTCTAGGAAACCTAACTTTTCTTCCTTTTGTATTTCATTAAAATGTCTATGTAAGTAAAAATGAACTTGGAGTGTTAGGTGTGTGATGGAATTTTAAAAGAGACACTTAGGCTACAAACCTGCCAGGTCTGATGTCGTTGGGAAGTTAGTTACCCTCCTTTAACCACCAAGAATTTGAAGTCTAATTTCTTTTATAGACCCCTGGAAATCATATCTGGTTTCCACCAATTTTTCCCTCTACATTTCTCTTGCCCCCACTTTTTAGAAGATGCTAATATATAACTTGTATCAATAACTTAGATACAAACTTTGGCATTTTCATATGTTTTGGCATTGCATATGTTGCAGGCATATGAAATCATTATCAAGAGAAATTTCTGGGAAAAGAATTGTCCTTGGGTTAGTATTATAGGTATTTGTGAGCAAAGATTATCAGGGTATTCATCAAAGGGATAGAATTTTCACTTAATATGTTTTTTAGTCAAGTAATCATAATAAACAAAAATCTGGAAATGAACTTGCCCCCAGTATTTACAGTATAAACTAAATACTGTCCTACAATTTGCCTACCTATATACCTCCTACCTTCTTTAATTGACTTGAACTTTTTTGAGGGCAAGGCTCTGAACTTCTATCCTGGTATCTCTAATACTTAGCATAGTGCCAGACTCTACTGCCATTAAAAACAATCCACCAAGCTTTGTTACAAATATAACAATTAAATTTCTATACAGAATGCAGTTCTGAAAAATATATTAAGACAACATGAAAAGAAAAATCTATAAAATATACTCTAAACTCTGTTTCTGAGTTTAAAATCATAGAAGCAAAACTGTATAATGTATTTAACATAAGATTTGTTAGGTGGAAATCACATTATCTCCCTATTACTTGTGTTACAGAGATACACATATACTTAACAGTCTACACAGTGTGGACAGTCCAAAAGTTGTTACTTTGCCAACTCTAGTTTTGTACATGTGGGCTGAAGCAAATATAACTGTTGCCTAAGTTTCATGTTTCAATGAACTCTTTCAATGATGTATGATTTAAAAGATTGAGAAGGAACTAAGTACTGTGAGAACAAGAACCAAAATAACACGCAACTACCAAGCTCAATACTTTCAAGAACTTGCTGGACCAGACAAGTTTTCCTTACCATCCCAAACAAATTGTTTGCATTTCCACCCCTACACACTTTCTCTTTTGTAGGGAAGGCCCTTGCCCTGGCCTGCCACCTACATACACTATACTGTCAGTCATGCTGACCTCACACTTCCTCTCAGAAGCCTTCCTTGAGTTTCCAGTGGATGGCGTATTCCTCCGGATATCTCTAACACTTATTTTCTAACAGTCACATGTCTCTTTTTATTAATGACTATTGCCATTGTGTATTTTTGGGAAGATGCAGGTATTTCTTACCACCAAATTTCATATTTTTAAAGATTTTATTTATTTATGCATATAAGAGCTGAGGTACAGGCCAGAGGTGAGGGGGGAGGGGTAAAAGGATTCACCAAAGACAGAGCGGGGAGCAGAACAGGCAGATCTACTGAAATACATTGTTGAGGGGAGCAACAGGGGAGGCAGAAGAGGTCTGCTATGCCATGTGGGTCCCTGACTAGGATTGAACTCATGCTACAGTGACTGTGGAAGCCTCACAGTGCGGCCCTCAAACCCTTACGCCACCAGGGAAGCCCTCCACCAAATTTCAAAACCTTAAGACACTGTTGTGTGTTCCTGAGGAGCGAACATGGTCCATAAGCAGTGCCCTATAGCTACATCCCAAAATTCACAAAATTCACATGGCAGTAAAAGGCTAAGAAACACCAACCATTTATCACCATCTCTGACAATTCCTCCAGGAAGTTGGGACAGGGGAGGGGCTGTGTTCATAACTGGCTGTTCACTTTCCTGTCTTCTCTACAAGATGGCTGCCTCCTGTCAGTACTTGAATAATACCTAATTCAATAAGCATAGATTGATACTCAAAGACAGTTCGAGGATGAATGAGAGGAGATACCAAAATTCAGTGAGCTGAAACATCCCAGATGAGGCTGTGGGGACACGGGGTTGAGTACAGTAGAGAGAACGACATACTGCATGCTTCCTATTGACACACTATCTAGCGTGTCAGCCTAAAGCACAGGAAATCCAAACATTTAAAGAACGAGCTTAGAGAAAAGATGGCTAAAGAGGAGCCAAGAATCAGATGCCTTATCATGCTTCCTTCTCAGGGCACTACGGCATTGATTTGACCATGCTGAGACCCAGGAGAGCAAAATCTTAGTCAGCAGGATGGTGGTGACTATCGGCCAACTCAAGAGCAAAGCTAACAATAGGATGTCAGTGCAGGCTAAATTGCTCTCCCTCCCATAGAAGTGGCTCCTGAATGTCTAGGGGGAGATATTTTGAGAAACAGGAGAGCTGCTGCTGGATGGATGTGCAGGAATCACAGAATATCACTGACTACCCCAGGCTAAGAATAAGTGTACTTCATTCGAGCCATAAAAAATGTCTGTTCAAAGCACCCAGTCGAACACATCTGTTTTAAAGTGGCCATGCCGGTGGATTCTGTAAATGACAGGATACCAGAAATTGCAAACTATCGCCACCAAAAATTTAGACACTTAAGTAATGAGGCTTCTGAGAGGATGTATCAATGCATCGTTAAATGTTTTCTACAAACAGGCTCGTAAGGCAGTTTGACGTCTACCAGGAAGCCGGCACTTAAACTTCTGGGCAGAAGGCTTCACTTTCATTACCCCCATTTACTACTTTATTCCTCTGAATTTTACTCTATTATTAAAATGGTATTCTATATTTTATTGTCCCTGAACACCTCAAAGTAAAACATATTACAGTGCTCTAATAAGAAGAGGCATACTTTAAAGAGGTATTTTCAAAACTCCTTATAGAGTTCATGGGTCATGTCAGTGACATGTTACTAAGGAAGATAAAAGTGAGCTCAAAGTAAACCATTATTCCTTGCCTTCTATCCAATTAAATTAAAGCCAACAAATGGCCTAAACCACCATGGAAGGAGAGTTACAGATTTTATCTCATGTCTATGAAAAATGAGACCTTGGGGAAACCTTTGAGTTTCAACTCTTCCATAATGAAATCATATCTTCAAACCAGTTCCACCTAGTCCCATTTTTTTTTTTTTCACAATCCCATCCTCCATCACTTCTTTATTCGTGTATTAATCAGTTACAATTTCAAGGCAATGACAACTGGAAGTGCTTGACGATGGTTGTTACAGCTTTGCTGCAATGGAAGAGAGTACCCTGCAACTTACCCATTTAAAAATTAGAAAAGGGGGCAAACAGAAAAACTAATTCATAAAAATAGACACCACAAAGGCTCAGACAAAGGAAGAACAAAATTGCTTTTCTTGACGTTCCAAAGGTAATTCTGACATTTGTGTCACCAGATAAACTATGTGTTCAAAATAATTTTGTAATAAATCTCAGTCCTCTTCTAAACCTAAGAGGTGCGGTTAGGCCATTAGGAGGCTAACTATACTGCCAAGGGAGCATCAGTGAAAGGAAAACAAACATCTACAAAAATGCTATTCCATTCACTTATTTAGAGGAATGATAGAGCTCCTGAAGCGAATTCATTACAGTCAATAACTCAAATGTGTCCCTGACAGTGTAGGGATCTGTATAAAATAAGATAAAGACTATGCTTATTAAGCATTGTTGTGAACCTCAGTGGGCAGTGAGTGTTCATTTTGTTTTAATTAATTTTTTCAAGAATGCCAGCCCAGAAGACACTAGGAACTTGGACCACCTCTGTCCTTGGTAATTTTTTCTTAAAAAAAAAAAAAAATTGTAGTCAATTCCAAATATATACAATTTAATATCACAAAATGAAAGTAATAAAATGAATATAATGGAATATTAGTGTATATGTACTTATAATTCAATAAACCCCCATGAGCCTTCCCCCCCAGTTTCAACAATCATCATTTGGCCACACTTGTTTTACCTACACCCAGTACTACCCTGTGTTTTAATGTTTTTAATGCAAATTCTACCCAGTGCTTCAATATCCAAGGGTAACCATTTTCTATGACATATTTGGAAACTGATGTTGAAACTCATAATTTAAATAGGCGAGATTTAGAGTTGCCAGAAGAGCTTTGTGGACACTGCCGAACTATTTCAGTTTATGTCAGAGAGACCTTAATGGACACATCCCACCATCTGAACACAGTGCACTCTGAAGTATTTTCATGGAGCTGTAGGTCACATTTCTCATATCATGCAGGTAATCCAATCATCAATTCAAGGTATCTTTTGAGTTTATTTACAACCAAATGTGCTAATAACAAACTACTTTCAAATTTAGAACTTCTCAATGAAATTTTCAAGCTGCATGTCCTCTTAAACTCTCTCTAAAACAAAATACCACATGACTCAAATGCTTAGTATTTCAGATTTGCTTCAAACCAGGTGTGTTGCCTTTTAAGGCTGATAATGATTTTCTAAGATTGCCTCTACTTGAACAGAAGAATTCTATCCCCAATGCCACTCATGGAAAAATTTGGAAATAAAGGCTCCTGTAGGTATTTAGTGACCCAAAACGTGGAGTCTCACTTCAGTTGAACTAATCTAAGATATGGTTGGAAATATATGGAAAGGACACCTCACTTCTTCATTTCATGTCAGTGATGGACATAACTGACTACAATTTCTTCCTACTTAGTTTTGACTTGGCTTGCTGATGCTCACAAGAACTGCTGCATAGCAGGCATTCATAATCAGTGGACAGGAGGTGCTACTTGCAATCCCAGCTCTTGTCCATTCCTCTTATTCAAAGATTCTTTAGTGAGAATGATTTTTTTTTTTTCCTGTAGAAATTCAGTTAATGGCAGGGTCCTTAAGCTTTCCTTTTTGACAAGTCCTCTTGTAACAATTCACATTCTTATCTATTGTAGGCACTGGTAGCAAAGATCATTAAGGTTGATTAATGCTTGGTGGTGGTTAGGAAAAAGCCAGAAAAGGAGGAAAGAGCCAGCATGCAATTGTTCCTAGAAACTCCACCTGACTCAGGAGTTGAATGCTACTCTGTTCCCAGGCTCCAACTCACACTTCCCTTTCCCACTGAAAATGTCCCTTTCCCAATGGGCCTCTTTAGAATCAAGGTCAATCCCTTTTGTTCTAAAGTCCCACAGCCTTTTATTTCTCCTCCTTGGAGAATGGTCCACACTTTCTTTGTGTTATCTATTCTCTACTACATTGTGGTTAGGTAAAACCATAGGGCTATCCTTGTTTATCTGGGAATTTATGCAAATCCCTTATCACAGTGCCTCATCCAAAGAAAAAGTATCCTTACATGTCTGTGAAGTGAATAGCAAAAACAAACAAACAAACAAACAAACAAAAAAAACAAACAGAAGTAGGGTCACAGCAAGAAGGAGGTTAATAGCATGTTCCAGCATGATCCCACTTCCTTCCCCAACTATTTTTCTTTCTCTCTTTTTCCCTTTCCCTCCTCTTCACCAACACTTACCCCCCACTCCCAGCATTTTATTCCCTTATCCCCACTCTCTTGATACACATAGAATATTTTTTTTTTTGTCTTGAAAAGAAAGACTTATTTAGGAAAAGGGGAAGAATAATGACTCCCAGGTATATGGTACCTGGGTGGGGCAAGGGAGCTGAGGTCCACACAGAATATTTTATTTGGAATCCATTTCACCTTAAAATGAGGCATGAAAAAGGGCAATGATTTAATATTTGTATTTGAGACATAATGGGATTGAAAATCATATATGTTTGTAACAATACATGGAAAGAAATATTGCAATCACAATTTAGGTGGTGTAGTTATCAGAGGTGCAATTTATTAGTCCAAAAGAAACACAACAAGGAAATTAAACTAAATTGTCAATATCTTCTTTTTTCTTTTAACAGACATTGACTTTGTCTATAATAACAGTTTGGGAAAATAATTCCAGACATACCTCATTTTGTGGCGCTTTGGTTTATTGTGCCTCACAGATATTGCAAATTGAGGGTCTGTTGCAATCCCGTGGCCAGCTACTCTGTTGGCATCCAATACCATGTGCTCACTTCGTGTCTCTGTGTCACATTTAATTAAGGTGTGCACATTGCTTTCTTAGACATAATGCTATTGCATGCTTAGTAGACTGCATTATAGTATAAACATAACTTTTACATGCACTGGGAAACCAAACAATTTACATGACTCATTTTATTGTGGTAGTCTGCAGCCACATCTGCAGTATCTCTGAGGTGTGCCTGCATTGCAAAGTATTTTCAATATAAAATATAAAATGCTAAGGCTCTTTATCTATTTCCCTGTTCAAACAAAGTATCCTTCATTTAAACTGAACACATCTTTATGGAGAGCCTATTTGTGTTCAGGACTGTGCAAGGCTCTAGATGCAAATTTTCATGATACACTGACCTGCTTTCAAATGGATAAAGATGTAAAATACACACAGACACACACAGACACACACACACACAAGTATTAATCCACCATGAAAAACAAGGACATCCAGTCCTTTGCATCAGTGTGGATGGAATTCAAGGTTATTATGCTAAAGTGAAATAAATCAGACAGATAAAGACAGATAATAAATGATAGTCCATATATGTAGTATCTTAAAAAAAAAAACTAACAGGGGAAGCAGGTCAAAGAGCACAAACTTATGTTTATAAGATGAGAACAGTCTGGGGAATCTCATGTACAACTGGTGACTATAGTTAATACCATATTATATACTTGAAAGCTTTAAAGAGGGGAAATATCAAACATTCCCACTACATAAAAGAATCAGTAATTGGGTGTCATGGTACAAGTGATAATCATCTTGCAATACGTAAAAATATTCAATTGGGGCCTCCCTGGTGGCATAAGGGTGCCTCATACTGTGAGGCAGTCCACAGCCACTGCGGCACAAGTTCGATCCCCAGACAGGGAGCTAACCCACATGGCACAGTAGATCTCTCCTGTCTCACCTGCTGTTCCCCTCAGCACTGTATTTCAGTTAATCCACCTGTTCTGCTCCCAACTCCGTCTCTGGTGAATCATCTCCCCTCCCTCCCCGCACCTCTGGCCTACACCCCAGATCTTATATACATGAATAAATTTTTAAAAAATTGTACATCTTAACTTACATGTTATGTCAATTACATATTAATAAAACTTGAAAAAAAACTTCTTAAAAATGAGAAAATACATTGACAGCTAAAAGGCAGCTATACATGAGAGTTAAGTATCATTCTTTTGTACTTGTCTGTCAGGTATAACTGTGATACATTGCTTAATCATTCTGTATGTCTTAACCACCTTATGTGGGTTTGTGAGTCAAATAGACTCAAGTCCAATTATAGCTGCCATTTAACAGTTTTTATAGGGCATTGGGTTACTTAGCATCCCTAGACCTAGAATGGGGCAATAAATAATGAGAATATCTTCAGCTAGTAACATTATTGTTAAAAATATGTGCAGCAATGCCTGTGCATGCTTTGCATGGTTCCTAGCACATGGTAAGTGTTCAATTTAAATGTTCATACTTATTACTATTATCACGAATAATAATGCCCTCTACTTGAAAAGTCAAATAGCTTTAATTATCCATTAAATTCCCAAATTATTAGATTCTCATGTGTGTAATTGTTGCAAATCAAAATATTACAATTGGGATAAGAAGTATCATTCTAAGGATAAATGAAACAAAAGCAAACATGTTAATCAAGCAGGTTGATAGGCAGCTATCCTAAAACTTGAAATAAATCTGTACCGCAAATATGACTTTTCAAGTTAAGTCAGTAACTTTGGTGTTTTAAATGTCCACAATTATTTCAAGTGAAATAAAACTATCTCTGAATCAATCTTCCATGTGAAGAAACTGATTCCACAGTGACTGGAGGGGAAATGCAGCATCCCTTCCCATGACAATTAGAAATTTTAGTATATTTAATTTAAGGACAGTTAGTCTACAATCAATGGCGCTTACACGATCTGACAGTTATGGTAAATATCCTAAGGTAGCAAGACGAGGTCATTCTTCTTCAGTCTTCATTTTCTTCACTTAAGAAGAATGAAGAAACAGTGCACCCCAAAATAGCAGATGTGTCATATATTAGGGGAAAAATAGAGCTCAAGGTTCTAATTCATACTTGATTTTGAGGGAGAGGGTACAGAGACCACAGTTCAGTAAAACTGACAAAATAAAGCATCGGCTACAACTTTGTTCTTGAATGTGTACTAAACAGCTCCTAACACTGGCATGTTTCTATTGCACAGTGACAGGCTACAAAAAATATAAGCTGTCCTTCCAGTGCGTGCCTCACAGTGGTATGCTGGACGTGATAACACATAAAAGACAGCTGAGGCACTCTTTTGTCCTGACGGTATTTATTTTCCTTCAAATTCTGTAAATGCCTAGCACCATCAGGATCTGGTTTATAATTTAATTGAGCTGAGGTTTACACTCATAACTAAACAATAAAGTTAAAGTAATGAGTTTCAATCACAGGACTGTAGTACATAGTTTAATTTACATAGATAATTAAAATCACCACCCCTACTGTCCTTTCTTTGTACTTGAAGCTGTACTAGCAAGATAGCTGGGCATTACCAGTATCCCTTTTTCCATTAGAGAGGGAGGATAGAAAAGGGAGTGGAGAGCCATTTAATGTCATTCGCCCACTCCCTTTCAAAGCTGAAAATGCTTAAAGTGAAATATGCTTAGGCCAATTGGTTTTAAGTTCCAAATAAAAAGTGTTCTGATAATGAAGGGAAGTTGAGCAAACTGGCATGAGTTCTTCAACAGAAAACACTTCTCCTGCTTTGGCTTTTCTGCATGTGCAGTGGGGTTTCTTGAGTTGGATATCCTTATCTTCTGAGTCACAGAGCTCCTTGTAGGGCCAATGATTTCTCATTCCACTAATCATTTGCAAACTGCTTTTTGACTGTCAGATCCCCATAGCAGAATGAGAAGTTCTAATTTTATAGTCAAATGAAAAAAAATCTACAGATAAAGAACCTTTATGGATTCCATTTAAAAAATTTCATATTCCATAATCACACCTATGGTAATTGTTATTTATTGATGAACTGCTTTACCAAACACTATGCACAGCAACCTGGTTTTGTTTTATTGTCTTAGCTTCATTGAGCTCTGCAACAAAAGTTAGAGAGCCTAGAAATTTGATGCTTTGTGACAGGGTTGAAGGAGAAGCCATTATTGCTTGTGACACTAAGGCCACCATTTGCATGATGTCACTTGTTCCAGGCTAGGGATGGGATGCTGCATTCACCATGAATTGAGGCTATGTGACGTTGACAGATATTTCTGAGACCTCTGCAGCAATCTATGTCCTAATTTTTACAGAGGTAGAGAATTTCACATGAAAGATATATATATATGCTGCTATACAATTCTTAGGCATCTTTGAGGAATTAATTACATTTCATTTTTAGTATCTTCTTAAACACACTGTATCTTTAAAATAGACAAAGTGATATTTAAAAATGAGAAATCCTGTTTTTAATGGGGAATGACATGGTAAGTTAATGCTCTATCCCATGACAATGAGATAGTTACTCTAAAAAATATTAAAATTATTTGTATTACAGTTTACCAATTGAATTATTTTTTTTCTTTTGATTTCATGAAAGGTAGATGCTATCCTATTTATCTGAACGCATAAGCATATTTAACAAAATCACAATTAGTTTACTATTAAGAAATTTGATAGTTGAGTTCTTATACTTATGAACACCAAACAGATATCCAATTACAAATTCAAAAACTGCTTCCAGCAACCTGTTTTGCTTTTAAAATATGTATTAATAATTAACTGACATTTTACACTAGAAAAGTTGTTTAAATCTGATGGCTAATTATGTGAGTGAAGATAGAAGACTCACAAACAAATTAATTTGGATTTATTTAATTTAGACACATTTCAAAAGTGGTTCAAGATGATAGATAATTTTCAAACCCAGAAACGCATGTCTAGAAAGATCTTCAAATCTATAGAGCAAATACTTCCATGTGCCATTTATGAAAGATTATAAAAACAGTCACTCATGTCATGCAACAAGGAATTAATCAAGAATTCAAAGAAGTGAAACTGCTAAACTGATAGCTTCAAAGAGTTACCTTTTCCACAATGGAATTGGGCATCATGAGATGGCCAATAAGCCAAGTACCCCTTACGTGTCATTATACCAAATGAACTCTATGCCAGCAAGTCTACTTGATGGCTGAGTCTTGTTTACTAAAAATAGCTTTAAATACAAATTCAGACATCAGCATATTTGTGACAGTAAGATGCTAAATTATTTCCTTTTTTTGAAATGTATTGACATGTAGTTTCTGGTTTGTTTTTTACTTCGGCCTGAACTAAAAACCAACTTTCTCAAAGTTACTGTAGTTAAAGCAGTTCTCTCCATGTCATTCAAAGCAGAACCATTAGGAAAATCACAATGGTGTTTGTAAGTTGGTAGAAAGAAAAATTACTAAATGCATGAAATTATTTGCACAATCTGAGTGTTCTACCTACAATCATCAATTCAGTAATATATACATTCTAGAAATCTTTGCTAGAGATTCCATGTGAAATATCACATCAAATTTGTCATTCTCTAAAAACATGTGATAGGGCTTGTCATACATAAAAGTGAGGACTCTTTTAAGCTAGTCATATCACAGCAGGTTGCTGCCATGCTGATATTTCTGGAGTGCTCTTTTCTCTGGACCCTTAGTCAATTCCTGTTCATTATATGACTGAACTTTAATAACTATTCCTTAAAACTGATTTATCTTGTCCAGAGTCATAAAGATGATGCCCCCTTTCATGATTTCTCCTCAATCCCCCTTAATTTTCCTTCATATAACCTATCACATCTAGTAATTGCATATCTTTGATGGTTTTTCAACTCATGTATGCCTCTCCTAATTTCACAAAGACAAAGCCTTCATTTTATGCTCCTATAATAATATTTTCCTGTATTATGAATGGTTATGTTCCCTTAGTAAATTAGCATCTTTTGAAAGAATAGATGCCCAGTTTGTACCCCTCCATTTCTTCTATTCTGTACTTTTAAAAATATCCAGACTAAAAAGATAAAAGTTTTCTTGCATTTTTCAACTCCCCTCCTATTTCTATTACTTTTTGAATAATAAGTTTGGTATGACAAAGCAATTGTTTCACTTGCCTCCTTACAGATTCCTTATTTTTCAAGGGTCTCTGTGTTTTATATATTTATTTAAACTCTAAATTACTAAATAACAGTTAAGACCATTACATATTCTTCTACTCTTGTGTGAAGCCTCAAAAATAATACTAATGTTAGAATAATAACCATGAATTTTATAAACATATTTTGCATTTGACTAATTTGCACATGTTAAAGATTTGATGTAACTAATAATTCATCAGTCTTTTCCACATGCAAACCAAGAAAATGATAACATCAGCTTGAATATCAAGCATAATGATACTAAAGCAGCTTTCAATCATTCCTAAGAAGATGATAGCATTAGTCTGAATTTCAAACACAATGATACGGGAGCCGCTTCCAATCATCCATGTTAATGGCATAGATACAACCCATCCCCACCAATAAATGCAAAGTCTCACTTTACCCTTGATTTGTTTTTCTCTTCATCCATGGAAACCACTTTATTTTTACCTCTGCCCAGCCTTTTGAGTAGTGGTAATGAAAAGTATTTAGGATTAAGAAGGAAGGAGTGGAAGGAATGCAGAAGTAGAGGTAGGAGGCACGGTAATTCATGAAAGAAATAAAGGATCCTAGATATTCTATAAGGAAGTATATTTTGGAAGAAATATTATGCTACGCAACAGACAGAGAACTTGCCAATAACAGGAAAGATAAAGCAATGGCATTAGACATGAATTCTGGATCAAAACTAAACTAAAGTCAGGTCAAATCTCATTATTGTGGACAGGCATAACAAAGTTTAGTAAAGTTATCAGACATTTATGTACACAACCCCCTCTGTAGAGTAACAGGGTTCTTTCTTGTCTTCTACCTCCAAGTGGTTAAAGCTATATTTCTTCCAGTGAGATGCATGTAATTTTTCATTATATGGTTTTAAATCAAGCTCCAGTCTTAGAAAACAGAAACAGAAAATCAACATTGTGAAGTATTATAGATTTTGCATGTCTAAACAGCTGTGATGAATTAGTCACAGTTACAATGAACTGTAGGAAAAATCTACAGGCAATATATTGCTTTTGCAAGTTTTTTATTAAACTAAAAGAAAACCCTCAAGTAATATTATATAATAAATTATTGTAACAGTGGTTGGCAGTAGGAGTAATTTAAATAAGATTAATTTAACAACCTTTAAATATCAATAAGTAATAAATATCTTCATGCATGGGGGTCTGAATTTCACTTTATTTAGAAATAATGAATAAAGCCAGTTGCCTAATATAACCCTAATAACAGAATAGTGATACTCTGCACTTTAACAATTTTCATTAGAAGAGCTCAAGTAATATTTCATTTGACATAAAAATTATATCTGTTTCATATAACATATGCAAAATATAAGTTCTATGAAGTTCCCAAATTAACTTTGTAAAGGAAAAGCAAAATGAACCTAAACACTAAACCAAGTCATGCATTCAACGTCAGTGGTTCTACTTTTGCAAAGATCTGTTATTTAATGTGAACTAGCTGACAGACCTCAGAGATACCTGGCTTTTGACGTAGAGGTTCTCGTGCCTTAGATAATCTATTATAGAGGTTTTTAAGTTACTTCTTTATTTGCATACACCAAAATGGGGGGTGGGCAGGGAAGATCATTATTGTATTGATAGGCTTACACACACTTTTTAAAATACTGAGCCAACACTGCTTTGTATCTCTGTACATGATTTGGGGAACAGGTTCACAATACCTTAGATGAATGTCACCATACCACACACCCCACCAAACACCCATGGTCCTTCACTGTCTCAGTTAATATCTGGGGTATGTTTTGGTTTAGTTTTGTCAGTTCCTTTGTTTTCTTTCTGTATATTCCACAAAAGTGCTGCCATCTGAGGAGTGTACACATTTGGATTCACTTTCGAGTTAATCATCACCCTCATCTGCCCCTCCTCCACCTCCTCTGCATTTTTCCATATCACTCCTTACCCTCCGGCTCCCTAAGGTAAATGCCCAGGACACTGTTTAGATTTAACTTAAATTAGCTAGGTAAGAAAAAGTAAAGTGTCAAACTGCATACACATTATGTTCTTAATGAGTTTTCATTAGGGGCTTTCAATTTTTAAAAATATAATAATAGTATAGATTTTCCATTATGCAATAATGAGTCATTTATTACTCTTAATTATTTATTGTAATTGCAATTTCCCCACAGTAAAAAAGTATTCCTTTAATTAGTAAATAATAATATGGAACCTTTCAAATATCATTTTTAAGCTTAAATGTGCTATGATTCCTGCCTAGATGAATTTACAATGTCTTAAGCATCTTACCCCCCAAAAGATATAAAATGAACTATGACTGGTGATTTAGGGAGTGGAAAGGGTGAAAGTTGAGTTGGTGAGTTGATCATGGCTATTCATTAAGCAGACAGATGGGCATTTTTCACAAGAGGAAAGAGATGATAGAATGACTGAAGAACAATATAGCTGATCAAACAGCAGACTCAATAGGCTTAGGGACCATTCCCTAAGAGGTAGCAACATGTTTATGAGTCTAAAACAGTATCTCCAAAATTGGGAAGGAGAGATTTGCTAAAGATTTGCAAGTGTGAAGTTTAACCGGCAAAACAGTGCAATTAAAATAACAATATCAAAAAATGTCACGTAGAAGTATTGGGACATTGAGATTATTTGGGTGATTTTTAAAACCTACTTCTTATTCAATAGATCAATTATATGCCAGTTTTACCTTCAATACTTAAACTGAAAGTTTTCAAAAGTTGCTAAGAACAGACTCTTGTGGAAGGTTGTTAAAAAAAAATCCAAATTTCAGTTCACTAGCAGCTGTTTCGATATATTTCATCTTAGAACTGACACAGAAATGTGTCTTATTAGCATGAATTGCCACCTGAAAAATGAAACAATTATTCAAGGACCACACTTTATAAGAGAGTAGATCCAATGGGGATTAGGTGCTTTTGACAAAAACCAACCATTTTACCAGCATGGTTTTGTAGGCTGATACTGTTACACATTTTTAAAAGAAGAGAAATAACTTAACCATGCAAAATGTAATGTCCTATTATAACTAAACACTCCATTATAGACAGTGAAATATAAAGAAATGTTGGAAGGAGCTCAACGAAGATTTGAAAATAATCAAGTCTTTCAGTACTGTTTGTCCAATGAATATTAAAAGTTGTAGTTGAGTGAAATAGCAGTTAAAGAAAATGAAGCAAATAAATAGATTGCAAAAACTGTAATCAGAAAGTGGCATTTTATTTGTGTCTTGAGCATATAATACATTTTTCTTTCATTAAATTGTTGCACGCTGTTTTCCTGCATCTATTCATCCTATTAGCTCCTGATTCATAATTTGGCTGCTTATAGTCCTGATTCTTAAACAAAAAAGAAGAAATAGGTCATTCAAGTGTCTTCACCAGAAGCTTTAAATGTACTCAGTTCAAATAAGTCAGTGGAATCTTTAATACGGTCACAGTGCATCACAATATTGTTATCACAAAACCTACTCTGTCTCAGGTAAATATATGCATGCTGGCCATTTACAAGTGAAAAGTGGTCAGAGTTCATGTCAAAAATGAAATATTCCTAGCACATCTTAGTTATGCCAAAAATATCTAGAGAAAGCAACATGATCTAGTACTTTTTGTTTTTTCATTTTTGCTTCCAAGTTTCCTAGTATCTTTGTCAAGTGGCAAGTTTGAAAAATATAGTACCCTTTGAGGGGTGTGACAATTACACACATAGTAGCAAAAACCAAGATTTCTATTGACATATTTCTATTTCACATCCTTCTACTCTTTCTCCAGTATTTATAATAATTGTATAATTCAACAAATACTTATTTCTATGCACTACCAACCCCAACTACAATATAGAGAGGGTGGGGGTTGGTGATGGCAAAGCCCAGCTACCCCAAAGCCCCAAACCCTCCTAAATAAATAAAAAGGGAGCAAATGAGCTAAGGAGTCCTCACATTGTTTTAACCTCATATTGTTTCACGTCAAGGGCACTAGAAAGTCCCCTCTCATGGTCCCAACTGTAGAGTGGGTAACATGGGAACCAGCGCAGGACTGGGAGAAACAGAGCTGGGACAAGGATCTGGAGAGTGGGAGTGAAAGGGAGAAGCCAATGTAGAATGTAACATGAAATATGAGAATACATGGAATTACACAACCGGCCAAGATTAAATAGAGATTAAGACAACTTTGTAGATGCATCTGTACAAGGCCCATAAGTCACCACAGCATGTATGACTTTTGGAAAGAAAAATATTATTTATATGGCTCATATCTTTAGCCTGTGTGTGGACAACAATGGGCTGAAAGAAAGAAGAGAGCCCTAAGCTGTTTGTGAGGGTCCACACTCAGATATCATACTAAATCATATCATTTATAGAAACAGAAGCTACTGAAGAAGTTAATGCTGGAGAGCAAAATGAGCAGTTGAGAATCATGAAGCAACACTGAGAAGGATATTGAGATTTGGGACTATTTAGCAACTTTGCCTTTTGCCAAACAGCTTGCCATTTTCCTTGCCAGGAATTGCCTCTCCCCTGGACCCAGAGTTGTTGGTCTGTGTTACTCACCACACACTTTGAAGAACCCATTTTCTTCCAGAATCTTTGATTCCTCTTTTAGATACTAGAAATTGGGCATTAAAAGTGAACCAGTGCTATCAGACTTTGACTGACTGGAATTTGGACTCAGCCCAGAGACAAAAAGGAAAGTGAGGTAAGCGCTAGCAATACCTACAGCTTCCTGAGCAGGCAAATCTATTTTTTTTTTAAGATTTATTTATTTGGGCCCTCCCTAGTGGTGCAGTGGGTTAAGCAACACACTATGAAGCAAACTGCAGCCACTGCAGAATGAGATCGATCCCTGCTGCCGGCTGGGGAGGTGACCCACATGGCACAGGCAGACCTCTCCTGCCTGGCCTGCTGCTCCCCTCAGTAGTATGTTTCGGTTCATCTGCCTGTTCTGCCCCCTGCTCTGTCTGGTGGACTCTCTCACCTCCCCACACCCCTGGTCTGTACCCCAACTCTTGTATGCATAAAAAATAAATCTTTAAAAAAAGAGATTTATTTATTTATGAATACAAGCAATGGGGTACAGGCTAGAGTCGCAGGAGGTGAGAGGATACACCAGAGACAGAGTGGGGAGTAGAACAGGCAGACTGACTGAAACACACTGTTGAGGGGAGCAGCGGGAGAGGCAGGAGAGG
The DNA here is from genome assembly GCA_019455555.1 of Galemys pyrenaicus. NCBI lineage: Eukaryota > Metazoa > Chordata > Mammalia > Eulipotyphla > Talpidae > Galemys > Galemys pyrenaicus. The sequence continues at coordinate 7,898,807 of JAGFMF010011858.1, forward strand.
TCTGCTGCGCCATGTGGATCCCCTCCATGGTCGGAGGCAGGGATCAAACTCATGCTGCAGTGGCTGCGATTTGCTTCATAGGGCGTTGCTTAACCCACTGCGCCACCAGGGAGGCCCCCAAATCTATTTTCTATTTCCTGTTCCTTAGCTATCTAGATCATTTCCGTTCCTGCCCATTCTTCCTATTTAAAACAATTTCTGAGATATTATGTGGAAAATGTATCGGCTACAAGCTACATTGTAGATTTTACTTTTGTATCATACCACACTGATTGAGCCTGCCTAAAAATCATAGATTCACAGTGATAAAACCTACTCCACTGGGGGGATAATAGTCTTTTTACATTTTGGGCTTTCAATTCACTGGACAGAAAGCTCAAAGGCTGAAGTGATTATCACACAGGACAGTTGTCAACTAAATATGAGACAGACCTGCCACGAAGGACAAGGGCACTTCACCTTTGTCACCCCTGTTTTCAGACTTTACACCTTGCTATAGCTAAGGCACACACCTTCTCCCTCTCTCTTATACACACACACGTGTGCATACACACACACACAGTTCATAGAGTATACCCTCTCAGATTCTCCCCCATATACACAGCTTAAATTCTTAAACACATGTCAATAAACAAACACTCATATAAACATGGTGTCACACACACACTTGCCCATATAAATGCATGTGCACAAACACACACACATGTGCACACGTGAGTTCAAGCAAAGCAAGGCCAACACCTGCAAACCAACTATATCTTTTTTAAAAATCATGTTCGATCTATTCAAGAGTCACACACCCATCTCTGTCAATTCAGGGTAGTTTAGAAAGCTCTTAGTTGGAACAGTGGCCTTGGAAACATCTTTTCATGTTGTCTTTTTTTCATGGAAATTCTCACCATGCCCCCCAAATAGAAAGAACTGTAAATGAACTCTCATATATCCATCGTCCAGCTACGAACCTCATCTGCTCATGATGATTCCTATTTCCTTTTTAGCTCTATCTATCCTCATCCCACACTGGAAACTTCTGACGCCAATTCTAGAAAGTGCATCACTTTATCCAAAAATATTTCAGTAAGCATCTCTGAAGCAGAACTTTCTTTTGGTAAATAGTTCCCAATCCCACTTCCAGCACTCATAGCCTTTACACCAATTCTCTGAGCAACCACTCTCCTTATCCAAGATCCCTCTTTGTTTAGTTCCTGAGAGTTATCAGTGTTACATACAACTGAAGAATGATGACAGATATAGTACCTGTGGTAGAAATGTGTAATGGGGGTGGGGGGGTGAGCAGTAAACACTGCCACATAGGGATATGTTAAGAACAAAGGGGTATGTCTTAGGGTAGAGAAAGGGATACAGTGGAAGGGACAGAAGACTGACAGGTATATAAAAATATTCAGGGAAAGGTCAGCTGAACTGGGGGAAAAGCACAGAGACTAAAGTCTGTATTCAGGCAGTTCTGCCACATTTTGGTAAAAGCTAAAACCTTGTCACTACTATTGTTAATGAAACCTTCAACCTTGGTTTTGGAACAAAATACAAACAATATACTTCTAGCTCCCTAATACAGAGAATATTTTCATGGTCTCAATAATGATACCTATACACAGGCCATTCTCTCCAGACATCAAAGAAATAAATGGTGAAAAACTTAAAAATTTGAGATAAAACTTAAAAATATAAAACAAAAAAATGTAGTTTTTCTTAATTCACCTTTGACACCATCCTTGTGAGACCCAAATGTTCTCTGTGATGCTATCTGTTGATGGTGAGCTATTAGTTCTACAGAGTAAGTCTTGCAGAGTAACTGACCCTGCTTCATCTCTGCACCTACTCTGTACCTGTGTCAGGGTGTATACGCATGCCTCTGCACCAGAAGAGAGGTATAGACCGGAGGGTATGCTAACAGAAGGATGAACCCTCTTTGGTTGAACAAGATAACCCCTGAAATATTTCCTCCTCACAACCATGGTATATTGACTTCGACAATATGCTAAAAAATTGAAAAACTTGAGAAGGTGAGCAACATTCTAGGAATATGGCAAAAAAGTAGTATGATTCCTAAAGTATGAAGTCATTCAACATGAAGACATAAAATCAGGCTAGAAATCAAGAGTCTGTGAAGAGAAAGGAAGTAGAATCTCCACATCTGATTCTTTCTAAGGGTTTCAAGTGCCTTTGAAGCTTCTGAACAAAACTAGATAGCAAAAGAGAACAGCAGATGGCACAGATGACATTGTAATCCAAGCAACACAAAGGTCGTGCTTCAAAGTTAAAGGTGCATTGCTCATTAGGACAACAAACTCATCCCACCAGTCCCCCAGAAAAGCAGAGATATGTAACCTGTAATTGGTTGGAACTGAAATGCCAGTCCACAATTTCTGGTCGATCCCCACAAAGAGCTTCTAGATATAATTCTATGGCTATTAGAATCCATTGATCTAAAAAATATTTTTGATTAAAGGTATACCAGATGGACAGGTATTAGAAATGAGCAAGTTAGCACCCTAGCCCAAGAATAGATGCTGGTCCTGAGATAATGAGCAGATTGTTCATGGGTCCTCTATATTCATTTTCCAAGGAGACAACTGGTATTCGGGAACACTTAATTACCAAGTCACCCTGTCCCAAGCCAATCACCCTGTGGGTACCCAATAAATATTAATTAAGGATGATGACAAAGAGCAGCTCATTCTGGGATGAGACAAGTTGGCTGTTCAGCAGTGCAGCACCTACCCATATTCAACACCACAGGTAGAAGGATGAGGCAAAATGATTTCTCTAATTGAAACTACAGGGGGTATTTAGGTAACAGCATGTAATTACCTAACCTGGAATTTGGCCAGAGCAATGGGGTGTAGGCCTCATGTTTTCAAAGAAGAGGTCATGAGTGCACAAAAGACAGAGATCTTCAATCTACTTTGACATTAAATGACAAAACTGGCCACAGTGAGCACAGCGTTGTCAAAGGAAAATGATGGCCTTGCTATCATTTGGATAATGCATCATAGAGGGGCCTTAGCATGGGTTGCTCTCTTGTAGGATTAATTCATTGTTTGGATTAATTCATGGAAAGGACCTGAAGGATGAGACCCTATGCCAGCCAGGGATTGATCCTATCCTCTTGCTTCACTGTGATGATGCACTTCTAGTCGGGGAGGCCTCAATAGTTCATTGAGAAAGGAAGGAAGGGGACAAGCTCTCTCTCTCTCTCCTGAGTGTCCTGTGAGGGTAAAAGCAGCGCTCATGTAGTTTTATTCATTTGGACAAGCTGTATCCCTGATGCTTTTGTCATCCTATTTACTCCTTTTGATCTTCTAACGTTATGATAGTGTCCTCCATCCACTCATAGGATAATGTTTTGACTTGAGAAAACAGCACTTATTCCTCTTCAGCTGTAAGTGACCACCTAGAATGATGAACATGGCCTGAGATTCTAATTATGCAAATACTTTTGATAGAGCTTTTCAAATTTAAATTTTACACTGCCCTTGTTTTTAAATCTGCCAACTGATGTGCTTTAGTGCTTACTTTATTTTATAAGTCTCTCTAGGAGTGCTGATTTAAATTGCTCCATTTCTGAGGACTAGGAGGGAAAAAAAATCAAATCCACAGATGGGAGGCATCTGTGGTTCTACGGTGTTAACATGTACAATAACACACAATCTCTAATTGAATACAAGAATGTAACTCAATCGAGGGTCTGTGCTAACATCATAAACCATGACAGTGCAGCCCGAGCAATTAATAAATAGTAATAGCATCTCGCAATTGAATTCTGTAAGGAAGGGGCACTGAAATGGAGGTTTCCGCTGCATGCTTTCATTGAATTACACCTGTTAATAAAAGAAAAGTGGACACTCTTCTAAAGCCATGTCACACCATTAATTTTTAATAGGTAGCACTAAAGAAAAACAACAGCAACAAACAAAAAGCAAGACACGGAAAGCATAGAGAAAGTGATTAATACCAGTTGTTCCTGGCTGGGAAGAGTTCTGGTCTCTGTGACATAATGCTTCAGCTTACCAAAATCCATCTGCACCTACAGATTCCTTCAGTGTCATTTTAAAAATCGAAGTAAACATCAGAGTTGAAAGAAGTAATACAAAGAGACAGGGCAATCTTCTAAGGCTACCAGGCATTTCTTCATGCTGCTGATAAACATATCCTTGAACAGTCCTGAGAACTAAATGAGGAAGGAGAATTTTGTGAATATTTTGAGCAAGGGATGAAATGAATCACATCAAGATCACAACGCTATCCTGGAAGTACCATTTTCTGCCCTAACTTCATTTCTAAAAGGACTTGTCCTACTTCTCTTTTAAAATCCATTCCAATTGATTTAGAGTTCAAGACCATCTATATTGGTGGCATGGCTGCATTTCCTTTGCTTGAACTAGGAATTCTCTTTACTCTGGGTTTGTACATTGGACTGAGAAGTAGGAGAGAACCTATATAACATTTTGCAAAATCTTAAAATCGCCAAAACTTAAAGTAGACTGTGAAGTCATAAGCATCAGTTTTTCAACCAGTGGCTTATTATATCTTGAGCTAGAAACACTTGCTACTGACTATATAATGTTACAGGCTAAATTTAAAAATTCAAAATTGTTATTGATTGTGATTGTAAAGGAACTGTAGAGATTAAATTCTTGTTTTACCTTGTTTTTTGGTTACAAAAAATAAAATTAATCTGAGTTATTCTAAACAATACATATATTTTCTGGGCAGGTTTCTGAACATCTGATCTACATAAGATCTACATAAAAGAAAAAAGCAATCAGGACCTCACAAAAGTTCAAGCATTTCCACAGTGTGTTGCTAGTGGTTATTCTGATACCTTCCTTAACATGCATTGGTTCCACTTCTATTATCCACATTTCCAAAAGACATTCTACTGGAATCTGTTATGTCCAGCTTGGGATGTACATCTTGCTCTAGCTATTTGGTGGTAGGGAGGCTGGATCATTTAAGATATCTGACTACTGCTGGTCCAGCCTTGTGATCCTACAGCTTCAGATGAAAAGGATTGTTGTCATAGGCCAAGAAGCATCCAAAGATTTTTCAAGCAACTCCCATTTTGCTACTACTGACTTTGCTCCTGATTTTATGTCAGTTCTGGACGTCTACATTCTCAATTATGCAAACAATTTTATAAAGGAGACTTTATATGATTCCATGGTTTTAAAAAGAAATCAGCATGATTCCTTACCAGTTTACTTAACTATGGATTTGTATTAGCTTACAAAGCTGAGGGTGGCATTTGAAATTTTTGACCTTGAGGCCTATTCAACAAACATGTGGGGTATTCATTTTAAATTATTAAAATAAAAAACTTTATATTAAAACCTCTGCCATTAGAAAGATTGTATATCATCTAAATAAATCCATTTGCCTTTGTGGATTGAAAATGTCATCTAACTACAGCTCATAAATTTTAGAGACTGTATATTAAAATTATTCATAATAGTCTAAATGAAATCTTAAAAAATATGAATTATTACCGTTGGTTGAATATATTAGGTTTTCCTTATCCTGGTGTTTTTATCTAGGGTCATCTATTCAGTCCAACTTTAAGTCTTGTTCATAACAGACTAAGGTAGACAGTTAGAAAAATGGCATAATTGGATTTTTAAAAAGAATCTTTGATTTTTCTTACAAAGAACAGAGAAAACACATTTACTGTTATTTCTTTAAGCCTTCAGTTCACTTGAAATCATAGTCCTCTTCATGTATGGGCTTCAGATATATCTGTTTTATATGTGTATTCACAACTCTTTTTTCAGTCAGGGGATCCTTTTGCGACCCTATTCCTGTGGACTGGGCTTACATGACTGGTATTTGCTGAATGAATGCATGCATGAATGAATGAGTTAGCGAAGGAAAGTCATGTAATACCACACAGAAGTATTACGAGTTTCCTCACTGTTCCTGACTTGATTTTATAAACATTTGCTCATATTGTTTCCTTGATCAAACAACTTTTAAGTAATTCATTATCTAAAGAAGGAAACTTTATATCCTCTGAGTCTTCAAAACATTTGATAGGTTTTCTTTTCTAGCCTTTTCTCTCCCTCATTAATTATATTCTCTGTAACAGTGTGCTTTGTTACATTGGGTACTACTGTTTCTCTGTCCATCTGGATAGAGACAGCTGCCTATGCTCCATGTCATTTTTTTTTTTTTTTTACTATCCAGTGTTAAATATAGTGGCTCTCACATACTCATCAATTACCAGTTGAGAGAATCAACAAATGGATGGATCATGAGATCTTACTCAATCTTTAAGTATGAACTCTAATATAATTTTTCCCCATGAAAGTTGCCCCCATGATTCAATGTAGAAATCATCTTTCTTCGCTATGAAATCTTTATCATCTTAGTAACAAATCAGACATACTGCCCCTCTAGTTAGGTGGATTCTGAACACACCTGCTATCCATGTCACTCTTCTGCCTACTAACTGTTTTATGTGGTCTATTTGTTTGCTTAACAATCTTCTTTCACTACAACATCACACTAAGTCCATGGCAGAGACCTTTTCTTTCCTGCTTACAGGTATTTAAATATATATCCTGAATAAAAGAGTGAATTCTAGAGAAACACATGCACATATAATTTCTTTCTTTAAATTCTAGATATATGCACTTAAGTCTTTCTCACCGATCTTAACTTTTTTAAAAGCTAAGATAACAGGTGATTCATCTTTGATACTGCCTATTTTTCTACTTTCATTCATTCAATATTAACAATAGCAAACATCTATTGAGTGCTTACCAGATGCCAGTAACTGTGTTGAGGTTATTACATGGATTATTTCATTTGATACTCAAAAGAAAACCATGAGACAGAAATTACTTTTACTTCCATTTTCAAATGAGTAAGAGGAGATTTCAGAAAAGTCAATTCATTCACCCCCATTCACAGTAGGTTCAATGTCATGAATAGGGTTGCACAGAGGTTTAACAGATACCCCAATTTGTGATCTTAATAAACATAGTCCATGACATTTCCCACAGTATTGATAAAGGCCTCCTGAATGATTAACAAAGGTATCTGACTTTCATTAACAAGTAAGATCATGGAATCCCATACCAAGAAGGGGTCCTGTCAATTTCTTCACCTGAGTAAGGATCGATTCTTAACTTCCAAATGCATTTTCTCCAGGATTTCCTGGTTGACATTTTTCCCAGCCTCTGTTTGGAAAATTCCAGCACAAAGTAGTTGACTTTTTATAACAACAGACCTTAGTACTATAAAGTAGTTTTGAATTTTAAGGTGACTAGAAGTCATTTCACAATCAAACTAAATCTTCCTTCCTGAACATTCTATTCACACATCTATTTCCACTTTGTGACTACATAGGGTAAGTGTAACTTCTTCCTCTCAATAGCAAGAACCATGTCCTGGGTCAGTCTTCTCTTCCATAGGCTAAACATCCCTGGATCATAATTTTTACTGCTTTTTATCTTTTCATAACATCAGTCTATAGCTTACTGGAACATATGTAAAGCTTTTTACAGATTATTAAAAATAACCATATTAATTTTATAAAATTACAGAAGTCTAGGTATAAAATAAGAGGAATTATTTGCTCACAACTTCCTTAATAACTATATATTATTTTATGAAAGATAACATATTTAGGTTCTTTCTTACTTTGTGCAAAGGCTATAGTCAGCTCGTTATATGCATTATCTTATTGCATGCTACAAGATGTCATGATGTAGGTGCCATTATTAGTAATTTTAGTAATTTCATTTTCTAGATCATGAAACTGAGTCTCAAATAAGGTTATGCACTCCTCAAGGACATTCAAGTAGTAAATGGGCATGATAATAATCTCTCCCTCTCTCTGATTCCAAAACCTGAGCTGTTAACCATTGCTCTACACTGACTCAGAAACAGAAAATTAACTATGCAAAAATAGACATATACTAATACAATAGAAATTTCAAAGATTTCTATAATTTTATAATGATCTAAAGACTTCTTTGGTATCTCAACAACTTCTCTCTCACTCTACCTAAAACAATGCATTTTCCACTGAAAACAACATTTTAGTCTTTATGATATTAATAAAGCAATAGATAGAAAACTGAAAAAAATTGTCCATCATTCCCTTGCTCTCTTTATTTACATCTTTTCAATCTGGTTTTATTCTGCTTTGTTAGGACAGCAATTACTTGAGATAACACTGCCATAGCTATAGATGAAACACAGAGGACCCACATACTATTTTCATTCTTCTGATGCCTTCTGACCCCTTGCTATATTTTAGATCAGGTAGTTAGCTGAGTGTGGGTGGGAAAGGGGGTAAAGAGATGAATGTACAGGTGAATGGCTGTACACATTTAATTGGGACTTTTAATAGAATGCTTTGTGGACGTTCAGACAAGAGAGTGGAGAGCGAAGTATCCTTGACAACAGTGTAGATACATAGCAAAACAAAAGGAAGACCAGAAGATTCACAGTGGGAGATCTGAGCAGTAGATCATGGAGGTAACAGCTGACAGCCTTTTGGTGAAAACCTGAAAGTATTTCAGATGCATTGATGAAATGGATAGTGGATTGTTAGAACAAAAAGTATTCATAGCTGGCAGAATGGCTGATGGACCACTGTAAAAACTGTTGCTGAGTGTAAAATTTTCCCTGTGATTGCAAAAACAGTTATATGTAGTTACAAATGGAAGGAATGATCAGTGAATAGGGAATAAGAACCACCTTTTAATTCCAGTACCAATTAAATGTTACTGAGCTGAGTTATCCCCTAGGAAAAGTGGGGTTAAACAAAATAAGGTTAACCCTACTTATCTCAAAGGTAAAAGGAAACAATGCTTATGATAATTTGGGGACATTTAAGTCTCATATGAAATTCAAGTGGTTTTCTTAAAGATTATCAATGATATGTAACAATAGATATTTATATTGATATAAATAACAATAGATATTTATTGTTTAACTTCATGACTGTCATGCTCACTTCTATGAATAGCACACACTTTTAATTTAGAGAGATACTTTGTCATAATCTCTGTACCTGAGATTCCATCCATCCCTATGAATGGAACCTCCTCTGGAGTAGCGACTCACTTTAACTTAATCTGTGTCACTGTGACTGGGTCAGAAACTAAAAGGGGATCCATGGGACTTCTGCTAATAGAGATCTCACCATCCCACAGATGTTGATAATTGAGACTGATGTGCACATTGAAGGATATAATGATGTGGAGTCTTAATGACAATGCTGGCTACTGTACCCTGGGATTTCTCGTTGCATCCAATCATTCACTACCTTATGCATGTAAGCTAGCTTAGTTAGATATATTTTGTCACTGGTAAGACAGACAACTTATAAATCAAGAACTAACTTGGATCTAATTAATTTTGGTTAAAATGCATGCCTGTATCATACTATATATTAATGTTTCCTAAATGTTCATGATAATGGGACCATTTTTTAAATAGCATCTAACAACTTTAGAAAAATTACTGATAATATGATAGATATTTTGAGACCGCTGAATCTAAAATATCACTGCTTTCAATAGATATTAGTTCACTAGATTTAAAATAGACAACATAAATATGTTAAAAATTATACCATTAAAAACTGACAAATGACATAAAGTTACATTTCATGAAAAAAGACATCCAAATGACAAATGGGAAGGGTGGGATTTAACCGGGAGAAAAACATTAATTGATGGACTTTGTAACATACTGAAGTTAACTGCTCAGTTGGGCAAATACATGATGATTATGTAAGATACTATCATTAAGGAAGATTGTCTATATTCTTCTTATCACCTCTATAAGTCTACAATTATTTCAAAATTTAAAATTAAGTAAAATTCATATATGCATCTTGTATATCAATTTGTCAATTTTTTTTTAACAGTGACAAAGTGTGGCTTAATGTACTGGGAAAAGAGATACATTTATTACATGTGATGGTGAAGTAAATACACAAATGCAACTCTCTGGAGGTTAATTGATAACATATATCTAGGTCTATAAAATCAGCATATTCTTTGGTCCAAAATTACATCTCCCAGAAAAATAACTCTTAGAAAATAACCTGAAGAATGTACAAACCATCATATAGACATTTAATTATGCAGAATTCTTTACATTACTGAATAATTTTAGCTATGTACATGACCAGTAACAGGGATCTAATAAATGATGGAACATTGATACAGCCGAAAACTGTTGACTAGTAACAAGTATGTTGTGATAAAATTACCCTGCAAAAAAGAAATATTCTTAGGCAATAGTAAGCTGTAAAAAAAGCACATCAACATGTAACATATACAATACAGTGCCAATAATATTCTTAAATAACTTCTGAAAATAATATCTAGAAAATATCTATTATGTTTGGCACTGGCGATACAGACAGAAGCAAGCAGCATGCACAAACATTCCTGCTTTAATGGAGCACATGGTTGAGTGTAATAAGAGCACTACACATACATATTATATAGTATATTAAAAGGCTTGGTAAGTGGTAGTTATTAGAGAGAAATAAGGCAGGATGGGAGATAAGGAGAGTAGGAATGCTTAAGAATTGTGTTGCATGAGGGAAGAAAATATCACAGAGAAACTGATAATTGTGCAAAGTTCTAAAAATAGTGAGTGAGCCTGATGCCTTTCTAGGGGGAAGAACTATCCAGAAAGAGGAAGTATAGTAAGTGCACAGCTTAGAAGCAAGGGCATGCCTGGAGATTTCTAGGAATTGAGCAGAGAGCAGTGTACTGGAGGGTAGAAGGAATGGGGAAGAATGGCAAAAGGTCAGCAGAGGACAACTTTCCTGGGTAGGCCTTTGGTCTTCACTTTTGAGTGAACGGAGAGTACTCCAGGAATTTGACATGAAGTAGAACATGATTTGATTTCTCTCTTAAAGGGCTAACAGTTTTGAGAGCAGATACTGAAAAGAGGCAGTTGTGAATGTAGGAAGACTGTCAGAAGGCAGATGCAATGGCCTCGAGAGCAATAGTAGTACCGTAGACCAGAGTAACAGCCCTAGAGGGGTTTAGCAATACTCAGGCTCTTGAATTATTCCTAACTTAACAATTGAGAGAGTTAGGTATGTGATGAGGGGTGGCATGAGTCAGAGAGGCTTCTTTAAATGTTCTGATCTGAGAAAATGTTAGGACAGTCTAGCATTACAGAGACAGAGGGGCCGTACCTGGAGCTGGTTTTGAGATAAGACCAAGAATCCCATCGTGAACATTTTAAGTCTGGGAAAGCTCTCAACTTTCAGATGCAGATATTAAGTAAGCAGTTTAGTATTTAAGTATGGCGTTCAGGAGAAATCTGAAGTAAAGTCAGGTTTCATAAACACAGAGGCATAACACGGAAGAATATTCCCAAGGCAAGAGAGTAAAAAGAATGTGCAGTGAGTCTATCCTAGCAAACTGCAACACTAGGAGGTAAGAGAGAAGAAAACAGCAAAGAAGACTGAGAAAAGGCAGTTAGCTAAGAGTAAAACCATTCTGGAAGCCAAGGGAGTGGAATCCTTCAATAACAAAAATACCAGCCTGTGCACTCACCAGGGCAGGAGCAACAGTCTATGAATTTATTTCTATCCTACAAGCACAGCTTGGGAATATGGTAGAGACTTAGATACTAATTCAGCCTCTGAGTACAATCATTACAGTACTTTATCACTACACTATACCATGCTCTCTGTAAAAATCTATGAAAATATGACATGATTTCATTTTTTGACCCCAAACTTAAAGAATATCTTACAGATAATAATTAGGGGAGGCATTTCAATGAGGAATGAGATAAGTTTTAAGATAACTGTGCATTTATAAATGTGTACTGTAAATATAATCTGTGCACATACATGCATGAAGGCAGTGGTCTCTCCCCCGTTCACATACGTGTACCTAAGTACACATACAGGTGTACAGATCATTATCAAGAGGGCTACACCCTACATCAAAAGCACAGCAGCACCTTGGATCAACAGTCAGCGTTATGCAGCCCAAAATGTACCAAGTTACAAAATGTGTACCCCATGATATGCTCAATTTGCACTTCTCTGCTCCCTGTAACTTGTTCGAGTGTTTAAGCATTCAGTGTCATAGTGACACCGTTCTTCACAGGCATTGCTGTTTTGTTCTTCAACTCCCTGCACTTTAGAAGTGACAAAAGCCACTTCCCAGGGAGATTCGAGACAGCCTCTCAGTAACGAAGGTCTATTTCCCTGCCCCCCTCATGCCCCAAATTCTATACTCTTGACACAGAGGCACAGTTAGAGATGAAAAATATGGTTCATTATCTTGGTAGCACAGAGAAAAATGTTATGGCTTTATTTAGCAGTTGCTTTTATGCTTTTAAAAACATGTTAATTTCATTTTTTATGTAATTGTGCATTAAATCATCTCAGACAATTGTGTGATTTGGAAATAAAAGTCCAACAAAATAAGTAAAAGCCATAATGTGGTTTTTTCCTTACCGCTTTTTGTAGTCTGTTTTTATGTTCCTCAAGCATTAGTGTCTCTGCTCCTTCCTGGGAAGATTAATCTGGAGGCTCATAGAGACTCTTGCCTTCCTGTCTTTAGTTCTCCTGGCGCTCTGAGCTTTTCCCCGTGGTTTCTGCATCTACTACTCATGAATTACCAGCCCCAACAACATTAGGACTTATAAAGCCTCATAATCCTTCAGTCTACTCCCTAATAAGGCCACCAGCTGGATGAAGACCTCAACCCTGGGGGAGAAATTTTAAAGAGACCTAAGCTGCTTAAAATAAAATTATGAATCTCAGGCTATAGAACATCACTGTACTCACACAGAATACAGGCTGTGCATTTGTTTTAACTAGAAGGTCGCAATGGGACCTATGTCCTGTAAATCAGTATATCCGAGAGATGCTTTTCTTTTTCCTTATAGAAAAGTTATTCCTTTTATTTTTCATATCTCCCATTTTAAACATTTTACGAGTCACAATACCACGAATGACAGACTGAGATTCTTGAGTGTCACGAGCTGATTCCACACTAATTTTACGGATGGTAGCTGCTGTTCAAATGCCCCTCAGTACCTATGGACAATCAAGTTCTCTCATTTGTCTTGCTTTAGTGTGTTTTAATGTAGAGTGCCGACAGAAGACATTGTACTTAGTTTAAAGGAATGTGGACGAATTTCCTATAGTTATCATAACAACCCAGACTAGCAAGTACCACAGACTAGCAAGATATGTATTGTCCTAAAGGTCTTAGGCTAGAGTCCAGGAATGAGGTGAGAGAGTGGTTAGTTCTGAGGAACATGACAGAAAATCATCCCAGATCTCTATCCTTGGTTTGCAGATGGCCATCGTCTTGTCTCTCTTCACATCCTCTTCCCTTTAACATATCTCTGTGTCCACTTTTCCCATTTTATGGGGATGCTAGTCATATTGGATTAAGGTCTACCCTCATAACTATATCTTAACTTGATTACTCCTGCAAGGGCTCTCTCTCTCGAAATAAGAACAAGTAGTAGGGTTAGGGCATCAACATAAGAATTTTAGAGGGGTCCAACTCAACTTATAAGAGTATATGAAAATTTTTTTCTTTTTATAAAAAGAAAATTTTATAAAAGTACAGATCCACATTCTGGAAAAAAATCACTAAAAATTAACAACTTTTTTCACAGTTCTAAAATGAATTTTTATATGATATAGTCAAGAGTATATATAAGGAGCAGGCAAAATTACTCTTCATTTAGTTGTAGTCTAACTCTCAAGACAGATATATGGACATGTATATACACCATAGTAACCTATGCAACAACCAAAGTATGCATATCTAACCAGTGATGAAATTAACTTTATCCTGTGGCTACAATGAAATGTCAATTAAACTGCCAAACTTTCAGAGCTTGGTACTCTATCTTCCTGCCTTGGGGAGCTTTTGTATTCAATTTATTGTTAAGTAAAACAGCCAACTTGGCAGTAGAGTTAGATTAACAAATTATAATGACCTTTTTTTTTTTTCCCTTAAAAAATAACGTGAGCTAATATTGCTGAGGAATAAATTTCAGAGAGATTATCTATTTTGAAAGAATATATTTGTTATTAACCATTTCAAGTTGAGAAGGAGAAAAAGAATGTACCCTCAAACTTGTATATAAAAGGAAATTTACTGAAAACTGAGGTTTAGTTTAACATTTTTAAAAATTTACATTTACTATTATATTAGAAAAAACTGATGTCAGAGCCAAGGGGAACTGTAAAGCATCTGTGAGCTTCAAACTTAAATATTTTCATTTAATCCAATATATATATTTTTTTCATGTTAATCCTCTCTCTCTCTCTGTCTCTCTCTCTCTCTCTGTCTCTCTGTCTCTGTTTTTAGTCAGATGAACTATAAAGCGCATCCATTTGGTTATGTGGTTAAAGCTACCATCTTACAGTAAAAGCCCATCTTTTTAATGTCTCACAGGAAGAAGTTCCTGGAAGCACCTGAGGAGCAAGGAGAACTTTCATCTACTCATAGACTTTGAATGTTATTATTGGCCTATATAACAAAGTAGGTTTAATACCCTATAGGGGCGGGGCTAGGTCCAGACTAAGCTGCAAGTGTTGGTGAAATTAATGTTCACAGTAACTCACTAACACAGGGGACTTCAGTTACAGGTGAGGTGAAGGAGAATTATATAGCAATCAGGGCTTGGGTCAAGCCCCCCTAATGTTGAATCACTGGAAAATCTACCAGAGGAAAACATGAATCTTATGTGGCAGGTTTCCTCTTTAAAGCCATGTAGCTATTTCTTGAGGAATACACTTTTCTGAATTTAAGTGAAAGAAGAGGTCTGGATATTTCTATTTTATTATATCACACTATTAGTTATTAAGCTCCTATGGTTGCCTGACACTGATCTAAACACTTTATGCACATCCCTCATTTCAATTATCTGTGAAGACAGTTACCCTAAGTTAAAGATTCTACTGTCATTCCAATTTCCAGAACTTCATAATTTTACTTAGGTTGTAAGGTCAGGGATTTAGTCTTCTGATTTGCTATACAGCCTGTCTATAACTGTCTTAACTATTATTTTACTATTAATTTATAATAGGATAAAACAAACTTTTGTTTTATCAAGTGAATAATGGCTAGTTTGATTTATCTATTAATAAAAATTAGGATGCGTTAACTAGTTCTTTAAGCAAATTATATTTTAAATGAATGAAGGAAATATGACATTGAAAATAATTATGAAAAAATAATCTGAAATTTGTGAGCAATTAAACTATTCATCATAAGCTTATCATGGTACTAAAAAGAGAAAGGAAAAGCTGAAAAATCTTAACCATCTTACTGAAACTCAGATAAGGCTCATCCATGTGAATGAATAATACTAAATCATAAAAATATCATTTACAAAGATTTGCAAATAGCATGGGGAACGACTCCTCATAAAGTTTTAAATGATATTGAATATTGTTTTTATAGTAACTTTTCAAATATATTAAAGTATTTGAAAATAGGTCTACAGGGAACTACATTGACATGTTAGCAGAGTTTATTCATATCCAGATGATAAAAGTAAGGGAGTATTCATTTTACCTTGCAGTCCTTTTCAAATTTTATATCACTAGCACATACCACTCTGACAATCATGGAAAATCCTATTTTTAAGATAATTCTATCGCGATGAACATTTTCTATAACTGAAATAACTATCTTGTATTTTATATGAATTTGGTGCTTCTTAAGTGTGTCAGTCAACTTCTGTACAACATTTTCTTGGTAGTAGATATTTTAGACTTTGCTGGTCAAGCAGCAGAATGAGGATAATACATAGATATTAACACAACAAGAAAGAAACGAAATGTCCCCACCTATTTTGATGAAATTCAAAATATAATACTAATAATTGAGAATAATTTTTATAAACATGTGGTAATGAAAAGACATATTCTTTTCATATGTGTGTACTAATATTTTGCTTAATTGGACTTCAAATTTAGCATTCCCTATCATCAAAATTTATTGCAAATGTTCACCTGTTAATGGTGATCTATAATAAGATTTTATGTATTTCATCTTTGAAAATGGCTTTTCACACAGACATATAACATATGTAGCACTGAAATGCTGTCGATTTATAGCTGCTTCACTGCAATTTATAGTGCTCCAAGCAGTGTGTCCCACAGAGAATCTCTGTTATAACCAGAGTCCTGCCTTTGTGGTACGGAAGCAAACACAGACAATACAGAAAGGAAAAGGTAGGACTGTGTGCCAGTAACACTTTACAGATCACTAAAACTTGAATTTCAAACGTTTTTCATGTTTCACAAAATAGTGCCCTGATTTTGAATTTTCAACCACTTAAAATGTAAAAACTTAAATTTACCAAAAACAAATGTTCCCCAATATGGTAAATCTATTTTTCACAAATGGCCCAAACATTAATAAGCTGAAGGTTTTATTTGCCTGTGCCACTGAGGTTGGTTATTTCTGTCTTAGCAGTTATATATAAACGTCATCCAACTATCATTTCTGATAGCATTAGATATATCCATATATTATTTTAAAAATATAAATACGGGTCTCCCTGTTGGCGCAGCAGGTTGAGTGCCGCACTGTGAAGCATCCACAGCACAGCACTGAGAGTTCGATCCCCCAGCCAGGGAGGGGACCACATGGCGCAGCAGACCTCTCCTGCCTCACCTGCTGCTCCCCTCAGCGGTGTATTTTAGTCCATCTGCCTGTTCTGCTTCCCCACTCTGTCTCTGGTGAATCCTCTCACCTCCCACGCCTCTGGCCTATACCCTAGCTCTTGTATGATAAATAAATAAATCTTAAAAAAATAATATATATAAATACCTTCAAATAAAACATGTCTCTATTTTCATCTTTCTAGGAATTCATTATTTTGTTGATAAAGAAACTACAAAATTAGACGAATGAAGCATGGTGACCTGAGACAAGTAGCCTGGGGGTCTTAGTAACAACCTTTTGCTCAGTTCCTGGTATGCAGCTTAGTTCCTGGTATGAATCTCGCTTCATGGTAGACCAGGTACTGCCATGAGGCAGAATGGGCCTAGGGGGTCCCATGACTTCTGACCCTTTACTCTCTCATTGGTATGTAACTATACAACTCACCCCTTGGTTGTAGCCATGTCATATCTGACCATGTACAGCTGCTAATGCAAACCCAGAACTGGAACCTTTTAGAAACTGAATGTGTATACAATCCCCTGACTTCCTATAAGCAGTGCTCAGCCTTTGGATGTGAACTTACTGAGTCAGCACCAGGGCAATAAACCTGCTTCTTGTTAGCTCTGGTGACTAAGTTTTGTTTGTGCCATATAACACAGTAAGAAATATCAAGGAGACATTTTGAAGGAAATACTTCTAGAATTAAGAAAAAAAATCAAGTTTCTGGTATCCAAACTCAATGCTATATTCATCAGACTCCTGGATAGTTTTGCAGGGATTTTAGGTTGTCAGAAACTGCAAAGTGGACCTTTTATAGTAACCTTTTAAGAAATATCATCAAATATTTACAATCTTAAAAAAAAAAAGAAATGACCCCAACCAGCACATGAAAAAATTGCTCATTACTAGATGGGAAATGAAAAAACTACAATGAGCTATCACTTTACATGTGTAAGACTGGTCTATATTAAAAAATGATGGAGGCTAAGAGTAGACAGTTTAGGATGGAGGCATCACAAGACCAGAAATGAGGGTAGAAATGATTAACATAGTTGTTAAACCAGCTATAGAAATGAAAAATCCTTAGGCCAAATTCAACAGCAGGAATCAGACTGCTATAAAAAGTATCAGGAGGCCCAGACCAGAGAGGATACAGAGATTGAGGGCCATTGTAGAGAATCACAGCTCCTTACAAATCAACCTAGTCACACCCTAGAAGTAATTAATTTAACAATAGATAGAAATTCCATAAAGGAATGAACCTCTCCCGAAAGAACACTGTTTCAGTACAATTTCCGTACTTGCCAAATGCAGCTCTAATCTCAAGACTGGCCAGCCTGTGTCTGTACAGGCTACTCTTAACCTGTCCCTTTCAGGAGTAGGTCTTCTGCCTGCTTGTGTCTGTGCAAACGTTCTTTGCTTTCCTTTCCTTTTTCATATGGTAAACCTGTCCTTTTGGCAAAAATGCAGCTCTCCTGCCCATCTGTGACTATGCAGGTGCTTCTTTACACAAACATTTTACCTTTGCAAAACAGAAGCTGCAGCTCTCCTGACCACCCGAGACCCTTCAGGTACCTCTTTTCCTTTTCCTAATAAACCTGTCCTTTTAAAATATAACCTTCACTTGCCTGTGTCTGTGCAAACCTTTTCATTCATGGATAAACTCTGTTGCCACTGAAAGGGAAACTCTGGTGAAACTTTTCCTAGAGATAACCAAAGGACACCATTCTATGACCCAATAACTCTCCAAAACAACATCAAAAAAACACACAGAAACAGAACATGCTGGTGAGAGTGTGGAGAATAAGGAAACCTCATGCATTGCTGGTAGGTATAGAAATTAGAGCCGCCACTCTAGAAAACAATGTGAAATTTTCTCAAAATCAGAAAATGGAACAACCATATGATCCAGCAATTCACTTCTAGGTATCTATTCAGAGAATATAAAAACACTAGTTGGAGGAGACACAGAAACCCGTCTGTTCACTGAGGCACTACTCACAACGGCCAAGCTGTGGAAACAACCTATGTGCCTGTTGGATGACTGGATAAAGATGATGTGGCGTATACACACAATGGAAAACAAAGCAGCTATAAAACAGATGAAATCTTACTATTTGTCACACCATGGATGGGATTTGAGGGGATTATGCTAAGTGAAATAAGTAGTAGGAGAAAGACAAATACCGAATAGACTCAGTCATGTGTGGAATATAAAGAAACCAGCAAATGAACAGATAAAACAAAACAAAACAAACCCTTTGATTCTGACAAGAGAACTAAGGTCCCTAGAAGAAATGGGGGGGTGGGGGTGGGAGCCAAGATTGGAGGGGGTCCAGGGGATTGTGGTGGAGGATTTCCGGTGCAGTGGTTGGTGGTGGGTGTGGTTTTGAGTCCTTGGGCAAGTTAGGGTTAATTAGGCAGTTTCAGGGACAGTGCAGGCAGAGGTTTATGAGAATTAAAGGGGTGGTAATGAAAACATGCTCCAGAGTGAATGACAGTACATTTTAGGAGGTGCTAACCAAACATACTCCAGATATGAGGTCAGAAATCCAGGAGGACTAACGAGGACAGTAATTTTAAGAGACCTTGGGTAGGGGAGGTAAGGAGAAACTCTCAGATAAGAGCTAGGAAAATGGGCACATACTCCCAGAGGAGTATGGTCACTGGGAGAAAGAGCCAATCACAAAGTAGGATGATGCCATTTTAGAACAGAGGAAAAAAGGTTTAACCATCCCTTAGACACAGGCCTATAGGCGTCTTTTGCCCCTCCGTGGCATCGCTGTCTTGGAGTCTTTGTTTTTTCTCATCTAAACAAACTTTTCTTTATTCTCTAAATAAAGATTTGCTTCTCTCCGCTTATTTATCTGAGGTTATGTCTAGGAGTCCCTTTTTATGGCATCATGGGACAGGACTCATGGTGGTTTAAGGGTTACTGGGAGAACAACAGGAGCAGCAGCAACAGCTATAATCATGGTAACAGCATATACCAGTTTCAGGGGGCACCAGGCATCTGAAGAATCCAAACTGTACTCCAGTAACATACAGTGTTATAAACCATTGTTACCCTCAAGTGGATGAACAAATGAATGGATGAGTGAATGACTAAAGCAAGAAAGCTACCAAGTTGATTCAAGTTCCATCTCCCATCTATGCTGATATGTTATTTCACTGATGACTACCTACTCGAGTGTCTTAGAATACAAGAAATACTCTGAACAGTCAGAATGTGAGTAGGAGTATAATTGATAGGAACTTAAAGAAACTGAAAAAATCTGTTAAGACAAATTAACTACCTGCATTTAATTTATCTTCAGTGCTGATTTCTATTTACAAAGCATACCATCCCCTGCTCTTCCTCCTTAGTATTTAGCATACCTACCTCTTCTATTAGCCACCTTATGAGGTGTAAATTTCTCAACAAAGGGACAATACTGTAAAAGTAATTTGGTATCTAGTAAAAAAAGTATATACTTCCTTATGAAAATATTATGAAAACTTATCAATTCTTACTCTAAGGAGCCATTTGTATAATTTGTATGATAATGTTTTACAATCAGTGAGAGAGGGTGGTGGTGACCAGTTAGGGAAGGGAGTTAAACTTCAGGTTGGGATGGAAAAGAAGAAACAGTGATGGGCAGATTAAATAATGGAGGTTACTTACACATTTGCACTCAAAGGTGCAAAAAGCAAAGAAAGGAAAACTGGAAGTCAGGTTCAAGGCAGGTCTCTTAGTTCCCTTCTCATGTTGCTTAAGGCATCCTCAGTCCTTGAAGTATGATCTAAAATCCCTAAGAAACTTTTCAAAAATTCAGATTCCTGGACCTATCGCAGACCTGTTGATTATTTTAAGCCATCTGACCAGCTATGAAATGTGTTAAAATGACTCCCTCCCTGGACATATGATTCCATTTTTTGTTTTTGAGTTATTAAATTCCTTTAATTCATTTCAACAAACTTTCTAGAAGTCTAGCTATGGTTAAGGAAACCACACACAATAAAAAACTGAACTTTAAATGGTGACCTCAGAACGTCCGTATTCCAGTGAGGCATGCTGGTTTACAGGCTGCCATAAGGAGAGTGATAAACGCCGGGACAGCAGTAAATCCGAGGGGCTCTAAGAAAACTGACAAAACCAAAACAATTTATGTTCTGGTAAAATGCCCATTTTACTTTGGGATATTATAATCTGCTTCTGTTCAGAATGGTTTTTCTAGGTAAGAATGGTTTTCAAAATGTTTTTTTCAGGTGATATTTTTAATCCTAAATAATTTATTCATGATTAAAATCTACCTACTTTGACCGTTTCTCTTATGTTGTTTCAATGAACCATTACATCAAAATTACCTGCATGCAAATGAGTCTGTTCTTTGTTTAACTCTTAGTTTCAAGATAATCTACTCTAGGCTATTCCTTATTAATCTTTTTTATCAGAGAGTTTGGAAAAAAATGTATAACCTCTAACATTATTTTTTATTTGTATTAAAAAAACCAAAATGACAACAGATGAAGAATTTTGGTTTGTATGCAAATTAGTTAAGTAATTTGGGGTTGAATAGAAAGAATACAAGAAAAGTTCTTATTTCCAAATATTCTGGCCGAAGAGAAAAGTCATGATATCTCAGAGGCATATTTTAGATTGATTCAAGGTCATATTTACTAGTTGTGTGTTCTTGAACCACATCACATTTGTTTCCACCTATATTTACTATGCTACATTTAGTAAGCAGTGCTAAAGCTAATAGCATGAATATCTGATACACTCATATATGTACATGTACACACACGCACACAGTGGCTTTACAGCAGAATGGAAGGAATGAGGGGGGATTGTATGTAGTAAAGCAAGTCAGGTTGATAAACGGTGGGCCTTCAACAAGAACACTCATAAAAACTGCCAACACAGTCAAGTTTCTGAGGCTAAGAGGAAAGAGAGGGAAGGAGAAGGATTAAAAGGGGTATATAGGAAGGTAGAGGGTAAAAAGAAGTAGCCATGAGTCCTGATGCTTATTTTGTGATATTGTTAAGACTGAAAACAATGACACATGTGAGAGACTAGCTAGAACCTGACCCCTGCACCATGGAACCTGGTGGTACAGATGAGAGAAAGCAGGAAAGTAAGAGTGCAAAGGAACATATAGGAAACCAAACAACAAAGAACTTTTATCATAAAGGTGAGAGAAAGTAAAAAAATGTGAGAAAAAAAATGATTTCCTTCCAGTATCTCGAATAACTATTTTTTTTTGATAATTGGATTATAAATTTGCTTCTATGCTATTAAAGGTAGTAGCCTCACATCCTCTCTGTGACTGAAAGGACCTCATTAGAATAAGCACACAACAGAGTTACCACAGAAAGGTTATTAGTATTTCATCTAAATTCTGAAAATGTCAAGCCATCTAGGGCTGCTGGGTAGTGACAGGAACCCCATTTTCAGTTATCGTATGTTAATGAAGGTAAACAATGTGCAATCTATAAGGTTGGAAAAAAACCAGATTGAGCAGAGTCCAGAGTCTATGCAGTTTCCTACATTTCCAGTCTCATTAAAATATGCAGATCATATCATTAGGAGACAGTTTCCTGGCAGGGCCTTCTCCTGGAGTTCAGTTACAGGCACCCATTGGCAGTTGTTAGTACGATGAGTTTAACCACAGCTGTATTCTTCTATGTAAAAACAAACAAATGAAAAAGAAGACAAAGGGGCAGAAGCAGCTCTTGCAAGCATGCTTACATTTGGGGTCATTTCTCTTTTTAGCAAATTATGAGGCTGTGTTTGGAAAACGGACACAATGCTTTATCCCATTGTATTCTTTCAGCAACACACAAGAACCATACATTGTAATGTCACATTTGCCCAAAGTTTTGCTTTTCCAATTTTGGATGCACATGACATGTAAAATATTGAATGAGCTAACACTCATTATACCTAGGTTTAATTCAGTAAGATAATCCACAGTAGCTACTGAATTGAATCGTGACTTCAAAGACAAGCCTGACTAAACTTTGGCTTCCACTCAGAGAGCAAGCATCTTTGTGTTCATCTCAGTTCCTACTTTCTCTAAAACTTGCTCCCTTAATTTCTTTGTTACTTACTTGCGACCTTCCTCCTCCTTCATTTCCTTTCTTATTGCCCTCTTGCTCTCTCCTTAACTTCCTTCTTATCCACCATCTTGTTGGGGGAGGAATAGGTAAGGTGAGGAGGGAAGAAAGAAAGTGCTATTAAAAGAAATTCTCTTGGTGTGCCTTTCTACCTGTTGCATGAACGTTTATGAATCACTGAATGAAACCAGTTGGATCTTCATAAAACAAACTTACCAGTAGCCCCCAACAAAACCTCACAATTCAACACCTTTGCTGTGGAGGCCCAGGGAAGATTACCCTCTTGAGAGAACTGGTGACTGAGTAGCAACACAGAATACAGTAATGCAGAGCAGATCACTAGGTGAACTGGTACTTAGCAAGGCCACAGTGTGGAAGTGCATGGCAGCAGTACATGTCAACTGTTATTAATATTAACACTATTATTATTCTTACATACAAATACCATTTAATTTCCTTTCTTCTGTCAGCAGCTTTCCGAGCATAGTCTGAGACCCGTGAGCATTCCCAAGATCAAAATTATTTTCATTATATAGTTTATGCACTGTGTTCCTTCCACAGATAGTACAAAAAACAGCAAAGGGTGCTGATGACTTGGTGTAGATCAAGGCAGTGGCCCCAAACCACACCAACAGTCACACGATTTCCACTGCTATTATTCACAGGGGATAAAACATTAAACTTTTGATGAAGCAATGAAGATGACTCATTTCATTAAATCTTCACTCTTATCTATAGTCAATATTCTGTGTGTGAAATGGGATGTATACATGAAATATTTTCTGCTGTACACTAATACACAATAGCTACCCTAAGCATTTGTACCATTGTTTGAGTTGTGAGCTGAACTACTGACTTTTGGGAGGATGTTATTTTTATCTTAAAATGGCTGCTGAGAGACAAACAGGCTACTCAAATATAAATCTTTAATGGGCACTCTCTAGAAAATGAGTGAAGAGACTTACTCACCTCAAGGAAATGAACTATGATAGTGTTTTTGCCAAAGATGAAATTCAAGCTTCCAAGAAAATTTAGTATTATAAAAAATTTGAACTCACCACCAAGATCAAAATAGCCTCCTAACATTTCGAGATTTTTCTGATGAGACTAACAATGATATTTACAAATGTGATTTTGGGACATTTTATAATAAAATGGGTGTACATGTGGAAGATCCTCATCTCTCAGGGAATCATTATCTTCCAAATAACCATTTTCATACAATATGTTATTTATATTAACATGTAGTGGGTTCATCACTATTATTTTAAAATCAGTAAATAAGTGAGTCTTCAAATTTTCTTAGTTTTAATGTTTAATACCATAAATATTGGTAGATGTAATGTGCAAATGTCATTTACCATAATTGTATGAACTAAACAAAACCTCTTTGTGAGCAAAGTTTTGAGAAATTCTGCTGCAGATACCAGTGATATTTTTCTATATATTTAATTCTTTATCAGTCTAGATATATTTAATAATTTTAAGTATAAGTTATGTTACCTGCATAAAATCTCTCTCTCTCTCTCTCTCTCTCTATATATATATATATATAAAAGCCTATATATATATATAAGCCATGTTCCTTCCAAAGGTACTGTATTCAGTAATTTTTATTCTGGGCTCTAATATTAATGGATAATGGATAAATATAGGTGTAGATATACATTGATACTAAAATGAATGTGAAGTCAAACAAAAGTATCTCATTAATATTATTATAGTTTGAACAAATAAACAGTATAGTTAAATCATAACTAAATTAATAGACTATAAAGTGAAGACTGGTTCATCTATATCTCCAGAAGTTTTCATAATGAGGGAGGTCAAAACATTTCTTTCAAAAATTTTCATCATTTGACAGATGGGGCAGTCTTTTCATTGAGATCACTTTATATTCAGAATAGAAAATATTTCTAATCCCTTACAAATTCTGCTAAGGAAAAATAATATTATAGATGAATGTCTGAGACTCAGAGTTTAAGAACATCTGCAATAGTAGTAAGCATGAGAACTGGAACTAGAACTCAGGCCCATTGCAATCTTAATGATTTCTCCCTATGTTGATGTTCATTGATTATTTCCTATGGTGCAAGGGCTGTTCCTGTAGTTGTGGGATCCCAGGGGCACAAATTTTCATGGTATTGAAGTCTCACACCAAGAGGGGTCTCCCTGGAGGGATTAAGGCACAGCATTATAAAGCTATCCACAGCCACTGAAGCACAAATTCAGTCCCTGGCCAGGGAGGTAACCCAATGGTGCAGCAGACCTCTTCTGTTTCTCCCGCTGCTCCCCTTAGCAGTGCATTTCAGTAGACCCACCTGCTCAGCTGCCCACTCTGTCTCTAGTGACTCCTTTCACCCTTGTATCTCTAGCCTGTACCCCAGTTCTTACATGCATAAATAAATCTTTTCTTTAAAAAATCTCACACTAAGCCATGAGATAAATAGCATTTGGTTCCATTTTCCAAGTGAGGAAATTGAAGAGTCCAAAGTCATGTGATTAACTAGTGTTGCTGACATTTGAACCCTGCAGGTTTCACAGTGCATACTCTAAAACCCTCCTTTATGCTGCCTCTCTATCTACTGTGCTTCTAAGATCACTTTGATCTCACTGCCATTATGTAGTCATGTCTGTGAAACAAGTATCAATCAGACTGGAGTTTAAAAGTGATATTTGAAAGATTTACTGACATGTTTATTTTAAGTCACTCTTTTCAAGGATTAGAAAGAATCTATACCTGCAAAAGTATAGAGGAAATGACATTTGAAAATACTTAAAGAATTAAGATTCGGTATGATCTTTATTTGGTTTCTGGCTCTTTAAAGAAACTTGCTGTTTAGCTAGTGTTGAGAAAATACCTTGAGGAAAACAGGTATGTGGAGCTGAAAGTGCCTAGGATTAAGATACTCATTCCTCTGCTCATCTATAACTAGATAGAAAAGATCGCTATATGTAGATCTATATTTTTATCTATAGATGCTAAATACAGAGAACATATACACACATAAATATCTGTCTAGCTACCTAATATCATTAACAATGTCAACAGTGAGAATGAGAATATGTTTGCCAAATAATTTGGGTTGAGTGGAAATTCACATCTTCACTATATTTAGCCTAATGTTCATAGTAATAACAAATTTAATGTTTACAATAAGTCTATGTAGGCACATAGTACAAAATTAATCACAGGAATATTAGGTCTTTTTTTAATTTTCTTGGAGAAGGTTCTACAGAGAGTGGGTAAATGGCAAATGTTAAAACACATATGATAGTGTTATCATCTAAGAACTGAAAAGAGCATTCAGTTTTTTGTTAGTATGTTTGTTTTTAGTCTTTCAATTCCCATCCCAATTTGTTTATTGTCCAGCAGGGAAATAGTGAAGTTATTAAATTCCTCAAGGTCACGCAGAAAGTCACGGCTGTTTTTAGGAAAGGGGTCTGTATATTCCTGAAGCCAGCTAGGTCCTATTGCTTCCTGCAGTGGACGGGTCCAGGAGGAATGAAAGAATGCTCTTAAGCAAATTCCAATTATGGTTTATTAACTTCACACGTAGCATTTATCTTCCAGTTTCCAAAAATAGCAGAGCCAATTAAACTGTCTGTTTAGCACTAAGTTTTTTTTTAGTTTTTAATTTTTCTTCAGATAAAACCTTTATAGAGAGATAAATGGAACATTACAGATATGAGGGGACGGGCAGAAGCCATCAGGTCCTGTCACCAATGCCATCTTTCTCAGCCCACTCTATGGCACCGAGGCGAGACCTTTGCTGGTCCTGAGCAGAGTGGCCCTCATCCTCAGGGAAGCAAGCTTGCTCGTTTTAGGCATGATGAATCACAGTGAACATTTTATATTCAACACGGTTGCTAATTTGAAATAAAAGCCCAACAAATTCTAGTATTCTGTCCACTGTCAAAACAAGATTAAACAATTGCAGCAAGAAAAACAGCCAGCTCGTAAAAGGTTTCCGAACAGTATTTTACTTTATACATAAAACACCGTCTCTAATACCCCATCAGAAGTAGAAAGGGAGACTGGACTTGGTGAAAATCCTACAGGGATCTATCATTTCAGATGTCTCCCTTATGTCCCTATTTTACAATGATTCCATTAAAGAGCCATACGCTCAAATGAGGGCCACAGAGAGCCAAAATTAGAATTTCTGCTTTGGATGTCTTTGGCAGAAATGAATGAAGTTTTGCTTTGAAAGTTCAACGGAGAATGGTGAAATAGGGGAGCTCAACTCTCAACTTATCTAGATTAGCATCAACTCCCAGAAGCCACCAATGGTCTAAAGAGCAGGATATTGGTGAGCAAGCAGATGCCAAGGATGCTTTCCTGGGAATGAAGCTGCATATCAGGGCAGATATTCTCAGAAACTGAGACTCAGAGAAAGAACAGGGTTTTAGATCACACTACAGGGACTCAATCCACAGTCTCTTGACACTTAATCTAGTTCTTTTTCCCACTATATACCGCAATGCTGTGAATTGGAGATTACTTTTTTCCCCTCCTCCAGATTTTCAACATAAAACCTCTCTTGACTTTTTCGCTGTTACAGGTACCACACTCGTGTGTCTATCACCACAACCTGTCTAACAGGCACTGTGGGAATGGCAGAACGCATTCATGCTATATAGTTTGCCACTTGGGTCTGTTGAATGTGTATGGTAATTATTTGACACTTTTAAGAGGTGACAACCATCTTGAAATAATAAAACTGCAATTATTTTATCAAATTTAATATTTGCATACTTCAGAACTGAATTTTTTTTTATATTGAGGATTGCCACTTCAGTGTAGTTGACTGAACCCAAATTCTTACAGTAATATACCTTTTGTTACTTTTATTCTTAGACTTTTCTTCCTATATTAAGCTATTTCTTTCCTACTACTATGCTTTTATTTATATTTCCTCTTTAGAAAGGCGTTAAGGGTTTGCTCTTTCTTGGCAAACATTCTGAAAACCCTGCTTTATGGGAAAGGATACTAGTTCATATCCAAAGGGAAAGCAATCTGTGAGTGTTCTTAGAAGTTTAGCTTACAAATACCTCTCCCTCCTGTATGATGCAGCAGGTAAGCGAGTTAGGAAACAAGGTCATTTAGTTAAATAGCTGTATCTACAGAATTTGGATTCTACACTTTCTAATTGAGGAAATCTCACCAGAGAAGCTGGGGTCCTGCAGATGCAGGACTTCAGATTTATTTTTAGTTTTTCCCAGAAACAAAGGCCCAGTGATTCAAAAGGACTTAGTGATAATCACTCAGCTTTCTAATAACGCAGCAGAAAATGAACACAGAGTCCTTGACAATCAATCAGTTGTTCTTTGACTAAATTTCTTCAACCAAACTGCCAAACCCTTTCTAGTAAAACTACCTCTTTCAGTGGGTCTCTATGAATAATCTTCAAAGAATTAATAGTGCTGAATTTTAATGCAGGACCCCTTTCTTCCTGATTGCAAGTGGCTCCCTCCCTGTGTTGCTTCCATGAGCCTCCCCTATGGGCGAAGTGATATTTGGTGATAGCACAGCCAGGGCATTAATTGGGCTCTTTTCAGATTGCTGAGTAAAGACAACTCCTCTAAGTTTCCCTCCACAGAAACACCATCATTCTTCAGGCTATATCCTGATTAGCTTAGCTAGAAATTATTACACTGGTTGTTTGGTCTTACAGTTGGGGAAGAAAGAATCTTTTTCTCTAAATTGAAATTCGAAAGTAAAAACCAAACTAAATTACGTGCCAATAGATTTCAAGGAAATGAACTTCCCCCGTCAGCCCCCACCGCCGCAAGAAAAAAAAGCCAAACAAAAAAGAAAAACAAGGACTGTGAATATCGCTGTTAAGTTCTGAATGCAATATGATGCATGCAGGACTTCAAATCATACTGAAATTTCAAAGGCTATGCTGACATATTTGGGAGGACAATGCCGATCTATAATTGCACTACAGTCACATAAAATAAGCAATTATACTTGTCAATATAGATAAATATAATTTCTGAGTTTAAGATCTGCTAACTTGATTTATGTATTGGTCATCTTCTATTATTGCAAAACTTTCTATCCCTGGCATATTAAAGCTTCATTATAGTAGAAAATCGGAATGCCAATTTGGTTCCGGACCATGCAAAAAGCTTTGTATTCACAAATGATTGACACAAATAATCTTTTCCAGTAGACTATTTTAGGGCTTCCTGATCATTGCAATGTTTTATGTGGCTCTTCCAGGGTTTCAACTGTTACACTTATAAAGATTATTTAAACTAAGTCATTTGGGGAAAATAAAACACGTGGACAAAAAAAGTATAACAGAAGATAACAAACACCACAAATACGGTAAATTTACAAGATCCTCATGAAACAAAATGCATTTGCAGTTTCTGAAATAGAAGTGAGGAACTTCTCATTTAGAAGAATAAATGCAGATTCCAAACCAAGTTTCTTTTCTGTGTCATTTCTTTTAATAAATATGCACAGCTAAAAAGTCCTGATGTCACATTTTTGCTAAAATAGTTTCGGTTTCAATTGCCAATAAAGATGGATCATAACTAAAATTTTGTAAAGGGCTAAGAGTGAAATAGAAATTTAACTGGCAATCAGACAAATAATTGCAGAAATGATTTGTTAATGGTTAATGACTCATTAAGCCTAACACTTGCATCATAAACCATGTAAGCATTTTAAAAACTGTGACCCCAATTAAAAGGTTATGCACAATAACAAATATTCCAGAAAATGCCACAAAAGGCATATTTTAGTGTAACAATAAACAGAGTTGTGTCTAACAGATTGCATTTAAGTCTCAAATTTAGAAAACTGATTTTTTAATATTAATCTTTACTTGAGAAAATAACAAATGCTTATCATAATCAGACTGTAATTAAAAAACAAATAGATTTGCAAGAGTCTCTTTTCACTGTAGTTTACAAGATTCCATTTCTGCATTAAAATATGTTTTTAAAGTAACTATCAAACATGTTTAATAAAACCTAATTACACAGACATAAAATGTGCATTTTGATGCAGTGCTGGGACTAATCCCTAGTTTGATGATCTTCCTACCAGCCTAACTTCAGATTAAAAACACACACAAACTTTTACTTTATATCTGTTGTCAAGATTAGACATTTGTGGTAGTGTCTGATGGAATAATTTGATGAGGACAGCATTTAAAGTTTCTATGCAAATATGAAGGCACTTCTTATTTTTAATACAGGAAAACAGAAAGTCAGAATTAAAATATATTTAATTATGCATCATCTGGGAGGACAGAGATGTTTATATGAGGGATCATGAGTTTAACGGAAATGTTTTATATCACACAAGCATCACAGTTTTTTGACTATTGCTTTCTCCTCCTGTGCATATGAAATATTATAACTCCTGAATTACTTGAGTACTAGAAGGAAAAAATTGGGGTGCATATAGGATACACTTATTTTCATTAAAGAATCAATAAATCAATGTTCAAGAATCACAAATTGCCTGAGAAAGTAGCATCAAACCAGTACTTTTGTAGTTGTTGATTAACCCCATCCCAAAAAGAATTGCTACAAATTTTAGGATAGGTTTAAAAACAACTCTACCTGTTAGCTTTCTGAATTGATGGCTCTTATCTAAGTATTTGAAAAAGTAATGATATCATCATATCATTTGATAACTATTCTAGTTATAAAAATATATGTAAATGATTGCCAAGAGTTTCATTATTTCATTCGGAGTTTCAAATCATTGTGGACAATTTTTGGACAGGTGGAATTTTGATTTTCTCTCCACATTCCATATCAAACATTTTAGAGTTCACCTCAAGCTGAACTTCTGAATATAACATATGAGGCATCCCAATATGGCAAGGAAAACAGTAGTATTTCTGAAAATTCAGGAACTGATAGAAGTCCTGTTCGAACTTATGTTAGAACCTCCTTCTAGACCAAATTCTGTAATGGAACGTGAATAGAGTAGATGCCAGTTCATGGGTTTATATTTCTGGTCAAGGTCCTAGTGAATTTTATTACTTTATAGCCATAAATATAAGATTTGAACAAATATTTAATCAACTGTAAAGTAGATAGCTGAATGCTATATAGTATGAAAGCTTCCACCATATACATAAATCAAATAGGGCCAGTAGAATAACCTACCACATAAAATTTTATTTCAGCTGATTCAGTATCATGGTGTTCTATAAAATATGACCTTATCTTCATCATATTTCCAGCCTTATATTTGCTGTTACAAATATGAAAAGGAACAAACACCTTCCCCAGCATTCAAAAAGTTTAGACAGGATTGTACATGTTTTAAATGGCATCTCTTAAGACTTCTAAAAAGAGTAGGGCTACTTCCTCTCAAACAGAGGAATGGCCTAGAGCACCTTCATTTCCTTTCGTAAAGTCTATTTCACCTATGGTAAGCATAAACTTTGAGGATCAAATTATTGAACTTATTGCTGAATCCCAAATTAGCATTCATTTCCTAAAATCTGGAAGGGCCACCTGTCTCATTCTGTGCTGCTTGCCTTGATTACATTATAGAACACATGGATACAAATCAGCAAAGTGCCATAATTTCAAACTACTTTATTGGAATCCTGGTGTGGCTGAGACTTCCTTACATAGTCAAGGGGCATGGGGAGATTCTGCTTAAATGAGAAAACTATAAGTTACAATTTATAAACTAAGTCAGAATCTTGACCAAATAATTTCCCATTTAGAACACTGATTTTGGAATATGGGTACCTTGGTGTTGGGTGTGGTGCGTCAACAGGTATCTGAAGAGGTGTGATCCTATACCGCTGATTCACACATGACATTGTAAACCTATGTTATCTAAATTTAAAAATAGTTTTTTTTTTCAACAAAGAAACACTACTTTTGAAAAACTGAAAGCCATCACATTTACAAGTGAAAACTTCATATATGTTGACCTAAGAGAAAGAGTAAAAATATCTTTAGTTAGAATTTGTAAATAAACTCCCCGGGAAATATTGAATTCAAGATGTCAATTATCATTATTATCACAATAAATGAGAATCCTTGGAAACAAGAGCACACAATTAGTTTCTCATGTATATATACTGAGGCACTCATAAGTTTTTGGACTCTATGATTTCAGTTTATTCTGCTGTTAAGGGTATCAGATGCTGTAGAGCTCTGAACCTGGATATAGGTATGATGGAGAAATTTGTTGGGCCTTTCTAAAACTAAATCGATATGAAGTAGTGGGACTGAGTTATGAGGATAGAGGAAATGAGAAGCACTCCTGGGACCACACAAGAAGCCTTGTGTAAGGGAATTAGAGTGGAGAAGGAGCGATTCTCCTGTCTCTGAACAGTGAAACACCACACCATCCTCACAGACCTTCCAGAGTCCAGTGAGCCACTGAAAGGAAATCACGTAGCTAAATTCCAGCTTTACCCCCTTTTCAAGGATTTTTTTTTTATCAAGGATATATATTTTTTTTAAAGATTTATTTATTTATGCGTACAAGCACTGGGGTACAGGCCAGAGGTGTGGGGGGTGAGAGGATTCACCACAGAGAGCGGGGAGCAG
>JAGFMF010011858.1:7934063-8090656 GCA_019455555.1 Galemys pyrenaicus
CCCCCCCCCCCACCTCTGGCCTGTACCCCAGTGCTTGTATGCATAAATAAATAAATCTTAAAAAAAAATATTTTAAGAAAATTAAAAAAAAAAAAAGAGCAACAGAAACTTCTTACATGAATATCATGATGCTTAAACAAAATTATTCATGTGAAAGGTTTAGCAAGGTGCCTGGTACATAGAATATTACAGTGGGTATTAGCTACTGTGATTATCAGTAGGGACACATGCATGGTTATGTCTGCAATAGGGAACAGAAATGCTGGCCACTAGAAAGCTATCATTTTGTTGTTTTAAGCTTTAAGATGCATGAGCTGTAGATACTGAACAAGAAAATATGGTCTGTTCTTAGACCATTTCTCTTGTCCTTTCTGAATTTTGAAGAAAGGGTAGCAACTTACAGTTTTACACTTGGGGCTCTATAGGAACTAAAAAGTATATTGTATTCATTATTTAATTTGGTGTCTTACATAGTGTTAGTCTGAAGAAAATCCAAGAAGAGGTATGTGTGTGTGTATGTGTCTGCGTCTGTATTTGTGAAATTGCTCAACAAATTGACTCTGAAACTGGCTGTCGCTCAAGAATCTAAGAATTTGAGGCAACACAGCTTATTTCTATCTCTGACTTAAAACTATTAAACTTTTCACAGTCCATTAATCACTCAAATCTGTTGAGCTAAAATTCATCTCAAGTATATTATAAAACACTGCATCATCACTAAGCAATAACTATCTGAAATTATCAAGATTATTGACTTATAGGTATACAAATAAATCAAAAACTCATACATTAGGGAGGGACTTATTACCAGAAATAGTTAATATATACCTTATAGGAGTGATACATTTGCTTATGCTTTATACCATATGACGTAAAACCCTGGTTGCTGACTTTGATATTCTCTTTCTCTCCTTTTATATATATGGATATATTTAATAATATATTATATGCAATCCAAGGGTCACATTATTTATAAAATACATATTGAGTGCTCATCAATGTAGGTACCATGACCGAGTTCAAGGGAAAATAAAACCTCCTGTAAATGCTAAATAAGATATCGAAAAAAGGCTGAGTTTATCGGAATGTAACCAACACATTGACATCATGATGTCACACCATCTCCAATGACAGTCCATGTCCGTAGTTTACTTCTGTGAATCCTCAAAGTGTGCTGGGGTGGAGCGGGGAGAAGGGTGCATAGTCGAGTGCTAGAAGAGGGATGTCTACAAGGGGATGTCTCTTGAGGCCATCAACTGCACAGACCTCAAAGAAGAAATTAATTATAATGTGCCTTCTGTAAAAGAAAAAGTCTGTGTCTCTCTTTTGTTCACTTCCCAATATGTGGATTCCAACGGCATTCTTGAAGGGAACCCAAGTTTCCCAAATGAGAAAGAGTTTAAAAAGTGGTCTTCTTGGATTTTTATATATTTAATGTGTTCTTTATTTTAAAATAATATATCTGAACATGAACTAAAAAAAAAATGCCTTCCCCAACAGAACACCCACTCACATCTCTCTCTCTCTCTCTTTCTCATACACACACACACACACACACACACACACACTAGCAATAGGAACACACAATGCTTAAAACAAGGGCTGCAATCCTGGAATGTTACAGGACCAAAACCCTGCACACTTTCCTACCAAAAGACACATTATGTTCACTTATTAGCTGCTTCTTTGAGGGTTAAATCTCCGTGGAGTTTACCATTTCATTATTTGCAAGTAGATAAGCAGTTGCAGCTTGTATCAACAGTGTGAGTTGTACAAGTCACACAATCCTGAAGGGATGCGTTCGAAAAATGAAAGGTATTAAAATAAAAGGAGTCCCTGCAGGGCTTAGCCAAGAGATAATTAAAGTCCACTTTAGACCCAACCAGAATCTGTAAATTTTTTTAAGGCATTTTTTTTTTTTTTTTGCTGTTTTAGGGAACATGACATCGCCTTTGTTAGTGTTTTACAGAGGCATTTATTTTTAGTTATACAGCTGAAACTCTCCAGCCCAATGAACTGTGGCTGTCTGTGGTGTATTCAGCAGAAGGGGAAAAAAGACATTTTGCCATTAGTTCTAAAAATATCAGTGACATGTCAGGGTCATCATCTCTATGTTAAGAACTATGGAGAGTTAGATAGAGATGAACTTATGTCTTTCACACTCAGCATCTTCAGTGCAAATGAAATTTTAAAAGAACCTTTCACAGTTTTTAAGCTGAATACACATCTCAATTCAAAAATCTAAACACAAGAACACCTATAATACATGGTGTAACTGCAAAAATGGTGGGAGATGGTTCACTCTGAAAGCCATATGTTGAAGGGAAATGGTTTGATACCACCAATATATTCTATGAACATCTAGCACATAATACATAAGGATATATGTTATAGATATTATGGATCTACATATATATAAGCAGATATAGGTAATATATATGTGTGTATATATGTACACACACATATATGTAAATACCTTATAGAAGTTGAATAATACCTTACAGTGGTCATATGAGGTGCTGGGTTGAGACAGTTACACCAAGTGGGATCTAGTCTCACTAGATTTGCAACTAGGATCAAAGACTTAAACTGTCTAGACTTCAGTTTCCATAACTTTCACCTGAGGAAATGCATCACAGTACTGCTTTCCAAATTGCAAAGTCTATGCTTCAGGAGAAAAAATATATGGTAAGTATGTCATCCTATTTTTCATAGAGATACTGAAGTCCAATATACACTTGTTTAATAAAATATAAAATTTCTATATTATAAAAATCAAACATATTTATGTTTGTCTATAGACATGCTATCTTTACATATAGGGGTACATGTGCAGTTGTCTGGGGGCCTATCTAGCTTGCAAACTATGAACAAGAGCTAAGAAGATATTTAGAAAATGTGCTTTTGTGTACAGTGGCTAGGTTCTTAAAGTATGGGTACAACAGGAAGTTACAACTGTTGAAAAAGGATGTGGGTAAACTGGGATGATGATGTAGTTGGTGGAGTATGAAATCATGAAATCACCTTGGAAAACAGGAATGAAGTTTCCTCATAAATTAAAGACAGAATTCCCAACTGACCTAGCCACTCCACTTGTGGGTAGACATCCAGTAGACTGAGAACTGAAAGCAGGATATTATTCACACTAGCCCAACATAGAAGCAATGCAAATTTCTAGGACTGAATGGATAAACATTGCACATGCAATATATGCACACAACAGAATATAATCTAGACTTTAAAAAGAAGGAGAATCTGACCTATGCCAAACATAAGTGAACGCCGAGGACATTACACTAAGGGAAATGTCATAAACAAAAGAATAGGTATGTTTCAGATTATATGAGGTACACAGAACAGTCTATCATAGCAACAGAAAGCAGAACATCACCACCAAGGGCTGTGGAAGGGGCACTGGGAATGCTTAGTAGGTACAGAGTTTCAGTTTTGCAAAAGAAAAAGAGTTCTCAAGATGGGTGGGTAATAATGTTTGTACAACAATGTGAGTGTAGTCTCCTGAACTGCATGCTTAAAAATAGTCAAGATGGGAAATTTTGTTATGTGTATTTTACTGCAATTTAGAAAAGAAGAAGAGAATTTGACTTATTAGTTGAATGACTGGAAAACCAGCATTGCAGAGTTAAAAGGACAGATACTGCAACCGGATTGCTGACTTTCTGAGTCCAGGTTCCACTTTGTAAACAGTATGGTGTTTTGGGTCAGTTACATAAACTCTGTGATTCCTTTTTCTCATCTGCAAATTGAGGATACAAATAATACTCACTTCAGAGTTGTTGTCAGGCTAAATTGTGTTGTAAAATATAACAAAGTGAGGCAAATATTGAGCATGATGTAAGTATTACATCTTGCAATTACTAGTGTTTTTACTAGTAAAATTCTGCTGAGATATCTTTTCTATATATCAATTTATTTTCTAAGATACAGCGATAAAATTCTGTTAACATGTTTGACATTTTGAAATCACTCACCATTATAACTATAAAGGTTGATTACTCTTAAGAATAGGGATGTTAGAGTTTCATTTTCTTCTTTGCATTATAGTGGACAGCATTTCTCTTAAAATAATTTAAAAGACTGGGAATTTAAAGTGTCATTGCACAAAACAACTACTTTGGCCTCTGTGATTTGAAGAATTAGCAGTATCACACCAAGTTTAAGACAATTAGCAAAACGAAGAATGTATAAAAATTTCAAGTTACCTTAGCTGCACTTCTTTATTTTCCCCCAATGATTGCATTTGAAATTCTTGCCATTAATAACATCTGTATTTCACCATTATTTTATCTGTACAGTCCTTAGAAAATAGGAAATCTTTCTACGACATAGGAAAGAGGTGTTCTACTAATTCAGGGATAAATCTCTAAAGCAAATGTCCATGCCCTCAACAAAAAACAGAAATATCGCTTTTTCTGCTGCATATGACATAAAACAGGTTGTTTTCAAAGTCACTGAAAAGTGGATTCTTTCAAAAATATCTAACCGTTTTTGCATAAAGTTTGGGGAGTGAGAGTTCAACCTTTAAAAGCAGGAGGGAGACAAGTAAACATGAATTATCTCGATTTTACAAGCTTTTATCTATGCAACAGGATTATACTCTTTCTAAAGAGACTTGTGTGCAACTAACTGAATCACTTGCTAACTGCACAGAGGCTTTCTCCTGCTCTACCCCTTTAGAGCGAACTGATAGAGATAGCAAAGGAAAGACAGTCCTTTCCAAGATGGATCTGAGGCTAAGGAAAAAAGGAGCTATCAACATATATTTTACATTTTTGCCTAAGGTAAGAAATGCCAGTAAGAAACCCTATATTTGTAAACACAATTGGAAACAGAGGGGACAGTAGAATGCTGACGCTTGTCTTTGGATCTGGCAATGTGTTCACAGGGAGAAGTCTAAAAATCAAGAATTGTGTGTCTCTGTGATGCAGCATGACTTATGAAGGTGGATATTTAGATATTGGAGAATATATACCTTTAATATTATCTGCCTGAACCTGATGAACAGATGGCATAAACTAAAATCAGCTTACCACAAATAATTATACAAAATGAAAATTAGATGGATGAAACCTAAAATTTGATGCTTTTTATATTAAGTCAAAATTAGAAATAGATAAGCTCATTTATGTAGCTAATAAATTGAAAGCAGAACATCCATCTTGTGTAAAAAGGAATACTCTGAAACGGGAATTAATACCCCAGTGCACAAACACTGTGAAGCCTGTTACCTCTATCTAGTCCACATTTTTTCCTGAAAATAACTTTTTTACTAAACTGCATTGTAAAACCTATGGAACAAAGGCATAACACATAAAATGTCTTCAGTAAAAATACTGCATCGGGGGAAGAATTACAGGTTGAATTTCGTTCAATTTGATTCACCAGTACCTGTGAGGTACCTCCTATCTGTAAAGTCCTGTTATAGAATAAACCACAAAAGATCAACATCTGTTTATGAGGCCAGGTTAGGTAACTTAAAGATTTTAGCCTTCCTCCCTTTTCCCAGGATGCCCTCTGGGGTTTCCTTTGACCAGAGTGAAAATAAGCAACCAGACACAGTGGGGTAACACTTCCCAGGACATAGCCAACACCACATGGCCAACGTGTAGATTTCTAGGTTGTCAACCAAAAAATTAACACCTCTACTCCATTCTGCCAAGAGAGCAAAGTGGCACCGACCAGAGATGACTCCAAAATTTAGGTCACAATGATCCCTCTTAGGAAAAGCCAAGGAGAAAAAAATTAAGATCATTGAAAATTAAATCAAAATTCATGAACCAGTTGTTCTTTCTAACCTCCTAAGGACAATAAATTGGTGCCCCCTCATTATCTTGCTACGGGAGACACTCTACATTATTTTATGAAGAATCTATGAAATTGATTTGTAATAAATGTCTGTTGGAGGTCAAGGTGCAGCAAAGAGCAGCCGGGCGTCTTTTGAAAGAAGGTCATGGCTATTGCATACAAACAAGCTTGAAAACTATAATCACCCTTGAATGATCTCTTGGGTCAATGACAACTTAAAAGCCTTATAAACCCAAGGAGATCTGGGGAGGCACAGAACAGCCTTTAAAAGCAAGAGCCAAATGAACTTGAATTATCAAAGATAACTGGGACAGCAGATTCAGTTAACTTCTTTATCAACTAAAATTAATGTACTGACAAATTAAAAGCAACAGTGAATTACATGCATCCCATATCTGGCAGAGACATCACTTGGAAAAAAAATAAAAGAAGATGGATAATGAAATGTTTTATTTTATTGTTCCCAAGAGAAACATTTGAAAAAATATACACATATATTAGCAACAAGGGGATAAGCCATGTCTCTGACCCTTAGAAATGAAGCATTTCAACATAGAGCCCTTTTCAGGAAATTTGATATTTTGTTTGGATTGAGATGAGATACCTGTTTCAAAGACGAACTAGAATTTCATTTCAAAGCTCAGAACGGAGCCCAAATGATGCAATGTAAGTTTTCAGTTTGACTATTTAGAAATTCCTTTGTTCTGGTGTTTACTCTGTGAATCAGAAACTCTACATAGTAGGGAATTTCTTCGGCTTCTAGAAAGACTTTGACATTACCAAGTCCATGTAACACTTGGAAGAATGGCACATCTGAGAATTTTATGGGCCAAAAACAACTTCTATTTTTTGGGGAGGAGGTGGGAAGAAACAATTACAGTTGATTTATGTGTTCTCTCCGCTTTCCTCTCATTTCTGGTAAAATAATTCCAATTTGTTTTGGAAAAGCATCTCTCCTCTACTTTTGTTAACATCTTTTGGGAGGTGATAACACCATCACAGGTCCCTGTCATGGATATGCAGCCAGGCCTAGATAATCATAATCACAATGCACATTCATGGAAAGTGCCTGAAACCAGGCCTGACAGAAGGCGAAGAATTTTGCTAAAACTATGGTAGAATATAGATCTAATGTTCTAGCCAGCCCAAGAGCAGAGGTAACACAGGTTGTGTGTGGTGGGGAAGAACCAATGATCAAGGAGTAAGTGGGTGGTGGAGAGATGTGAAAGGCGAGGGGGAGAGGAAGGAGAAAATGAGAGAGATTGCTAGTATTTAGCCATGCCTGAAGCCATCCATATTCATTCCTTGATCTTCCTAATTGCATGAGCCAGCAAATCCCCTTTCATGTTTATGCTGGTTTTCATTGTAATTCCTCTCATTTGAAATAGTAAATATCCTGACTACTATAGCTATTCAGGTTTGAGAGTGAGTAGTAAGGCTTTTGGAAAGGAAGGAAAATATTCCCACCCCCACCACTTTCCAAGAATAAATTCTGTTCTTGTATTACCCAGGGATGACTCAAGGGCATCACTTACTCCTCTGCTATCCCTTTAATATACCTTTCTTGGTGATCCCCTGTGACCCCATAATACAATTATAGACATTGATGATTTACAAGAAGTGAAAATTCAATTCGAATGATTCAAAGTGACTTTGATAAACTACAATCTGGGGGACATGCATATTCTTGAAATACACATTTTCATTGATTACCTATGTCCCTAAGCAGTGAAGAGATGGCAAATTATAAAGCTTAAAACCATTACGGAGAGGAATGGAGAAAAACTTTAAAGCATGCCAGTAATTGGCTGGAGCAAGAGTCACCTAGTGAATATTCCTAAATGAATCAGGTCCCTACATACCAAAAGAACCATTTCCCTTTAGAAATTTACACAGATGAAAATTGAATGCTTAGATGAGTGGACAGCTGAACTGAGTTTGATGTTTTTGCACTGGCTCAATTTATAGTTCATGACTCTAGTCCCTAAATTATCCATTCTTCTGATCCTGAATCAAGGGCAAATTTGCACACAAGGGCCATGTGTTCACTCCCTGGCCTATGGCTGTATGAGGATGAAAGGGATGAAAGAATGCTTGCTGAGCCTCTAATTCAATCCATTTCCTTAGAAATGAAGAAACTGAGGTACAGAAAAGTTCAATATGATCTGTCCAAAGTCACACAGCCAGTTAATGAGAGAGTCATTCAGAAGTTTCCTGTCTTTTATTTTGATAATGAGATTCAGAGATGTCAGAATGCTATGTTTCATTATCAAGGAAAAAGTACTGAGCTGTCCTTTTTATTCAAACAACAGTGACCTGGCATGATTAACCATTTCTTCATTCAATTAGAGGAGATGATAGAAGATGGAAGGTGGAAGATGGGTATCCTGAGACAAAAGGAGTGGGCCATTTCAGGAAAACAAATGCATTAGAAAAAGAATTTTTGAGTCACTACATGAACTGGAAAGCTTTTAAAATTCTATTTAAAAAAATCATTTAACTTGTTGTTCCCAGCTTCTATTTTACTCAGTTATATAAGGAACTGAAGCTTCCAAAGGCAGTTACAATATATTGTCAAATTCTCTCTGAGCTGTTTTCAATTTCTCATCCCACTTTTCCTGTGCTCTCTATCTCACGTCCTCCATCCATGGGAATCTGACAAGCTGTCAAAAGCTCACCTTCTCATTCAGCTCCTCATTCACCTAAAGAAGTTCATTTGCATTTCCACAGCTGCCATATTGGTCTCCCACAATAAGAATATGAATTCATGAGTGAATTGGATTTAATATCAGCCCAGACATGTTCAACTAAACAGACACACAACATGAGAAGGACACTTTGAATAAGATAAATAACCCATTCACTTTTCTAATTTCCCAAACATTGCACTTTGCCCACATATCTGTGCCGCTGATACTTAACTGGCTTCTAGTCCTGTTTTAGCCTCATACTGTCTCTACTATCCAGCAAACTCAACAGCTTGCTCTGGGTTTCCATTGTAAGAGAAGAGGTGAAATGAATAATTATTTACTCATAATACTGAGCAATACTCAAGAAGCCCCTGCTCTGTCCTAGAAGTGTGCAGTGCACCAGAGAGAAGAGAGCCATAAGACACCCGTTCCTCCTGGGATAGCCCAAGCTAGAGCTACATTTATCTCTAACTTTCAATGCATGCATCCTCACAAAGAATTGGATCTTCAGGCAATCTTGAGGAAAAATTTTAAAAGTTGTCCATCACCCCACCTGGCAACTGGAACAAATGAAAAACTGACTTCAGCTGATGTTTTCAATTCTATGAGTTGGTCCATTAAGTCCAAGCTTTATTTTTCTTCATAGGTCACTATCATGCCTCTTCAAAGAACTATGTAAGCAAAGTGTTAAGCTCTGATTTAATTCTTTTTAAGTCACAGAGGAAGCCATCACCTCCATCCCCAAATTTTGAAGGAAGCTTCACTGACTGTTATTTCAGAAAAAAACTCTTGCTATCTGGTGCCCGCTCACAAAAACACCCCTGAAAAAGGCCATGCCATCCTAGAGGTCTCAGGGTGAGTGTGAACACTAAAGGAATAAAGGACCACACGATTGGGAGGTAGCTTGGGCTATTCTTAGTAATTCCACATAGAATTCCTAGCTTCAGAGACCCATCTTCATTCAGATAAAATAAATGTTAATAATAATAAGCAGAAGATCCTGAAAGCAGCAGCCCCGGTATCTGGACCATGAAGACAAAGACCCTCTGCATAGTTTTCAATCGTTCCTTCCCGGCACCACACTGTCTAGTCATATAAAGCTGTAATTGAAACCATGTGGTGTGTGCACAGGGCTCATTACAGGCTCCTCCAGAGTAATCTCATGCCTGAGTCCTGTGGGGAGTCTCTGGCAATCTTGGGGTCAAGATATTGTCGCTTAAATATGAGAAACGACACGTGAACATGCCTCCTCAGGGAAAACAAAACTGGTTTGAATTTAGTGTGTGCAGATAAATACGTCTTTCCCCAAGTACATGTTTATGATTTTATTGACATCCTTTATAGAAAAGGAAATACATTTTATGAAACAGTTTAGTGATTCCTTTTATAATAAAAAGGTAGCTGTTACAATTTTTAAAATACTGATTTTTAAAGATAAAAAAAATCTAGGAAGCTGTATGTTCTTGCAAAATATTACATTAACAACGGATATCAACACATTAAAGAGTCAGAACAGTGAAATATGATGTGATATTAATAGTAATATCCCACAGAGAAACATCCTTAGCTTTTGACTAATAAGTCATACCACCCATTAAGGTATCTAATTTAGCACAGAGTGAAAGTCGTGAAAACTAAACCAAGTTAATGCCGGCTGAGAGTGAGGGGGAAATTGAGAACATGCATTCAGATTTGAACCTGAAGCCCCTTGTGAGATGAGATCACGTGTTGCCCCACAATGACTTCCTGGCTCTCCTAATTCTCCCATAATCAGCTATTTCTTAAGAAGGACCAACTAGAAGAATCCACAGACAGCAGAATATAAGCTCATACCTATGGAAAAGTCAAAAGAACGGCTGATGGCTCTGAGAGTCTTAATTCCTACATCCAACCCTCCTAAATTCAAGGAATATTTCTTGCACAGCAAATAAAAGATATAGTCCTTGGCACTACTGAAACAACAGGAAATGAGACAAGGTTCTTACTCTCAGGGGACTTTTATTCTAGCAAGAGAGAGGTCATTAACAGGTAAACTAACAAGAACTGTTTGGAAAATAGTGAGCTGAAAGGAAAACAAAGGATGCATGTGCAGGGATGAGCAAGGTGAGAGAGCGATTTATTTGCACAACAGTGATCAAAACAGATTTCGTAAAAATCTGGGAACAGTGTTGCAATCACAGGGAAAAACAAGTACAAATGCACCAGAGTGAATAAGCTTGCATTTTTGAGGACAGTTAAAGCAGCCTTTATAGATATATAAATAGTTTTTAAATAATGAGCGAGGCTGTAGTGCCCAAGAGTGCCGTGGTGTCTGGTTCCTGCCACTGTGACTAGCAGACTCTTTTGACAGGGCCGCAGAAAATGGAAAGAACTGGAAGAACTCCACAGGTTCCACCAACACTGTAATGGGAGACACTGAAATAGAGAGACCAGGATGTTAGATTTAAAAAGCAAGGCTATATGGGGAGCGTGGAACCTCCAAAAAGAAGTGTTGGAGGAAGACACTATGAGTGTCTATATTTTAAAGTGAAAAGACTGACTAAAAAATATGGAGTCAAGAATTCAGCAGAGGAAAATGTTTTCCTTTGGATGCTTTCAAAGCGAATTCATGACCTAACATTCTGGGGAGGTGAATGTACTGTTACCTTTTCTTTATGTATCATGAATAATTTTGCTATTTACATGAACTGTGATCCTTAATTAGCAATATGCTAAACTACATAATGAAATTGTACTTGCTAAAACTAGATGATTTTAACATTTCTTTACAGAATTTTACTGTTCCAATAGAATTTGCATGAAGTCATTAACAATTGTTCTCTTCATTAATCTATTTTTCTTGTATGAGATCGTATTACTAGTGTCATCAAGCCATTTATTAAGAAGCAATAACAAGATTCTTTCTTTCTTGCACCATGTAGCTTTGGGGTTCACAATGCCACAGGGCTTTGCTATCACAGATTCATCTGGCTTAGTCCTTGCATTATGATTTATTTACTAGGTGACCTGAGGCAAGTGACTTAACCTTGCCAAGCCTCATGGAGAAATGGGGGGTGGTGCAGGGGGAGGGATTGCCAATTTCCACTACTGTAAAAAGTAAGTAAGAGAAATATAATTATCTTACCTTCATTTTAAAGAAAATGCTGGATGAACTCTAGTAATAAATAAGCTGATTTTTAAAAAAATAAATGTGTAAATCTATAGCTCTTCACAGAAAGAAGAATGTCATCACGGAACTATCAACTTTTTCTTTGAATATTAACACTTAAGAAAAATTTTAAAAATCATACAT
Source organism: Galemys pyrenaicus (assembly GCA_019455555.1). Classification (NCBI taxonomy): domain Eukaryota; kingdom Metazoa; phylum Chordata; class Mammalia; order Eulipotyphla; family Talpidae; genus Galemys; species Galemys pyrenaicus. The sequence goes on from JAGFMF010011858.1 coordinate 7,945,869, forward strand.
ATATGCAGTATCCAGTGACAGTAAAATGTACAAATACTATAGTTCATATGTCCAGTTTTATCAGAGAGAAAATGTAGAGTCTGGAATATCATATTACCCCAATTCTCAGTCTTTCTTGATGGCCTACAATAAGATCTGTTTGAGAGTGCACAGGATAAATATCCCGAAAATCAGTATACCTCTATTCTATGCATAAGGGTTTAAGTTAGGTATGAGCAGAGGGATAGACTGATTTCCTGTGCTTTAAAAACAAAACAAAGAAAAGGATGTTGACTATTTGAATTTCCAGGGAATTATGCTGCATAAAAAAAAGCGAATCCCTAAAGTTTACATACTGTATAATCCCATTTATGGAACACTGTGGAAATGGCAAGATGACTCGCATGGAGGATAGATGAGTGATTGTCAAGGAGGAAGGGGGGTGTAACTATAAAAGGATAACAGGAGGGTTTCCTTGTGTGCCTGATCTTGACTATCTGGATACATTTATATCCTGATGAATCTTCACCTGGCAATGCAAACAACCTGCTGGGGATAGTGCTCTTGTGTTTTGCACGATGTTACTATCAAGTAACACTGAGTAGCTCTGAGTTATGACTTCAGGTGAATCTATGGTCATCTCAAAACAAAAAGCTTAATTAAAATAGACAGTGAACATAGGTGTTGTTGAAGTTAAAAGAGTGGCCAAGAGCCAGAACATGAAGATATTTGAAAGGTATACAAACTGCTTTTGCTACCCACCTAACCATATGCTTTATATTAGAGAATATATTTAAATCCAAGGTTCTGCATCTGCAATTTATCATTACTATCAATTGCATTTTTATTGGGGTAACACTGGTGTGCAGCAGTGTATATGATTTAGGGGACATTTAAATCTCTTCAGAGGTATGTGACCCTACCACGACCACCAACAAAGCCCCAATAATCCATTTCTTAACACAAAATGTAGTTAAACTCAGTATTCGGTACACATTTGAAATGAGAAAGCACCAAAATATCAAAGAATGCAAACACTGTTAATAGGACACCCCACACGCTCACACATCAGTGTGTGTGCACTCAGTAACAAAGGCAGCGAAGCTCCGCTCCTGTTACAGTGCAGAAGGTAACCTTCATTCCTGTGGAGGTTTGTGTCTGCAGAGGGCCATGAGCCACCACACAAGGGAGCCCAGGAGAATCCCACCCACCTTCACCTCCTGCTCACCATAAATCCTCATTATCATGTTGTCAGCACTGAAGTCTGTTAACCTCTTCAGTGCCCAGGCTGACAGGCAAGTTCTGCTTATTAATTTGGCAATGCTTCATTTCATTGTTGTCTGAAACACCAAACTTATTTCTTCTCATCTCAAGGACCAGAGGTAGGTCCCCTCACAAAAGCAGTGAATGAAGGCTCTCCGTGGAACTGTCTACGTCCTTTTGCATTCACATATAAATAGGGCACCTTATAGTTTTAGTGGAAGAATTAATTTATTTCTAATTTTACCACATTTGATTTTTCTTTCTCAAGAAAGTCCACCTTTAAAATACACAAATGCCTAACCAGATAAGAAGGTGCAAATGAAACTCATTTATGGGTAAAGACAATTAGGAACGCCTCTTTATAAGAGGTGGGTTCTTTTATTTTTCTTTTTGTATCATTCTGCTTAGAAAAGACTAGGAACCATACAAACTTGGTCAGTGAATCTTTTTCTAAACATCCCTCAGCAGCCACGGGAACTTAAGGCAAGTTTACCACTTTGCATTACAAAATGATCTTACTGAAATTAAGGAATTCTAGTTCCTATTTATTTGAGCATGTAAACTTTCTTGGAATGGTTCTGCAAAGCCAGTTTCTTTGATAATAAATGCATTTAATTTTCATTCTAACATGGTATGTATTGCTCCCTGGTGTTATGTGTTGGCTGACAGCATCAGCTTTTGTACATCCCTAATCAAATTTTGTCTAACAAAAAGCTGAACTAAGCATATTTGTTTTCCTATTTATAGCAGCATGTGCTTACATAACATATGAGATAGCAAGATTTAAAAAAAAATCCAAATCTTAAAATGCATCTATTATGTTTAGTTTAAATAAAAGCTATGTTCTTCCATTAAATAAGAATATTAAAAACAATTGGAGACAGATAGAAGCATATTGCTTATTTTCCAACTGGTATAATCACTGTGTTCATCCACAATGAAGTAGAACAGCAGGCTGAAATGTATTGCTCATGGGGGGAGTTTGCTTCTCCACCCTCCCAATTTGCACAATTGCCCTGGCATTATTCCCCTCTCCCGTGCATGGGGTACTTGGTAACACCAGTGCAGTAATGAATTATTACAATGCAGCCAGGGAGGGGGCACGGCATTGTGCTGCATATAAGCAGCAATTTCACCATATCAATAATTCTGACTGCCACTGGGAACCACTGTAGCTGAAACAGATGTTTCATGTTGATAAGTAGGGACTGGGAAAGGAATTTCTATCCCACTGTTCATTTTTCTCTATTTCCACTACCCATACCTGGCAGCAGCTCCTCCAGTACAGCTGTCTCTTGCAAGCCAATCTGTTCAATCCAGGCTCCTAGGTCTCATTTCATAAATCAAACTCAGCCTGGACAAGCCACAATCTCAGGGTCCCCTTGCTGCTTTCCTCTGTGGAAACGCCTCTGTCACAATGAGAGACGCTGGACCATCGTGCTTAAATTAGTGCATTGTCACAATTCATTAAAAAAGACAGCATGGGCAGGGTCTTTTTGGTATTCTATATTAACTATTTAGTAAAGTGAGAGGCACATTAGTGGCATTTTGCACAAGGTGTTCACCTTCAGATGAAGCATTTGGGAGGAAGCCCAGAATTTCTGTGGGGGAGCAGTTCCATGTGGGTCCAGTGGGGTCAGGTGCTCCCACTCATGTTTGCAAAGTATTTCCTAATTTCCTTTGCTGGAAATAAAACTTCACTTGCTGAGCCTCTGGTCAGAAATGCTTATTCAAGTCTGGGTTGTAAGACCCCAGTAGTCGGGGGGTCTAGGGAAATTCTTTTAAAATAATAGGAAGATGGGGGTGGGGAGGCCACTCAGGTTCAAACTATTTTAAAACACTTTTGACCAATTAAAATGCAATTTTAACTTGTTAAGTAATAAGTACAGGCTTTTGTAACTGAAAACAGCTACCATTTACTATGCACCTAAAAGGGCCAGGGATTGTGCCAAAACCATAACGCATGTTTGTTTTATTTAAAGCGTACAATAATCTTTGGAGTGGGATTTGTTATCCTCATTTCATAGACTAGAAATTAGAGAGGTTCTACATTACACCTAGACCTGCATTATGCAAAATTTTAAATCAAGTCTAGAAGTCTTGCCATTTGCAAGGACATAGATGGAAATGAAGGAGATATTGCAAAGTAAAATAAGGAGAAAGACAAATTTCAGATGAATTCACATGTATCCAGATATAAACAAAACAAAGGAACAGACAAAATTAAACCAAAATAACCCCTTGAAATCTGACTGAAGAACTAAAGTTAACAGAACTGAGATGGGGCGGGGGGTAAGGAGAGGCTGTGGAGAGCAAAGGGGCAAGGGGGTCCTGTGAACTATGGCGGAGGATTACAGGTGCTTTGGTGGGGGGTGTGGTGTGGTCACCTACATCTGAAGAGATGTGATCCTATACTTCCAAATCATATTCAGTGTTGTAAACCAACATTACTTCAATAAAAAAAAATACAATTTAAAAATTAACAGTATTCAAAAAATAAAACCAAGGTCTAATAATTCCAAAGTCCACACCATCATCCATTTGTTAATTCTAATGCCTAGTGAGTTTTCTGTGTGTTGTGTGTGTGCGTGTTTTAAAGATTGAGATGGGGTGAGTAAAAATATGAGGGTGATGGTTATATTTGCAAAGTTAGGTGAGGTTAACAACTCTCCAAACTAAGTATTCACTGAATACTTTTTACATTATTGCATGTTTGAAGATACTCATAATAAGGAGGAATGGTTAGTGATTATGGTTTAGGCACAAGGGGCGAAAGGAAGGTGAAGCTGGGTTTTGGGACTTCATGAGACACGCTGGTAAGGAGTGATGGATCCGTTTCCAGTCACATATTTAGAAAGGTAAGATGAATGGCCATAGCACTAAAGAACCAAGAGGGAGAGAGTGGGGAGGAGTATGAATAAAGAGGGAAGGAAGCAGAATGGCCTATGGTGGTGGAATATGGGTGAGTGGGTGCTAGGTGCACTAAGGTGGTAACACTTTACAGAGATATTTCAATATTACCTAAATTAAAAGTAATAAATAAGTTCACTATTTTAAAGAAAAAAAAGAAATCCACACAATCTGACCCAGAACATGTGTGGACAGACTTTTAAGTTACAAACTCTCCAAACTGGAAGGCAGGGTGATTTAACTGATGCCAGATGTGCATAACAAGTAAGGCAAGGTGTCACTATTCATATTTGAGCATCTCTTCCTCTCGGATTAATTGGTGGGGAACCAGGAGGGATTTCTGAAGTGCGCTAGTCATCATTTTCAGTCTGGTTTGAGTGGGGTTCAGTCAAGGTGAGACATGAGCTGGGCAGTCCTTTGATTACCACCCCCCCTCCTGCCCCCACACACCCTTCTTACAGTCTGAGGGAAAAAAAGCCTCAGCAAAAAGCAGAATTTAAACTATTATTGTACTTTTCCATTTTAACTCAAATAATTTTATTTAAAACATCTATCATAGGGGCCTCCCTGGTGGTGCAAGGGGTTAAGTCATAGTACTATGAAGCTATCCACGGCCAATGCAGCATGAGTTCAATCTCCGGCCAGGGAGCTGACCCACATGGCACAGCAGACCTCTCCTGTCTCACCTGCTGATCCCCTCAGGAGGGCATTTCAGTCAGTCAGCCTGTTCTGTTCCCCATTGTATCTCTGGTGAATCCTCTCACCGCCCCCATTCTAGCCTGTACTCCATTCTTGTATGAATAAATCTTTAAAAATTTAAAAATAAAATATCTATCATAAATAACACTCTCAAGAGCAGTTAGGGAAAACAAGAAGGCGCCACACCCTCACTGCTCAGCTTATCAGCAGAGTAGCAGCTGAAAGTGTCCACCAATCCCCTGATAAGATTAAACACTACACTTCAGCATTATTATTATTATTATTATTATTATTATTATTATTATTATTGACAAGACCCAGTTAGCCAGAGCATTGACAATATAGAAGCAACAAGGGGAAATCAGGTCAGTTCCAAGAGACACCCTCAGGTGTCCTAAAATGAAACGTTTTCTCTCCATGTTTCTGTATGTTTCCTTTGTGGTGTCCAGATCAAGGATGATTTGGGGAGCCACAATATGGTGGAAGGAGGTAGTTTCCTGGCCAGCACCTCCAGTTTTTGAAATAGCCCAGAAAGGCTGTGGGAAGGGGTTGTGTGGAGAAACCAGGGCCTTTGGTCTTGGAGTCACAGGTTCGATTCTGCCTTTGGCTGCTTGATAGTAGGCTAGAGAAGTGAAGTGACCTTCGATTTTTCTCATGTGTAAACAGACCTTCTAGGGTGGTTGGGAGATAAGAAGGCATGTAGAAGGTATGTACAAGGTCCCCTATAAAACAACTTTTACTTCTTTGCTATTGAATTATTCATAGTTTTTACCTCTGTTTTGGGTAGAATGGCTTTGAAATGACTTGTTTATATTTGTTTCCCCATGAGGGCTGTATACACATGGAGGGCAGAAACAACTTTACAAATGTACTCATCTCTAATAATATCTACCTTGAAGTGGAAGAAAGCCTTGTTAGTGTTTCTAGAATGAACAAGTAAGTGGATGGCTTACATTCACATCTGATGACAAAGGTCCTAGACAATGCATTTAATATTGATATTGATTAATTAATTAAAACTACTTTGACTATTATTACTTGTACCACTGCTGGTATTATTTTTACAGCTGCTACTTCTCATATGTTACTACTATTATGAGTATATAATATTGATGAAGCAATACATACCAAGGCTTTCTAACACTCCTTGTCTAATAACTCTATCTCATCCAACCTTATAAGTTAGGTTATAATAGTCTACCCATTTTTTTCAAATGGAGAAACCAAGGCACGAAAAGGTTGAACCTTAAAAGCAACGAGGAAGAATATATGCAATACTCACATTGACTTTGGTCATACTATTTTTGTGATTGTTTTTCTAGGAACACATTTATAGTATAATATAATATAGTAAACTATTTCCTCAAATGCTTATTTACCACAAAAGTTTACAGAGTTTTATCTAATGCCTTGTAGTGCAACTACAGATTAGAAAAGACACACTTCCTTTCCTTTTTCCTGGATAGCACAGACTCTTACTAGAGAGATCTCTGCATAAAATTACTGCTGAAATCATAATAGTGCAAGTTGAAAACTGCAACAACTTTTGGAAGAAAAAGCTAATTTTATTTAATTAAAGCTAGTAACCGACTTTTGGGAAAGTTCTTTCTCTATGTAAGTTAGACTATTTCTCCACATAAGTTGGACTATTTCTTTTAACTTGATTTGGTTCAGGCACAGTTATTTCTTCTTCTTTTTCAGTATCTGCTAATAGTAGTTTCTGAATTTTCTCAAGACATGTCATTAGTTTTATATTGAAACTTGATTTCAAGTCCCCAAATGTCTGACTTTTCTCGGCTGAGAGATTATTCATATGAAAGTTCTATATGAAAGTCATTGATGGCATTTTTTTTTCAAGACAGAGATAAGGACTCTGTGTGTGTGTGTGATGTGTGTGTTTGTGTGTATGGGATGTGTGTGTGTACAAGTGTGTATGACTAACACAGGGTTACTGGACTCTGGTGTGTAGAAATATAAAACAAAATTATTACTATATTTCTTAAGACTCTGTGATTTTGCTTTATGAGTAAGACATGCTGATAAAATATGAGGCTGGCAGTAGATTTCTGAATTAGTAAAATCTCTCGAGACCATCTTGCTTATCTATGGCCATAATACCTGACATTATGAATTGGAAATATAAAATATAATTATTAAACATTTGCCAATTAATGTGCTAATATTTTAAGTCAGTCTTTTTTAACTTAATGAATTAACTTACTGGGATAAAAAGACAGATGTTTTGAGTAATCACAAGACATATTTTTTACCATAAAAATTAAATACCATAAAAATTCCATATACCAAATTTAACTATTTTTTAACCTTAAAAAGTTAGTTACTATGTATAATAAATACTTTTTTCAATTAAAAGAGATATTATTTCAGTAACTTATTAGAAGCAAAAGATATTGTTTAAATTTATGTTTTCTACAAATTAGGATGTTTTTTCAGAAGTACTTGTACTCTAAGATTCACCTCCTTTAGGATAAACCAAAATACCTAATGAAGGATGTCTTGTTTCCCATCATTATAATTCACCTGCCAAGGGAGATATTAAAGGTTGTTTAGCTCTTTCAAAGTAGTAAAAGCGGAAGATAATTCACAAATGAGGCAGCAAACTTATAGAAAGTATTCTACATGGTAGACCAGTAAACCTTTTATGTACAGGACCATGTAGCAAGTATTTTAGGATTTGTATCAGAGGGTCTCTCAGCTGCAGTTTCTTAACCCTCCTTTGTAGGGCAAATAGCCACAGATTATCATTATTAGTTGTTCCAAAAAAACTTTATTTGCAAAAGAAGCTTTGAGTTGGACTTGGTTCACTGGCAAACTTCTGACTATTGCAAGTCAGCATGTCTAGGACCATGGGAAGCCAGCTATCACTGCGTGAACACTCCCCTTCTTGGTTTTCATTATTCATGACTTCAGAATAAGAACAGATGGAGGGAACATACTATTGAGATGTCCTGAGCACTCAGAAGACATTCACAAAATAATAAACCTATCATCATCCTATCCTCTTGACCTAAATGTTCAATTTTCAAAGGCCATCAATCAGTTGTGACCTTTTGTGCATTTGCAAACTTCTGTATACACAGCAACTTCATTTCTAGCCTGGAAAAGATAATGTTCCATCACCCATTCCTGTGTAAGCAAGTAGGACAACTCCAAGTCTAGATATCTACAAATTGGGTGGAATTCCTATGTCTTCATAACTGACCTGTGGTAAGTTCAACAAGGAGGCTTGCAAAAATAACGGGTTGGCAGCACTAAGGGAATTAAAGGTGTGAGACCTCATTGACAATTTCACCACATTAAGTAATTTCTCTTTTTTTACCCATTCACTAATTCTAAGATATAGGCAAATAGGCTATTTTTTAGAAATATGCCTCAGAGATTGATTAAATCTCTAACATACTCTGAGTTCTTTTTAAAATTAAATTTTATTATTTTTAAAGAAAACATAATTTGTCCATTTTATAGATTTAAATGTAAACAGAAAAAAGAAATCCTAGAAAAATATTTTTTCTGATAAAACTAGGAAAATATGCCATATTTTCATAGTATGAATAATAGCAAATATTGATAAGGATGCAGGAAAGTGGGCATCTCCTCTGCTTTTGGTAGAAGCTTAAGAGATATAGCTACTTAGAGAACAACCACAAAATATATTAAGATAAAAAGCTATTCTTCCTACAACCTAGTTAGGTTCACTACTAGTTATTAACCTCAGAAAGCTACTCACACATGTGTAAGGGTATTCATCATATTTTGTATAAAACAAATATTGCAAATAATATAAACTAATATGCCTAAGTAAAATGATTAATTTATGTGCTAGAATACCATAACAGTTAAAAAGGAATGAAACCTCATTATGTGTCACTATATGATCTCATTTCAGAAAACAACTTTAGATGAAAAAATGAGTCCAAGAAAGTGTGAGATAATGGGAAATACATATTGGTGTCTGCCTCCAATTCCTGCCATAGAGCTCCTGAAATCTGGGTGACAGAAACATCTTCTGTCCTAATGACAACATTTTGTCTGGGCTCCTAGATAAAAACTGGCCCTGGGAAAGACCAAGTTATGACTGGAAACTAGGAATTTTCACTCCGGCTACACATTGTCTTGAGAAGGGAGAAGGGCTGAAAACGGGCTGAAATCTAGTAGGCTCAGGTGATGAAGTCTCTAAAAAACCTGAATAGTGTGGGGTTCAGGGTGCTTCTGTGTTGATGAACACATGGAGGCACATGGAAATCTGCTCATCTGAGGATTATGAACAGGCACATTCCCCTTCCCACACACCTTGTCCTGCACACCTCTTCCATATGGATGCTCCTCTGTATTCTTTTTCATACCCTTTTATAAGTGTTTCCCTGGGCTCTGTGAGTGCTGTAGCAAATTCATCAAACCAAAAGAGGGGGTTGTTGGGACCTCTAATTCCAGTCAGGTGGTGAGAAGCACAGGTGAGAATGTGGGCTCTTCTGATGGCATCTGAGTGTGGGGGTGGGGGTGGATGAGGGGGAAGGCCATCATGTGGGACTGCACTCTTACCTATGGGATCTGATGCTGCCTCTGAGTAGACAGTGTCAGAATTGAGTTAAAGTGTAGGACACCCAGCTGGTGTTATAAAGAATTGCTTGGTGTGAGGACAAACATCCACACATTTGATGATCAGAAGTGTGAGAAGTGAAGTGTTTTGTGTGAGTAGTAAAAGAGACTCGAAAAGAGAAATAGTAAGGGGAAAAAAAAATGGTTTCTTGTTTCTTTCCCCCTACAAAGAAGAAAAACTTTAGTTTTTTTCTTTATAGAATGATAGGAACTTATAAAGATTATTGCTTAAAGGGAAGTAAAAGATTTGGGTTTGCATAGAGAGGGTTTTCAGAGTGGAAGAAACTGTTTAATAATCTATTTTTTTATGAAGAATGTTCTTTTTCATTTCCTTCCTTTTGTTATAACTGGATTTTAAAAACAAAACTTGAGGCACAGACAGCTTAAAAGAGTGACCCCAAGACACTTCATGTAAATGGCAAAGAAGACCTCAGATTCTAGTCAGACTTGCCAAGTGACATTCCAGCTGCTAACCTCCTCTGTAGCTGTGAAGTCCTTTCAGAAGGAAACACAAGGACTCCCCTCACTGTCTCACTCATCGATGAGGTAGAAAAACTCAATTTAGAAGGGGAAACATAAGATTACACTGAAGTAGAATGAAAGAAACTGCACTAGAGAAAAGCATGTCACACCCTTCACCATGAAAATATAAAACACAGTGATAATTTTCTTTCCTCCCATTTCTACCTAAGAGGAAGGGATAAGGTCATACCACACAACTTTTCTCCTGTAACAGCATCTTATCTACCAATTAAATAGGCAACATCATTGTCTTGTGATTTATTTTTATTAGAATATGATATAAGGAGGGCACATGGAGGCACAGTTGATAGAAAAGTTAAAAAATTGAATAAACCCCAATTTTTTCAATGCTGCACATGCTGACAAAGTATGAATGATATAATAACATGTTTCGTATCGATTTTGATGAGTGACTTCCAAAACCACTGAGGAACAGAATTACACAAGCGACTTTACTTGAAAAAAACAAAAAAAACAAGAGTTGAGGTAACCCAAAGGACAGGAAATGATACATTTATTTGCAATATTACTTTGCCCTTCCTGCTGCACCAAAAGCCCTCTGCTATGACTGAATGCTCCACTGAGCATATATGGTCAGCCTCATGGTGACACTGCCTTTAGGCTGGACTTGAATAAGAGTTCATCTCCAGGTAAATGTTAGATTAATACGTAGGAAACCCAAGGGGCAATTAACTCTCCATGAAGGAGCACAGTCCTGGCCAGAGTATATGTACGGGTGAGCATGAGTGCACTTTCAAGCATCAGCTCTCCACTACCTGTAGAAGTGGGGTGGGAAATGGTACATCTTGGGTTATTAGCGTGCTGGGAAGATAGGGAGGGGGCTAGCAGATAGCTTTGGAGAGCATCCATATGCCAGTGAGGTAAGCTAACTGGAGTCTTCCAATGGATCCAAGCTAATTTAAAATGACCAATTAGAAACAACCAAACGATGCTACCATTCTAATTTAGTCCAGACTTTTTATTTACTTGGCTCCTAGCTTAATCGGTAAGTGTACTGTAGATGCTCAAAAGTTGGAAGGAAGACAAACTAAAGGAAAAACAAGCAAAGCTAAAAACAGAGTAGGAGAAGGGGAAGGAAAGAGAAATAAGATGTAGAAAGAAGACAGAAGAAAAAAATTAAAGGTGGGAAAAAGGAATGACCCTGATTAATAGTACAAAGTATCTTTTTTCATGTCAAGGAGTTGAATGGTCACTACAGTATTGAATGGAAAATATTTCAGATACATCATCTGTAACATTTTCCTAAAATTATAGATAACATACCTATATTTCATTTGTAGGGATAATAAATGTATTTGCTAGACTCCTCACGCCCTGTTCCTAGACTTATAACTATAACGACCCTCATATTCCTAAGCCTTCATGCAGCTTCTTAGTCTTTCTCAGTGATCTTTTCTCAGTGATCCTGGAAAATATTTCCAATGGGTTGTTTGCTGGCACACAAGATGAACGCTATTTGCCAACTCTCCATTAGGATTGCAGTCCTAGTTGTACATTTCACTTAGCACTGGAGCTTTTATCTCAGGAAACTCATTGTATTATGGAAATTCTATTCAATAACAAAAAAAAAAAAACATTTATTTTCATTAAATTGTTATAAGTAGAATGATCTCAATATATTATTTAAGAGACATGAAAATATGACCATGTTATCTATAGTTATCTCATTAAAACAGGATCTGGTTATATCATATAAAGGCCTGGGTAGACATTTTTTTTTAATAAAATCTATTTACTGCACATAAATTATGTCTGAAAACTTCAGACAGTGGTAATTGGGGAAGGGTTAGAGCTACTATGTAAAACAGAACATTTTTCCAGCCACAAGAGATGGTCAAAGATATAAATTAAATAATGTCTTTAAACTGTAACTAAATTTGAATTGGCAATAATGCATTATAGATAAAATGTTCTATCTTTTAAAGTGTGGCCTTGTAATGATTTAGATTTTTATACTTATCAAGAAAAATGTAGGTAGTTAAGAATGCTTCATGACTCTCAAAGTGGAGAATGTTCACGGATTTTCACTGAGGTTTTGTGACTCAACCTAAGAGAAAGAGGAACAGGAAAAGGATGAAGAAGGGTAATTCTATTAAACGTAATATTTTCGCATTTAGGGAACTTACTATATGTACCATCTGTGTATTTATGCATACCTTATTATTATGAATGGTCTCTAGGAAATAATATTATTATTATTCTGGTTTTCAGAGGGAGAAACCAGCCTAGAAAGGTTAAGCAAGTTGCCTAATATCACAACAAACAGACAGGACTCTTTTACAGCTGTGGAATCACTGAATCACAGCTCAGAAAGCAACCCAGGGAGATGAGAGCTTCTTAGCCACAAAAGCAAGTAGCATATGTCTACAAAGCACGCCATCTCCTTCCCAACACTTCCCACTTAGCACACAGATGTCCTATGACTTTGTAGCATCTGATCACATTTGCAAAAAGTTACAAGCATACATTATTTTCTTAGTATATAACTTAGGTCCTACCTTATCCACAAGTGCTAACATAATCAGCTCTGACTCATTTAAAAAGTCCAGTTTTGATGCTTTCATGTGATACATGTATAAAATCTTGACTGTTTCCCTCATTACAATGCTGAAGTAACATACTTTGCTCAGAAGTCATTAATAATGTTCAAGCTTCATTTGACATGTTGATTACACAGGTGCACACCTAGAACCTGGTGCTGACAAATGGTTTATATATATAGGTATGTGCCAGGAAACTACTATGTACTTGTTTTAGACATGCAGAGGTAGGAATTGAGAAGCAACAGATATTCAAGTAAGGAGGAAATAACATGAACAGTGGAACTAAAGGGAAACATCTTGGTGAATCATAGAAAGATAAGTGCATAGTTTATTCTATTTGGAGTAAAGATTTCCTGATGAAACTGAAGTTGGCAAGAGAGATTTAGAGGAGATAATAAACAGTATGCATGACCAGGCAGTTAGTAACAGTAGACTGTATTCTGTATGGAGGAATTTCAGGTACTAATTTTTTCTATGGAATAGTAATTAGCAATGATTAACATTGATGGTGAATGGCATTTTGGGAGGTACAGTGCTAAAGAGATACCTTCTCTTTTAGAATTGAGAACTTCCAGGTAGTGAAGATTTAAACATGCACCATTTTCGGGCCTCCCTGGTAGTGCAGTGGGCTAAGCAACACCCTATGAAGCAAATTGCAGCCACTGCAGCACGAGTTCGATCCCTGCTGCCGGCCAGGGGACCCACATGGTACAGCAGACCTCTCCTGCCTTGCCCGCTGTTCCCCTCAGCAGTGTGTTTCAGTCATTCTTCCTGTTCTGCTCCCTACTCTGTCTCTGGTGGATCCTCTCACCACTCACTCCTCTGGCCTGTACCCCAGCATAAATAAATCAATCTTAAAAAAAAAAATGTACCATTTCCTAAATCTCTCTGATCATATATTTTCCCCATGAAAAAATTCATAATATGTACATTGGGAAGTTGTTCTGAATAACGGATGGTTATTTATTTATTTAGTAGCTTCATTGTCTTTATTAATTTACTTTTTGCATTTGATAAGTATTGGAGTTACAGTGAAAAAGCATTGCCATAGAAAAAGCACACCCATAGGTAAGTTAAGAAAAAAGAGAACATGGGTAAAGAAGTCACAGGTTCCTTTGACGAGTGCTTTGTACAGAGGACCTCCTCTGATTTTGAAGCATCAAAACTTTATTCCTGCCTTTGACAACTGTCATAATTTCAACAACTCTTGCATATATACAAACATAAGCTATATATATATACTATACATATATACACACATATATATACATATATTAACTCATATATCCACATATGACAGATAGTGGAGTCCCTACAACCTGCCAGATGCTATTCTAGGTAGTAAGAACACAGCAGTGAGCAAAACAGACAAAATCTCTGCCCTCACAGAATTGCCATTTTTGAGGGGGGTGGGACACAGAGGATAAAGAAGATACATGCATAAACTATATATAATGTTTGATGATGATACATGATAAGAAACAAAGATAAGGGAAATACTGGTGGCACAGGGGTTAAGTCTCTTTGCTATCACGGTATTGCCACCAACTGAGGTATGAGTTTGCTCCCTGGCCAGGAAGCTAACTCATATGGTACAGCAGACCTCTCTTGTCTCGCCTGCTACTCCCCTCAGCAGTGTATTTAAGTAGATCTGGCTTTATGCTCCCCATTCTTTCTCTGGTGAATTCTCTCAACCCCTGCACCTCTGACCTACACCCCAATTCTTGTAAGCATAAATAAATAAAATAAACCTTAAAAAAAAAAAAAGAAAGATAAACAGGGGAAGGGAGGTGGGAAGGTAGCAGATGATGCAGGGGAGGAGAAGTAAGTGAAGTGGTAATTGTGATTTAAATAATGTCCAGACAAGTTGAGATTTGAGCTAAGTCCTGAGAGATGTGGTGAAGAATCAGGTCTTGAAGGCAGGAGGAACCTTGTGTGTGAACATGTGGAAGAGTATATACATGTCATCAAAATATAAAGTGTAGAAGCATAGGTAGCAAAGAGAGGAAGTGCTTGTTTTCTATATCAGCCCAGTCTCCTCCCCAAGAGCCAGAATGTAAGCAGTTTAATGCATTTTCTTCTGGCCATCTTTATGTTTTGAAGAAACCAGATACTAAATATGTTGCCTAATGAACTTCTTTTTGTTCATTTACACATCATTTTATAACAAGATGAATATTCCCTGTTACTTTTAATAGTTCTGTGGTATTCTGTTAGATGCATGTACCATATTTTGCTTAGCCATTTTTATATATGTGGACCTTCAAATTGTTTCTCATACTTATCAAAAATAAAAAATAATGCACTAAATGTTCTTACATGTCTTTGTGTGCATGTGAGCATGTAAGATGGATACCAAAAGTAAAAAATAAAAAAATAAAAATACAAAACAGAAAACAACAACAACATATAATTCATAATGAAATTTGTTTTAAAGTTCCTAATTGAGGGAAATAACTGTGATAGTTTTGGTTAATAACAGATGATTATTTAAAATGACAGATCAGTGTTAGAATATATATAACACTCATTCAGATTGGAAGACAAATCTAGATGGGAAAATCTATATATATTGCCATCATTTTGTCATTCAACTACTAGAAAGTACTCTCTAGTTAACTGATATTGCTAGTTTTTAGACAAGAAGGTAGAGTGTCATGTAGCACATTTAATTCAGCCTTCAAACTTATGTAAACCATGTCTATAATCTTATCATAAAGGCAAAGAAACTCACAGAACCTGACCTAACATCTCCTCTTCCTGTGCTGTAGACATTGCCAGTAAATATTAACATAAATTTCAGCTACTTCAGTTACTATAACCTCATGAATTCCATAACCTGCCAATAGTTTCAGAGTCTCCATTATCCTAAATCTGAGTAAAATTCAGGGGTAACATATCTTGTGGTCCACATATTTTAATGATTTTTTTTATAATTGCTGCATGAGGTTCAGAAGTTCAATAATTGAGCAAAAATTAACTTTTTGAGATTACATCTGAAATACTAAATTACTTTTTTTATAAACAATTTGGCTTGGGTGTTTAGGGACTAAAACATTAATTAAAATTATTGTATCATGTAGTTTAAAAATGTTTTATGTACTAAATATTTTTTATCTTAATGCATTAATAGAAATTCAAATGTTTCTATTAAATAATGTATTATATTAAGATATTTGAGACTATCTAAAAGATCCATCATGGACCTGTTCATCATGGTAATTAAAACTTGTTCATATTTATCTTTTTTTGGTAAAGAGATAAAGAAATTTCAAGACAAAATATTTCAAAGATATACTGATATAAGTGTAACAGAATAAAATCCTTTTATTTTAAAGTAAGACTATTTATTTCTGGATGCTGTAAAGATCTGGATGTCTCCTTTTTACAAATATATCAATTTACAAATTAAGAGTTTTTTTTTCAATAAAAGGCAGAATCATGCATGCTTTGTTTTATACAGAGGTGTTTCTTAGAGTTCATTATATAATTTTTAACTGTGTTAATAGTCATATTTTCATTTAAGAGCCAAAGATAAATGTGGAAATAAATATAAAGCAACATAATTTCTGGAATGAACCCAATAATAGCAGTGTTTCATTGCTCTATGTACAGGCGTTGTGTTTAGGCTTTGACTCAATGAAAAAATAAATTTATTTAAAATCATTCCTTAGCTGCCTCAACTTAGCTTCCAATTAGAAACTCAAAAAATTAAGAACATTAACCAAAATCATGAAAGGAGCAAAAAAATCCTCAATAGTATAAAGAGTTTAAATATTAGTCTGAATCTCAACCTGCCTTTATTTTTCCTGTGGTAAAGTACAGAAATTAATTTATTAGGGGCACAGAGAATGTGTTACCTGCTGTTAATATATTTTAAGGAGGTAATATGTAGAAATGTATATGCCTATTATTCTAAACTTATTCAGTGTTTATTGCCAAAATTCAATTACTCCTTTGGCAAGTGAAACGACATTTCTTTTTCCTCTTGTGGTAGAGTGAAAGATAGCAGGAATTTTGTAAGCTGAGGATCATATTTTAGAACTCCTTAATGAATTCTCAGATTCCCCTCAAAACAGTAAGGCATTAATTTATATTTATTTCATTTATTGATAATTCAATACAAGATTCAATCTTTGTCCAAAGGCTCATAACATGAACATTTAAATTTCAGGGATGGGAGAGGGGTTGTCAAGAATTATGCTCCATTTAACCACCTTGGCATTTACTGAATATAAATGCTTTCTCTTTCCCCTTCTTAACAAAAGGGGTATAATCCTCAAAAGTATTGAGGGAATGAGGGAGAAAGGTAGCATTTAAAAGTTAACCAGAATAGAAAAGAAAAAATGTTTTTCACTTATGAAATGCAGCACCAATAATTATTCAATGAATTTGGAAATCAACTCCAGCAGAGAAGTATATGAGATTCCTGCTGATATTGGTCATCTGAGAAATAATGATTTATTGCTGTTTGGTATATGCTTACTTATATGAATACAATTTTCCACTGTGGAATCAAAATAAATAAGTGTTCCAACTGCTCACAATGTTTCTTCAAAGAGATGAAGAGAAACAAATTGAGCACTAATGAGTACGTTTAGCAAAGCTGATTCACTGTGTGACTGTGAAGTGTACAACAAGCAGAAGAAAATATGTGATAGGGTTACCTTAACTGCTTTTTATTTTTTAAGTATAGAGAAGAAATGATAAAAGCTATATCTATGGAAATGATCATTCAGAGTGATATTAGAATCCACTGCTTTTCAATCTTTTGTTGCTTCATGCTGTAAAACTCAAATGTTTGGAACTCAGATTTAAATGCAGCGAGTCCATGGTGATGAGCTATTTTGTGTGTAAAAAAACACTCACTGTGCTTTTCCAAATCAGGAATGTCTCATAAAAAAATCTATGATGGCTAGTAACTGAGCAGAGGTAAAAGGTTTATTTCTAAGGGAGGCTTTATTACATTAGAATTCTATATCTTTTCTCATATATTGGCCATCATTTTCCTCAAGTGTAGACATTCACTTAAAATTCCAGTGTGTAGAGAGCATTGAAATACATAATGAAAACCTAATTGTAAAGTAATAAGGATTTTCACTGTAAATAGAGAGGTGATTAAAACTCTCAGTTACGTGATATATTAGTGAAAATATTACATACTGAATTCTATATGAAAATGTCCATTTAGAAATAGTTGGTGGTAGCAAAAGAGAATTTATCTTATATTTCCTAAGATATATATGTCCATAGATATGTAAATTGATAACTGTGTGGCTAGGTGAGAATGCATATGTATTGCATTTTAAGATCAAATGTAATCTTTTGTAGAAAACACAGGCTAAGTAAGGGAGGAGGAGAGAGATGATAATGTAATGCAAAACAACGATATTATATTTTCTTCCTTTGAAACTTTGTTCCTGATTTTGAGTTTGTACTGATACAATCCCACTCATTCAAGTGATTTTCTTCACTAATATTAAGGTTTTTAATGTTTCTCCGCCCCCCCCCCCCACCTGAAGTTCAATTTTGTGCCAGGTTTAATTCCAAAGAAATCTTCCTACTTTCTTGACCATAAGTTAAATAACCTTAACTAATTCATAAATCTCTTCTGAAAAATATTCTTTTTTCCACACTGATAAATTGCTGAGTGATGAAATAAGGTGTGTCATTTGCCTCTCTATATAATGGTTCAGATAAAAGAAATTATTAGTTGTCTTAATGACCAGCAATCTAAATGTTATGCCCTCACTATGAAAAGCTCAAAGCAATATTATGGCTAGATTAACAATAAAGATTCTTCATTCACTTGTTTTATATTTAAATGTTTCATTTTTTCTTTATGTAAGTCTTTAGATGTGGGGCTCTCAGGTAAAACAGACAAAATAGACTCATTATGGGAGTACTCTTTTTATACAAGCCATTTAAGTAGACATTTTGAATCATTAAAACTAATCTTGAATTTCCCAGGTTCCAGAAGTGCTTAGTTTGTACTGGAAAGGTGAAATAGCAACAGATTACTTATTTTTATCTGCTGTTTCCTGTACCCTTGAAATTGTGGACCTAATGACCTGCTAGGTGCTGTGTGGCTCTGATATTGTAGGCAAAAATTAATGATTTTGGATCCAAAATAGTTTTGTGTGAAGAAACTCTGAACACTGTCATGTTAGTGTTTAACTGATATGTTATTAATGGGGAAAAGGTCCGTTTTTAAACCCCTAAAGCCCGGACCTGTTTGGGGCTCTGTTTGTTTGTTTTGATTTGTGCTGAGAGAGCAGCCCCATGGGGCCACTTAATAGGCTGCACCTCCTCCCCATCTCTCTGGTTATTCTAGTTGTGATGGCACTTCCAGCGGAGAAAAGCTAAAATTAACAGACAGTAAACCAGACCCCCTGCCATCTCCAGAGGCCCAAATGCCAGGAATCTCAGAGAAAATTGTCAAACATTTCAGATATTAAGGGAGAGGAGGAGAGCACAAAATAAATTAATGACTAGCACAGGCTACAGAAGCAAGGGGTCACTGAAGAGAGACCAGAGCACACCCAGGAATACCCCCACCCTGTTAAGTGAATGGTTACTGTTGATAGAGCAGTTTAGGTTAACTGTCCTATGTCATCTTTTCCATGAATTAGGATGATCATATCAATGCCCATCTTAAAGGTAACAAACTTAAAGGCT
Source organism: Galemys pyrenaicus (assembly GCA_019455555.1). NCBI lineage: Eukaryota > Metazoa > Chordata > Mammalia > Eulipotyphla > Talpidae > Galemys > Galemys pyrenaicus. The sequence continues at coordinate 7,965,101 of JAGFMF010011858.1, forward strand.
TAGCAAAATTAAGTACCAAAGTCTGGATTGAATCATGGTAGATTACTGCATACATTAATGTTTAAATGTGAATGGCACCATGCCACTCCCCTCCCCAAACTCTTTTTACATCAAGATCCCACTTGATTTTGAAGACTACCCCCACCTCGGTGTTATCTTTTATGTCCTGTAGCTAGGTCTTGAAGGGTTTTCTGGAATTTTCCTATTCTTCTATTTGCACTCCACATTCATTCTTCTAAGACATCTGGGCATGTCGCTTTAGCCTAGTTACCACTTGGTTACCTCTTTCTTGCAGTTTGCATCAGGATTCCAATGATAAATCTTGGGAGAGGTCTTCCCTGGCCCTCCTGGTCATCTCCATTTCTCTACACACATTACCATACTGTATTTTCTACTCTGCAGTCTTCACTTGCAATTTTTGTTTTGTTTATTTTCAGCTTCCCTCCCCCCTCAATTAAACTCTGAACACAAAGGCTATCTTGTTCATACCCATGTCTGTAGCATCTTAGTGGGGAGGGGTCTTGCGTGGTGTAGATGTGCAGTAAGTAATATTGGAAGATTAATTTAGTCCTCACAACAATCTTTTGAGAAACATAGGAGGCAAGCTTACAAATGGATTCTCTACAACTCAAACCACAAAGCCTGCTTCATGGAGAGGAACAATTAAAACAAACCCAGAGGCAAAATCATGACCACTTTTCTATAAACTGATGCTAGACCCTCATCCCTGCCAGAAGTAGTCTTAATGAGAGGCATTGATTTTGAAGGAGAAAATGGCTGATTGCAAAGCAGGTAAAACAGTGAGAATGCGTTCAAAGATATTTATATCATAGGATTTCCATTCAAAGCTCCATATTTATAGACTTTCCAAGAGAGAGAAAGGTGTGTGTGTGCGCACACGTGCGTGTGTACACAAGTATATAAATACTTGCGGGCATCTGGAAGAGATGAGTTTAATGCCTAGAGGACGTTTCTGATGAAGAAGGGTTTATTTTTATTAGTGATGTGACATGTTATCAGTGAACTTCCATGAGCATTAAAGAATCCACAAGAACAAAACATGAAACACCTTGGTTGAGGCTCTGGCTCCTGCTAAGAAAGAGAAAAAATATACTCTTCTCTATGCACTGAGTCCAGCTCTGACTGAACAATTATTCATAGGTGGATATCATTTATAAGGGTAACCAGGGATAAAGCAAACACTTTTTATTTTTTGCTGTTCAGAGTTTTATTCTCAAACGAGGCTACTCAATTTTGAGATAAGATCAAATACATCATTCAAGCCTTCAATTTGACAGCATTGGAAAAACATCCCAGATGAATGAATCAGTTTTTGCTTTTGCAAAAAACATGTGAAATTTCAAATTCCTATTTTTTGTTTCTTTTCAAAACTTTAAGTGATGAACCGTGGATAGGCACATATGACATATATAGACATAGGTATAGCTATAAAAGAAGTTTAATTGTTGCTCACAATCCTACCAGCACATTTTAAATGAATGTCACTGATAATGAACAAAGACAAAAATGATACTTTTAAATAGAGAGGTGATGCCGTTCCTTAACAACTGAAGTAAGCTATAAAATTTTGTTGAAAAAAATACTGAAATATAGTTGAGCTATACAAAGTGCAGAGTTGCTAGGGACCTCCCTGCCTTGGAAGCTGTTGGGGGTCTGTTTCTTTCTGATCATTTTAATGAAACAAAGAAAAGGATAGTGACTGTCTTAAAAAAAAAAATCTACTGGGAAGCTAGCATTATCAATATCTGCTATCAAACCCTTTTGTCTTCAGCAAGAAGGGGATAATATTTACTCAAATTTGAGATTACAAGCTTACAAAAATTAATAGCAGTAGATGAAAAGAGCATAGGAAAATTCTCAGTTTGTGAATGTGAATGAAAAATTATCATAGAAAATTTAATGTTAAAACCAGAGATTAGTATGATTGGCTTATTCTCAACCTTCCTCTCTCTTTCCCTACATCTCAACTTTCCCACATCCCTCCCTTTCTCTTTATCTTCACATCCCTCTCTCTCCTTCTTTCATTCCTGCCTCTCCTCCTCCTCCCTACCTCTTTTTTTTTTTTTTTTTTGAATAAAAATGGAACACATCCTACGAATGATTGCCTCCCCTACCCCCATTTCTCACAGTGTTCCAGCTGGGAAACTACAACTAGAACACATCTGTCCTTGTGGTTTTTATTCTAGGATCTCGAAAGGACAAGCTATTTATGTGACTGGTAGAGCTTTTTGTAGTGAAAATGATCTCGGAGACAATCATCTTATGTATCAAAATATATCTGCAGCATATTTTATTTTTCTGCAATTTAACATGCTGCTAGGTCTCCATATTCTTTATAAGTATTTGCCAACAAACTTTAAAAGTAAAAACTTACTTTATTTTTACATACTAACAGGTATGATGAATAACTAGACAAGTCCAATTAAGTCAACAACTGCCCATGTTTGGAGAGAGTTGAAAAATCATTTCAGTTAAATTGTAAATTAATAAATGGACCCCAATCATGTCAAAGCAATTACAGCTACAGCTGTGGTGTGAACATATTAGCAAAATGATTAAACCTAGAAAATTTTTAATAAAACATTTGCAAGATTATTTTTAAATTATATTTTGAATATATTTGAAGTGATCTTAGAGTACACCATTTTTATAAGGCATGGCTAATGTCATGCTTTCAGTAAAATTACATGTTGCAGGCAAGACTTGTAGCACTTAATATTAATAGCAGCTAGCCTTACATAGCTCAAAGGTACTCAAAACCCTATATAATTCTTACAAAATATTGTATTAAACAATTGGGATAGCAAAATAAGTACATTTATTAAGCATTTACTCTAAGCCAGATAGTATACAAAGAATTAAATACTATAGCATTTACAAGGAATTTGGATGAGGTTTAAAGAACTTTCCCATGATGAAATAGTGAGTCAGTGGCCAAAAAGGATTTGTAACCAAATCAGCCTGATTCTAGTGAGGCAGTGTGACTACAACAGGATCATTAATAGAGCACCCCCATAATCTATTTCTTTATAATTTCAGTACCAAGGACAATATTTTATTTTTATGCAACATTCTCATCCTCAGGCAAAAATACTGCTTTGCCAAACAGCCATATTGACCAGCTAGTTAAGGAGTAGGTAAAACGAAAGGAAGTTAAGCCTTTCCTTCATATAGCAGGGCTAAAGTGCATGTACTGCATCCATGAAAATATAAGGTATTTACATGATGGATGACTTAAGAGTAACAGAGAGGAAAGGTACTGCATTGTTTACTTTGCTATGGAATTGTTTAAGATGAAGAACCCACCTTTGTTAACTGAGTCATCAAAACCATGTAGTAGACAAAGTAGATACCGAAAGTGAATGATTGGAGGCTCTGAGAATATACAGGGGAAAAAAAAAATCCAGGCAATTTTTATTTTGTCACTATTTTCTGATGCTGGATATGTACGTTACAACCCCCATAAAAATGTGGGGGGGGGCCTGTAGCATCTTTAGTATTATGACAGTTCTGTGAACCTGTGAAATCTTTAATACTATTTAAAGAAAACCCTAAAATGATGCTAACTTTGGGCATCTCTCCCATCAGAGTGAAAGATAGAAAATCTCACAGCTATCACAAATGACCGTGAGACTAATAAGTAGTCTGTTGAAGTGGTGTTTACAAAAGTCTCAGGGGAAAGCAGAAACGACTCCATTGTCTAGGCTGCAGGCAGAGATCATGAGAAAAGAAAATGGCGCTATTGTAAGCAGGATGCATGCAGAGCCCTTGAGACTTGGGGGTGACTTGGAAGTGGAAGCCATGGTTAAAAAGCATTACAGATGTACTGTTGGAAATATGGCATCAAGCAAACAGCTTCAAAGCTCACCAGAACCATAGTATGCTAAAAAATTTCTTTAAAAATGCAGATAAGTTAGAATTTTGAGGAAAGGTTGCCTGTGGTCTATCCCTCTGGGGCTTGGAGGTGAGGGTCAGCACAAAAGGAGTCTTTGTATCTAAGTTTATTTTGAAATTCTTTGCAACCCTCACAGAAACAGCAAGGGTGGAGGAAGGAAGACAAAACTAACATTAGCCAGGCAGAAAGGACATTTCAAGGTTTTAAGATCCTGGGACAAGGGAATCAAGGCAGCTCACAGATTTGCCTTGTCCTCTATATTATTACAGGTAGAGGGCTAAGACTGGAAGTCTAATAATAAAGGAAACATGAGAGAAATGTGATATGTACAAATATAATTAGCTAAAAAATACCCTCCATTCCTTCTTTTAAAGATTTACTTATCCATTTATGCATACAATAACTGGGGTCTAGGTAGAGGTGCTGGAGGTGAGAGGATTCACCAGAGACAGAGTGGGGACTAGGACAAGTGGATCCACTGAAATACACTGCTGAGGAGAGCAAAAGGTGGTACAAGAGAGGTCTTCTCTGCCATGTGGGTTAGGCCCTGTCCAGGAATCGAACCTAGGTCATAGTAGTGACAGCTGAGATCAACCCCCAGACCACCAGGGAGGACTTTCTCCATTCCTTCTATTGACTTTTTCCTTACAAGAGAATTTTTAAAGTCAACACTATCCTCAATAACACTAATAACAATGTTAAGGACCACACAACTAACAATAACAACAGGCAACTGAGCAGGCGCCGTATGGCAGGTGCTGTGCTAAGTACTTCACAGGGATTACCCCTCTGAATCTTCACAATGCTCCTGTGAAGCAGGTGCTATTGTCACAGACTGCAGCATTGCTGTTTTACAGTTGAAAATACTGCAACAGAAGGAATAAGTAATGGGGCCTCCCTGGTGGTGCAGTGGGTTGAGCGCTGCACTGTGAAGCATCCGTGACACAGCAGCGTGAATTCGATCCCAGGCCAGGGAGGGGAACCACATGGCACAGCAGACCTCTCCTACCTCGCCCGCTGCTCCCCTTAGCAATGTATTTCAATTCATCTGCCTGTTCTGCTCCTCACTCTCCCTCTGGTGAGTCCTCTTACCTCCCACATCCCTGTCCTGTACCCCAGCTTTGTATGTATAAATAAATAAAAAATCTTTAAAAAAAATTAAAAAGAGTAAGTAATTGTCCCTTGTTTGTATAGTGATTAAGTTGTAGAATTAAAGATTGATATAAAGTGTCTAATAGGAACAAAACAAAAACCAAGAACACATATCAATCATAAGCTACACATTACATAGTGATTAAAATACAGAAATCAAAGTATCAGGAACCAGCCTAGTGACTGACATATAGTAAGCACTCAGGGGAGGCTACTTGTTTGTTGCTATTAACTCATTTAATTTATATGGTCATTCTAGGAGTTGGGCATATTTCCACCATTTACAGATAAATGTGCTAAGATGCTAAAGGTTAGGACACTGTGGACGCCAGAGTCCAACTCTTTCCATCCTGCCAGTCTGCTTCTCAAAAGACTGATGCACTTTTCTTCTAGTTTATTTGATTATTTTCTTTGATTGTCTGGCTTGTTTTATCAGTCACCGTAATTATAATTTCATACTGCCCTCCTCTGTCTTGGGAGGAGTTAAGCGGTCTTTAGAAATAACTCACAGATACTTGCAACCCTCAAATTTACATTTGCAACATTTACAAATAAATTTTTCAAACTGCAGAGCAGGTACAATAACCAAACATATAAAGTCATCTATATTCCTCTTGGACATTAACATAAAATTGCACTGTGCAAAACCTTATGATAACTACATTTCATTGGCAAATATTTATTGCACTTTTGATATACTTACAATAAAACAGCTTAATCCATCATTTCAACTAGATATGAATATATGGTTTTTTTTTTTTTATGTAGATGATGATACTTCCTTCATGAAACATTGTAACTCTCAGAGCTGGGAGTATGAGGTTAAAAACTTTATAAGAATAATATTTTCAATAATTTTGAAATAAGTAATATGGTAACAAGGGCATAAGTCTCCATGTTCAAAGCTGAACAGAAGTTTTTTTTTTTCCTTTTTACGTAAAATACCAATTTCATATAATCAAAACATGACTTTCACAAAACAAAACAAGATGTAATTTCATGTTTCTGGGGGGAATATTAAGAGCCTTTACAAGATGTCTGCTTTAATTGTACTGTGAGGTGAAGCATTCTTCAAGGATTGCTCTCTTATAATAACTGTCTGGAGAGAATTCTGATCATAACAATTAAAAAGAAAAGTGATGAGATGGCAGCAAAATTATTATACTTATAAATATTGGGAACCATTTAATAACCTTATTTTTATTATAAAACATGAGTCTGAGCAGAATTTCTTCAAAAGTGACATGGAGTGGTTATTTTCTAACCTTGAGAATCGTGATTCATTAAGAGGAACAGGAGGCAGTGTGAGTCCAAAGAGTTGAAGAAGTTGGGAAGGAGGGAGGTGCCAGAGGGTGCTGCTGTGGGGAGAGCCTTCAGTTGTTTAAGGTACTATGGAGACACTGCAAACAGGAACTGATTTATTCTGCCTGAGGGAAGGCACAGGAAGGAATAGAGGAGGTAACAGGTGTATAGGTCCTTGAAAGATGCAAAGGAGTATGTAGACTAAAACACCTGTAAGTCCATGTTACATTAACAAAAAATAAATTACACCGATTATATGTTGAAATGATACTATTCTGTATAGTCAAATAAAATATACTGTTAACATTAAAAAACTCAAGAGCAGTGAAATTAAAAAAAAACAAACAAACTATAAACAAGATAGAAAATGAGCTACATTCTGGGTCACAGACAGGAGACATTCTTTGTGGGATATTGGCAGGAAGCAGATTTTTTTTAGAAGAAATATTTCCAGTTTGACAATTCACAACCTCCAAATGGATTTGTATTACAGAGATCACTTGTAGTACAACAAAGAGATGTGGACTTTGGGACAGCTAAGATTAGCTAAGACACATTTTAAAATGGGAGGTGGGAGTAATATTTCACTATAGTAGACAGTCTCCAGTGGGGAAAAGGGAGATGCACCACCACAGGAGAATCATAAAAAAAGTTACCCGTGAATTTCAGAACACTTAAAATTGAACTTCACTTATGGCCACAGCTGAATGAAAATGATTCTAGAATTGCCACCATAAAGCAAAACACCTTCTCTCATTGATAGATCTCTTGTTCTGTCTGCACATATCTAATCTGTGGTCTGTGCTTTTTCACCCCACACCTCACGGGAAGGGTTCAGTGGCAAAGGAGAACAAATGTTTATGGACTGTTACTAAGAAAGGAATTATTCACTTTGTAATATTTCAAGAAGGCATTTTTTAATTCTAGGCACATCAATCCTTCAATGTCTCTTTCCCTAATTTGCATAAACAACATAATTGACAGCTTGTTAAGAGTTCATTAAGAACACTAAAACCTTGTGATAAACAACAGCCTGCCAGCAGCACGCTGGAATGAATATCTAGCCAGGCATTTCATCCACCTCCAAAGTCAAACCAGCTTACCAACAAGAAGTCCAAAGGGTGACTTTGCTAATCGATCTGTTCATACAGTCGAGTACTCAAACACCACACATAAATGCCCATTAACTACTGATTAGCAGTTAATTTGTGTCTTTCAAGCTAACTAACTGGTGAGTAAATGTGTCCATGACCCCTAAAGAAACGAAAATAATTTTATTTAGATAACTTTAAGTGTTAAGAATGACCTTAGAATCATAAAAAGAAATGCAGAGACTCACAGTGTGTTTTTTGTTGGTTGTTAAAAAAATGATGACTTGGACATGTGGTTTTCTTCTAAGCGGTCTAGAATGAAAAGTTTTCATGATTGCAGTTTCAAATATGCCGTAGTCAACACCACACAATACAGAGAGATATGTGTTTTCCTGCTAAGAGCGCATCATAAAACTACCGTGATAGATGGAACATCTTTGGATAGAAGCCTGAACATAAACCCAATCAGCTGAAAAAAGTCTCTCTGGACTCCCTGCCCAGTGGTCTTCATTTTCTGTCCCTGACAGGGTGCTCCTTGTAGCTCTGGCACCAGGATTCACGTGAACAGACTGGACTGCATGGTGGGGTCAGGCAGTAATCTCTGGCTAAAGCTTTTAGACACCGTTTTTCTTTAGGAAACGCACAGCAAATAGACTACCAGTGAGCAACCCAGTAACCCCAGACCCTCCCCACCTAACATTATTTTCTCATATGGAGAGAAAATGTGAAAATTAGAACCACTGCATAGAGAAACCCCAGTATAGACAGAGGTTGCCCAATGATGCACTATTGCAAAGTCCTTTTACAATGTAAGATACTGGGAGAGAGTTAAAAGTCCCTTGCAATAGTAGGTAGGCACAATCTTCCCACCAATTGGCTTTGGACCATAAGAGTGCCTTTTAAAGACTCAGCGTGCATCCAGATAAGTTGATTTCTTTGAATAAATAGATCTCCTGGGTGCTGATATTAGAAAATGAAAAATGAATATGTTGAACTACATGCTGTGGATTTTTGAAATGTTTTAAATATGTGGAACTTCTAGTCTTTTTTTCTTTTGGTTAGGAATATTAGGTTTACATCCTTTTGGAAGAGAATTACTATTAATATTATCCAATTACTGTTGCCACTATCGCAAATACCTAACAAATGTGATGGTACTTAGTAAGCCATGAGCATAGTATGCTACTGAGGAGTGTAAACATAGCATTCCACGGCATACAGTGTGGGACTTGTGTTAGTGTGTAATATTCACAATAATGTTGGGCCATATGTTTTCCTATTAACTCTATTTTACAGATAAGGAAACTGAATCTCACAATAAATTGTCCAGGAGTTCAGGGAGCTAGTGGAAGTGGAAGAACCAATTTAAACCCAGATTACTGGTATCTGCCATGTGTGCTCTGGATTAGCATGTTAATCCGCCCATTGAGCTTCTCTCTATATATTCAGTGGCACTCTCTCCAGAGGTTCAAATTGGGGCTACCTGTGGCATAGACTTGACTCTTTTAAGCACCTCAATGTCCCTTTATAAGATACCAAACCAAGATCAGACTGATCTCTAGTTAAATTGAGCTATAATAGGCACTTAATTTAAGTTAGTTGATTGACTAAGAACAAGGTTAATGGGTATACAGTGGAAATGTTAATTCTGGTGTAAGTGACTGCTCTGTCAGAACAATGTTTTGCAAAACAACCATTAACACTCAAATATAATTATCTTTATTGCCATTGTCAGAAAAACAACACTGAATAGCATGGATCAGTGCCCTAAATCAGACTGTTTCTTTTGAGATGTCAGTGATTCTCTTTTTTTTTTTTCATGAGTTTAGTTAATTAGATAATACTCTAAGTTTTGGCACAGGGATTATTACTTTTTAACTATGGCCTCAAAATACTTTCACAATTTCATAAGCCTTTTCCAATTCTTTTTATTCTGGCCCCTCTGTCTTAAGTTTGAAGGTCTTCTCTGCTCTGGGTTAGTCCTGATTTTCAAAAATACGTATCTCCTTTTTCCCATGATGCCCTTTAACCCATAAATAAGATCACTTAATTCTTTTTGCAAAAAAATATTTTGAGTATGAACAACTTATCGGGCTCAATTCTAGATATATTAGTAAACAGAATACAGATTCCTGCTACTCAGAACATCCTAGTAGGAAGAGACAGATAATAAGTAAAACTAGAGAAACAACTGTTAGATGTGGACTGTATTGTGGAAAAAAGATGAAGGGTATTCTGGTAAAACAGGGCTGGGGAGGCATTTAAAATTTTACGTAATAATAACAATAAAGACACAAAAACCAAAAATGAAAAGACAAGGACATATTGGGGATACCTAGTGGGGAGGGGGAGGGTTGAGGGAAGATGGGGAGCTCGGGAGACTGTGGGGATGGTGCACTGGTGATATGGTGATGGGGAATATATGGGGATTACAATTGATGTCAAATATATATAAAGGGAAAAATTAAAAAATAAAACAAAATTTTACATAATAGGCCTTACTTAGAAGGAAACTTGAAAGAGGCAGTATTAGACAGGAAGAGATGTGGGGGAAGAACATTACAGCCAGAGAGCAGGCAGCCAAATTCCCTAAGTTGTAGTGGGTTTGGTTTGTTCAAAGATAACCTGGCTAGTAAGAAAAGACCATAGGAGATCACAGAACTTCCAAGTTTCACTGCCAGAAAGTATAAGACAGCTACACCTCACTTGCAATCATTTTTATTACAGGTGGGCACGGTCCTACCTGCAGTTGTTCACAGGATTTTTTGATTTGGTCCCATAATGCTTCAACAATTTAATTAACAACATTTTTTTTTTCAAAACAGAGAATTTAAAAAGTTTTGGTTATTGGATTATCCAGAAGAATCAGTGGATCTGATACCCCACAGTGTCATTCGAAAGGGCTGATAATTAGTATCCCCTTTTCATGGACATTTCAGGTTCCAAAATATTCTTGCTTCTGGTTTCCTTGTAGGTTAAGAGATAGACAACCTTTTGCAGAGAGTAAATGTATTTGCTTATACCCCTTGCACCCTTTTTATTCTTCTTTCAAAAGTCAGCTTAATTCTAACTCTCCATGAAAGGAAATGCTATTCAATTGCCCAATCATGTATTCTTGTTGCAAAGTCTTGGTGTAATTTGGAATAAGATCCTTTCTTTACTTACAGTTTGACTTTTAACCTGGTTTTGTCTCCTAAAAGGACTGGGTTTTCCTTCCTTGGATCATCTCAGTCTTATTACATAATATTTGCATTCTTAGTTTATGAAAGAGAAGTTGCATAACTTATCAAAGAAACAGAGAAATTGAAATTGAGGATGGTAACTTAGGTCTGACTTTTCAATGAATTCAATTCCCACCATGTTGGCAAGGGATGTGTTGAAAATATATAATACAGCATTAAAACAGCTATTTCCTTGGGCATTGTAACATTCTGGGGACTTTTCAGGGCAATGACATTAAAGTATCACATGAAAATAACCTATAGTAACAAATTCATCCTTACAAAGAGGCACAATTAGTGAGTTGGATGTTCACTTTCCTTAGGGACTACCCGTACACAGCAATGTATTCAAGAATGGAAAACATTTGATTCTATATGCTTATCAAAAACAGTTTAAATTGATAGGAGTGGGTGTTAAGATGCCATAAACACTAATATGAAGTGAGATATTATCCAGCACAATCTAGTAAAATAAAAATACACACAGAAATGCCAAAAGGAAAGTGGGGTCAGTCTCTGTGTATGCAAAGGGAACGAGGGACATGAATTGCCAGGGAAAAAATGACATTAAGTACAGATTCACACAATGTTCCATTTACAACACCAGGAAGGGTGTCAGCACTGTAGATGGCTGATTCCATCATTGCCAAGTGAGATACACCTGATTTGGACCCTCTTACAGCTGCATATTGGTGTTTTACATATTCAGTCTCTGATTCCTTGACTCAGGAACGAGAGAAATCATTCTTCCTGTCTTGTGGAAACACTACAAGGCCAAAACTAGAAAATATATGGAAAGTGCTACATACAGTTTCTGGCTTAAACAATCATAAATGGGAAATATAATTAGCTAATTATATGTGCAAGGAAAGGGGAAGAGAGAGGGGAAAAATTGCCTAAGTTCTGGAGGCTGAAATAAAAATAAGCAAAAAGGTGCTATGGAGAGGCAAGATTTATGAATATAACCAGCTTTGAAGGGATCCATCTGGAAGTCTGGGGGGTTGAGGCTCTCCTGGTACAGGAGAGAGGTGGCAGGGACAAGGAGTGAGATAGCACACAGGCACAAAGTGATGAAAGGGGACAGGGAGGGTGGCTGTAGAAATGGAAAGGAAGGGTGATCTAAGAGAATCTGCTGGGAAAGTAACAGCAGGTGTTGGTGACAAATTGGACGTGGAAGGTGAAGGAGGAGAGTCAAAAATAACTCCCAGATAAGAGCTTTGGGAACTAGAAGAACACTGGTGACAGTGACAGAGAGAGGAATTGATAGGTGCCCTCCTATTCCCTTCAAAGTGAAATATCCACCCAATAGAGTTATCAAGTGCTTCTAAATTTGTAATTCTACATAATTAAAATGCAGGACAAGGTGAAGGGGCTGAGGCATAAATTAAGATGCTTAGACAAGGTTTCTTAAAGATTTGCTTTGAAATTTTGAAATCAAGTTAGCAATTGATGAAAACAATGACTATAATAAAAGAAGCAAAATAAAATCAGCAAAAACAAAAAACCTTCTGCACTCTGCTTTGTGATTAAATAGCAACCCTGCTTGAGAATAAAAGGGATCAATTAAACATGGCAAATTTTTGTAATAGGCTAAAAGAAAAAGACAGTAGTTTTCGGCATGAATCTGGTTTGGATTATGAATGTCAGTACCCATTTTCGTTGTGCTACTGAATATGATCTCAGTAATCATTAAGACAAAAACAAAAACAAAAAATGAACACAGCAAGGGAATAATTCTCATACAATAGTAGTGCTGACGAGACTTCACAGTTGTACATGTTTTGGTAATCCTGCAATTAATTTGCCCTAATGTGGTGGTGTGCCAGTATTTACATTGCCAACCACTGTCATCATAAGCTTTTTAGAGGCATCAGACAGTCCATTTATCTTGCAAATAGTTGCAAAGCAAAAAAGAGTAATGTTATATTTTAAGTTGCTTAAAAACTACTTGCAATTAGGAGCCCCAAATGCATCTAAATCAAAACATCCCCAGCAATGATTCTAGGATTGCTGTAAATGCAACACACAGATGAGAATTTACAGTGTTCCATAACCAGGGAAATTGTGATACCAGATTGCATTTACTTTTATCTTACCCAAAGTAACATTATCTTCTGCAACCATAAAGAAACTGCACTATCATATAAATCTATTTAAAGGAATTGGCACTGTGACAATAAAGACATCCATACACTGTGGTTCATTCTCTGAAAATCACCCAAATGCCAGTGTCTAACAACAGAGGCTTTTGATTTCTTTCTGAACTGCCACTAAGTGCTCCCTCACTCTTACACACATATCCCTCAAACTATGTCAAAAGCAGGAACAAATTTCCTAACCCAAACTGAAAAGTCCTTGGCTTTCCAAATGACTATAAATTGCATGGTTAAGTGCATATGGCCACAGGGCTGTCATAGTCACTTCTCCTGACAATTCATCATAGCATACTAATTCTATAATATCATTACTGCGTCTCTTCTCACTGTACTGATCCAGCCAGTTAATTTAATCAACCAATAATAGATTCAGAAATGGATGCAAGGGGCCCTAGCACTTCAAATTATATTACTCGAGATGTACCTCGGCAAGGCGGATGCCTTCCTCACTGTCCAACATAACCTCCAGAAGTTAGGCTGGCCTGGTAAGACAGGTAAGCTTATTTCAGATGGAAAATGACTATCACAGAATTTCCTTTCAAAAGTGATACATTTTTGGCTTATATTAACCATGTCCACAGGAAAAAAACTAACTTTATCTAAGTGTTGGGTTCATGATGGATATTAACAAGACACAAAACTCAGAAGTTTTCAAATGTGTGGGAGAAATCAGAGTTCTATGATTAACTGCAAAGTGAGGCATTCAAGGATGGACAATTAATTTTATTAAATTTTAATCTTCTCTGCAAATGTCAATGATAATTAGAAAACATTATTCTTTAACATCACAGTCCATCTTGCATGTCATGAAGAGTAATAAGTTAATTTATTATGAAGAAAAAATAACCTGAAAACATAATGCTATAAAATATACAACAGGTAAAATAAATGTCACAAATATACATATATAAGTTATTCAAACATCCTGGGAAAACTGTAGTAATTTTTAGAAGAGTCACTTATTTGAAAGAATAATGTGATTTCCTTTTAGCACCTTTCTATGAAAAAGGAGTTAACTCTCTATCCTATAGTTAGGAAGAGTGATTGACAGAAAAGTTCAATTGTGGTAGCTCTGTCAGCCAACGTCACAATAACGTGCAGATTAACTAAAAGCTACTGACTTGTCTTGGCAACGTTTTTTACCTGTACAGACTTGGGAGGAATGAGACCCATATTGCAAAGAGGCTTTTCTCCCCAGAGTGTCTCAAAGTCACCACCCACCTGATGAAAACTAAATTTAGACTACGCAACATCCATTTAGAAAAATGTTCACTGATTCACTAAACAGGGTTGTCTTTCCCTTGTAAGTTGTAAATATTGGGATATACAAAATTCTTCCACTGATTTTCTACCTATGAACAGGAAAATTCTTGTTCTTCTGGAAGGATCAACACTCAGGATCGCTGAGATCTGAACACCAGGGGCTTGGTGATGGAAAACTGACCTAGGCTGGGGTCAATTTTGACCATGTCCCTTATTTTGCATTTAAATGAAATTTCACTGTTTTAAAAGCAAGGGATTTTTGTGTAAAAATCTTCATTTCTGTCTCATTGAAAATCGTAAGAGCTGGCATTGTTACCCATTCAGATATAATAATTGGAATAAGCTGAGAAGTGGGGTACACACTCCCAGTGTCTCTAAAAATGAGAGAGAGTCATGTAATGCTGTTACTTCCAAAGGGCTCCAAAAATCACTGGCTATTAGGAACTGGTTTTTATCTTATAAAGAACCAAATTTATCTATTATTTATGCTACTTATATTACCAATATTTTGTTATTAGAATTGGAATAGTTACTGGAATTTATTCTAATTATTAGTTATTACTTATTAGAATTTCCCAATTCTCCTTAAACCAGTAAAATCATTTTAAATTTAAAGATTCTTCCAAAACAAGGATTTTTATAAAACATGTCTTTATCATCAGATTTTTATTTCTCTTAAAAGATGCTTTTAGATGGACTGAATATGATAATAATCTGACTACACTCATGCATTTAGGGAGACGGACCTTAACTTCCATGTGAAATTGCTTTTATCAGTATCAAAAATTACAGCAAAATATATTGCTACAAAAAGTTAAGTACATACCTTGTAGGAATTTTTCCTCCTTGTTAGAAAAAAGTGAGAAAACTGTCATCATGATAATGCTTCTGTATAGCTATTTTGAGAGACAAGTGTAAATTCAGTGAAATGTCCATCCAATGTCACCCTTTGCTAAATGTGATTCAAATAGTGTTTGCCTAGACTAAATGCAAGGCATCTCCATGAGCACTGTAATATAACAAAACAAATAATTTTCCTTTCATCAATATACAACAGCTTTGTTCATTATTGAGAAACGTTAGGTGGTAAAGTATTGAGTGCTATGCATTTTATGCTTAAATCAATGTACTGTCTTGCAGTTATGCCACCTAATGTGTTTTTAAGTCATCCGCTACAGAGATCAATGTGATTCTTATTTGATATTCAGTGTTAAGTTCAGCCTCATAAATTTGGAATTGCACTCTGTTATTTTGATGGTTATATATTAACCACGTACTGAAAGTTTTATGATTTTATACTCAGCCTGGCTGTAAATCATATGGGTTCCATATGTAAGGCATAGGGTCTGGCTTGATTTTTATTGCTCTGCTCAGAAGGAAATGGATGGGTGGCTGGATACTCGAGGGAGGTAGAGCTACAATGTGTTTGGATAAACACCTGAGGTATGTGAGCTTTAAAGGCATGGTTCAGAAATTTCAAATTAGACAACTCATTGCAACCAGCTCATGGGCATGGATAATAAGGCAATAGTAAGGTATCATGTACTGGCAATTTCTGATATTGGTAGTATCACAAGTGTGGACCTTGACCTTTCCTTACAAGTTCAGATTGATCAGCATGTGGTGAATCTGACAAACATGACTCCACTTGTACGAAATCTAAAAGAAATGACCTTGCGAAGTGAGAACGAGTTGCATAATATCGCTAATTTGAAATCTACATGTAATGTGTGCATTACATATATTATTTCAGCAACTGTGAAAAAGTAAGACTAGATATTAGCATCACCTCCTTGAAATAAACAACTGGACTATGACACTGGACTAGATTGATGCCCTAATACAACAGCTTCTTATTTATGTACAAAACTAATAGAATTGAACTTACAATGATTATCAGAGCAAATGAAACTTTAAAATGTAAGGAAAAATATTTTTAATATGCCAATATGGTGCAAATTTAGATATGCTATGAAATTCTTTTTTTTTTTAAACATAAATGGTTTTCCAGTTCAATTACAGATTTATCCATCCAATGTGGATTTTCAATTCTCAGTTCTATTGAAAGTGGTAAATATTTGTTAGGATCTCAAATATTCATGCCCTCTGAAGATGCCTATTTAGTCCCTTTACTATATTTTTGTCATAAATTGAAGTTACATTTTTTTCTTTTGATGACATATTTTCAGACTCCACACTCATTTCCCTTGGTTAAACACGCAATATCTTAAGGTATGACTGAACTGACAGACGTGACAAAACATTTCAAAAGGAATTGTATTAGGCTGGGCCAAAAGTTTGATCAATTTTGAGTTAGCAGCATTTAGCAGAAACGTAACAGTCACTATTTTTTTTTTCCAGGCCATTGAGAAATACAAATTGCCTGGCCTGTCTCTTTTCCTTGGTATAGTATTTCCTTGATTCTGATTCAAGAGAGAAATAGAGTTAAAAAGGATTCCATATTTTCTTTTGCTACCTCCAAGATGAATAACAGACCACCTCTTGACAAAGAAATCTGACCTTGCACACAAATCTAAGTAGTGACAAGACATCCAGCAATCATTTATCTTATGAAAGGGTATCTGTGAAGCTTTTTGTGGGATGACCTTTTGATAATATTTCAAATATTTTTGGAAAAAAGAGACCATTTTATTTGCAAAACTTGCATTGGTTCACAAAATGGACATTGTATCAGCAGCTATAAATCCTGAGTGAGGATCAGAATCACCTGGAGAACTTGCTGACAGATGCACTGGCATTGCTGTCCTCCCCCAGATTCTTTTTGAGAAGGTCAGTGTGGGCCTTGACAATGTGCAACTCTAACAAGTGCTCTGGGACGAAGCAGGGGCTGAGGCCCAGGCCATAATTTCAGAGTCACTGCTAAAAACCCTCCCCAGCTCTCCCCAATTCCCTTCCTCTGTGAGACTGTTTTGCAAAACAAAATTTTGCTTCAGTTGTAAGAGCTTAGGAGTTTCGAAATACTCACTGAACTGGGGAGATTTAAGTCATCTGTTAGAGCTAAATGCGGACTCACTCTAGTTTCCAGGTAAATCTTCAAAACCCTTGACACTCAATTTGGCAGCCAGAATTCATACACCAATCAGACACCCACAAAATTTTTCTTGGTCAGTTTTCTGAAAATGTCTTTTAATGAAAATGCCCACATTTAAGTAGTAAATATTCTTCAGGCATTTCTATTTCTATTTTGTCCCTTTTCCCCCACACACAAACATGTGATTTGGTCAGTGTAGTTTAGTCAAAATGGATGCTTTTAGACAAAACAAACATGATTTAATATATAGATACTGTAAACAAAGCACGTTATAAGGAAAGGTGAAGGAATGACCTCAGGGTCTCGAATATATTCTGCACATTGAGGACTATTCTTAACAAAATTGTCTGCGGTTTGGTTACATGTTTCTGAAGACTGACAGGGATTCATTAATGTATACTAGACTGTTTTGTAACCTTTTAGCTAAGTGCTTTGATTCTCTCTCTCTCTCTCTCTCTCTCTCTCTCTCTCTCTCTCTCTCTCTCTCTCTCTGTGTGTGTGTGTAAGAAACACTGCAGCTTTCAAAAAGTAGTCATTTACACCAGGTTCCCAGTCTTGCTTCTGAGGAAAACACTCCATCTTTCTCAGTTACACACTCTGTGTGCTCCAGAGAGACTTCTGTTTGTGTGATGCAATTACAAGTCAGAAAAACATGTACTCAAATAGAATATTTCTAGGGGCAAAGGAGTTTCCTAATTCCATATTTTAAATCCAGTTCCCCAGATTACCAGGTAGCTACACTGAAGGAAGTATGCAGTCATACATGTAAAATTACAGTATAATTTATTTTAAAATTAGACTTTGTTTTGCTTACTTGCATCAGTGTGCTCTCCTGTACTCTCTCAGGCTCAGGACTTTAAGTAGCTTGTCCAGGAGCTCAGCGTTAAGCAGATGATGGGCCCTAACTGGAAGTCCACTGAATCTCCCCTCTATAACACCACTTCCCTGAACTGACAAAATTCCTCCTTTACTCGAATTTTTACTTTACTCTTTTTCATGGGAAATATTGTATTTAAAACAAAGGTATGTCTATGTAACACTGGGTTTAAAGACCGAATAATCTGGATGTGGCTGGAGGTGTGTGGGTGGAGTCTCCACTCAGTCATACCAGGTACTTGCCTATTTGAATAGCTTATTCTTTACAGTACTAAATGTGATGCACTGAAGTATATCTTAAAATACACAAAATTAAAAATTAAATAAACTCTCTTGTTTAAGGATCCAGAAACATTGTAAATTCCTTCTGAGTCTCTGGTCAAACTCTGACTTAAATAAATAAGAAAGAAGTTGCATTCCTCTCAGGGAATCTTTATGGAATAATTTTAAGCCTTCTTTATGTATACCAAGGAAGCTGTCAGTTTATCTGATCTTCAAACACACTGTGAACTCTATGGGGAGAATCTTTGGCAAATCAGAGACTGTTCACTTAAATGCCTTAAAATGTTTTTTTCCTTTTTCAATACAAAAGCTGCATTCTCTGTAAAAATTTACTCCTTATTTGGAAGCTTGCTAATTTTTATAATTGAGTTGCAGGGAATGCAGATATGATAAAGACATTGCAAAGAAGAGTTTTATGACTATATGAGAGAATGAAATAAATCAATTCATTGAGCATATGGCTTATTAGGCTTAAATAGCTCTTTTCCAAGATGATTCTGAACACCATATTTTGAAAGATAAGGTAACGGTTTGTTGTTTCTGGATATTTGCCTTCATAAAGATAGGCCATCTGTCCCAACAAGTGAGAAGAGTTGAATTCTTTGATTGCTATTTTTCTAATGAAGATTAATTGTAATATATTTTACTGTACTGATTAACCAGATCTGACATTATATTTTGGAGATGTTTGCTAGTCTCACCCCTGAAAGAATTTCAAGCCATCCGCAAATAATTCTACATACTTCATGTTATACAGGTGATGGAGGAAAAGAATAGAAAACCTAAAGGAGGCATCACAAGACTAGAACCTGACTAGCATCACAAGACTATAACCTGACTCACACAAGGAGGTGGGGTAGAGGGGATTAATAGGACCATAAATCCAGCCATAGGAATCAAAATCCTAGGCACCAGGGCCTTATCAGAAGGCAAAGGACCCAAGCAGGTATCAGACTGCTGTAGGGTGTATTGAGAGAACAGATCTGAGGGTAAAGATATGGAGATTGCCTACTGTGGAATCTCCAGTCTTTCTGACTCTGCATAGTTGTCCCAAATCAGCAACAACCTAACCACTCACAAAGATAAGCCCCTCCCTACCAAAAGAAGAGGATAAAACCTAAGGCTGCCTCTACAAAGGGGCAGTTCTTTCTGTCTGCTTGGGTCTATGCAAGTGTCCTTTATTCTTCTATCCCTTTCTCTAATCAATCTGCTCTTTGAATACAACTTAAGTCTCTGCCCAGTGGAGAAACTTGCCTGGGAACATACCACGTGTTGGTGAAAGGGGAGATCTGGTGAAACCTTTCCCAGAGTGAACCCCCTTGGGGGTTCCCCACTTTCCAAACCCAGACTTCAAACATGACATCATCGGAAGCTTATTTATCTTCTGAGGGTAGAAAAAAGTTGCATAATGAAAGCACAAAATGGATACAAGATCACACCTCCCTCCCCCCAATTCTTCTTGTGTATTTTCATTGTGACCTAATCTTTTAATGACAATAACTAAAACAAGTCAAAGGATTTTGAAATTACAAGAAAATGCCACTGTGAAATTTCATCAACAGTGTTCAAGAGTCCTTGAAGAATCACTACCCAAGTAGTAGTTCCCTTATTTTCAATGCGCTAAAACCACAAAACCTACAAGAAAAGGAATGGCATAAGTACATATAAAACCAATATAATTTTGTTTTAAAACATGTCCTCTGTATAAAGGAATTTCACCTTTATTATTTTACAAATAAGATATATAGAACAACACACAAAATCACCCACAATCCCATCGTACATGCATACCGATGTGAATACATCTGAGCACGTTTCTAGTCTGCTTACTACATGAGTTTCCTTTTTAAAGGAACTTAATTGGTTCTACAATGTGCATGCCGATTTTTTAGACTGCTTATTAACTTAACAATAGATGAGTGAACACTTCCCTATGTTATTAAAATTTTACAATTACTTTTAAAATTGCCCCTTCAGGATATAAATGTTTCTTCTACTGTTTCTGCAACTTTGCTGTAAGTTTATCCACTATGTTCTGCCTAAATACTCTCACTTCATTTTCTGAAGCACTAAAAACTAGAAGAAAACATATTCCTATCTTTTATACCTCTTTTTACTATACATAATTAATTCTCCTAATTTGAAGAAATGTTTATAACATACAACTGTCTTATTTATCTGCATTACAATATTTTGCAAATGACATCTCCGAGGTTCCTTGTAGGTAGTAGATTTGAGTTTACTGGTGCAAATAGTATGACCATGAAAACATTTCCTAAATAATTTGAGAGAGAAGTTGTCTTACAAATTCTGTTCAAAGAGATTATATTTCTTTGTTGTAGTAACTGAAAGCATATCCTATAAATTAACCGCATATATTTGGTTTTTAAACTGTATATACATTAAATTTGGGGGAAACACATAGAAAGGATACAGGCTTAAAGTACTATTTCTTGGCTGATACCTGGCCCAAATGTAAGTACTTTTAGCACATCTCTAACACACTCAATAAGCTTGCTATTATTAACTAAAGACTGCATTTCAAGTACATTATGGCATCACTTGAAGTAATAGCAACTGAAATGTACCTACTTAATGGAATCGATCTTTCATAAAGACTGCAGTAAAGTATTATCAGAAGTCACTTATTGAACTTTATTCTCAATGATATAATAAAAAGTAACATGTCAGAAATAAAAATGTCATTTGTCATCTGAATCTCTGGCACCTCAGAAATGTTATCAAGACATAGGGGAATTCCTCGAGAAACACAATGAAAGTAAGGATTATTCATTTACTAAAGCTTCTTGCCAAAAGATCCTGAGTTCATTCAACACTCAGACCCAAATACTGAAATAAGTTACACATATACATAGAGACAGACTTCGGAGAAAGAGCAATATTTATTGCGTTTCTTTTCCAAGTAAACTCCTTGAATAACTCTAGTGCCAAGAGTCCCCATACTGTTGAAAGTTGAAATGATTTGAGCGATTACACTTGGTAGGATGAATTCTTTTTTTTTTCCTACTCTGTTCCTCCTATATATTTAGTTTTCATGGCAGATGTTATATTTTGAGGTCTTCAGGTATAACAAGGAATCACATTGGGCCACAGTGGAATGAAGGGGGTGCAATGAGTTTAGATATTTCTCCCCCGAAAGAAAAATATTTTGGTAAAGTCTTTTTTTTTTTGGTATGTGTGAGTTCCTGAATACTGAAGCGATCAGGAACTAAACATGCACTTCTTTTTTCATTTTTAGTCTCTAACTGTTAAATGGGATGGGTGATCCATTTAAGTGAAAATAAATGATCATCCTATATTCCTTTTCCTTCAAAAGATTTTTCTCTCATTTAATTTAGTTCAAATATTAAGAGGCCTTATAACTTAAAAATATATTGATTTCTATCCTTATTTGGAAAACCAACAGTCTAGGAAAATGCTAATGGCATGGTGACAACCATCCACAGTAAGAATTTCTTTGTAACCTAAACATCTGTCTCAGTCCTCTACAGTTTCCATCACTTGAACACAACCTTATACACTATAACACCATACACCCAGGATTTTACATAATCTGCCTGGTTGCTATAAGCATTTGAATTTAACGTTATAATTTCCAAACAGATTTATACTAACTGCTCAACATCACTCATCATTGCAATAGTAACACTCCAACATGCTTACAATGATCCAGGAAAAGAAGACACAGCTGAATGTCCCAGAAGCAAGGGCAAAGCAGGTGGCACATTTCAAATGGGCATAGAATTAACCTACTCTCATTTCTTTTGTTTGCCGATTTTCATTCATTGTTTTCTCAAATGAATTGCTGGTATGTGTTTTCCTTAAATGTTTAATTAATATTGTAAACAAGCACCTTACTTTTTTATTAAATTATTAATCAAGAATTACATCTATTCTGGCCTCAGGTAGCTCTGCATTCCATCCACTACCAAATGTCCATGCGACTTCACTACTTAGCAAGTAAACTGACAATATCTGGGTATATACAGAAACTGGAAATAAAAATGTAAGGTAGGCAGGTACTTTCAAAATTACAGCAACTAGTCACTTTCCACAAAGGTGACAGAATTCAGAAAATGTAATGAAAGACTAGAATGCAGAAGTGTTGCGATTCTAACCTTGCTCCGGCACGTGATCACTATAAAATCAGAGGTGAGATGCTCTTCTTGGACAGCAGTTTCCTCATCTTTAAAATAATTTTTATACACAGAGTTTTGAGTAGAAAACTGCTCATTATAATCCAAGATATTCTGTGATCTATACATCAAGGAATTATATTGATGGTAATTGTCTTAAAAAGTCCAACCAATAAAGCAAGGATTTCTTTCTCCTGGCTGTGAAACATTCACTCTACTTCAGGATAAGCAACTAAGCATGCAATTGCAAAAATAATTGAGCTCTTTAAGTCCATCGATAATACTTAATTCTATGAATATTCATGTGGAGAAGAAGCAATTTCCACAGACTGCCTAATGTGAAGTTGGAAAGAGGGAGAAGTTGATTTTGATATGGAAACGAAAGCAGACCCACTATTAAACATCCTCGATGAGAACTGACAAGGTGAATTGGTATACACTCTAAGCAAACTTTATAAGTAAGTTTAATTAAACAAAAGTCTATTTGATTTTTTTTTGCAACCTAATGTAGAAGCATTTATTGTGGTGCAGCATTTCTACTTAAAGAATTGGCAAGTCACTATCATTGACTCAATTACCTAAGACATTAAGCACATTCTCAGACTTCTTCAAAGGACCCATTTATATCTTGAGTGTCTCTTTTAAAATTAAAATGAGAGCATTTTAATATCACATGATAAACAACATTTTAGGTCTAAAGATGTAAAATACAAAAGTTAGTTGTATTTCTGAAATCTGGCATCACCTAGTAAACCAACTGCCTATCTTTGTCTCAACAGACATTGACATGAAATGGGCAAACCCATGCTGGCTTCCCTTTTGGGCTGGGTGCTGGCATCAATACCATTTTTTTTTTTTTTTGGAATGGTGCTCTATCTAAGTAAAGGTTAAAGGGGTTTACTTTCTGGGATTATGGGGTGAGAATGAGTTAAGAAAAGATGTACAGAAACAATTCTCACAAAGCTTTGCTGAGTCATTTGCAGAGCACAATGTCAATACCAGGAGTTGTCTCTGAAGTCTTCACAGATTTGATTTAAAGTAGGGAATGATAGCCTGGCATTACTTTTATATAAAGTGTATAAGATCTCCATGGGAAAGTTCACATTATGTGACTACCTATTCATGAAATGAAAAATAACTCAGCAACTATCTCATTTAATTCTGCCACCCAGCCAAAGGGGTGCACAGGGTGCTTATTTACACAAAAGGAGGAACTACATAGTTCATGTAGGTTATATAACTTGACTTGGGTCCCCTAGCTAATTAGCAGCAGAACTGGGATTTGAATTACCTATAGGTAATCCCAAGGTCAATGCTCATTACACTATATCATTCAAGAACCAAGTATGATGCCAAGGATAAAACATCCCCAATTGTTGAGAAACCAATGAATAAACAAACACAATGGAATGCTATTTGTCAATAAAAAGGAACAGAATACTGACAGATTCTATGAACTGGATGAACTTTGAGAACATTACATTAAGTGAAAGAAGTTAACTCAAAAGACAGTATGTGGCAGACTCTGTTGAAACACAATGCCCAGAAGAGGCAAATTTGTAGAGCAAGAGCTGAATGACGGTGGCACAGGGCTCAAGGATTGGCAGGGAAAGTCGGCAGTGGATTCTACAGAGTACTGGGTATCTTGGGATGGGGGTGTGTGTGATAAAAATGGTCTTAGACTGATGGTGCTATGGATACATGACTCTAGAAGTATTCTAGGAAACATTAAACTATTTATACTAAGTGAATTGTACTTTACGTGAGTTGTATCTCAATAATGCTGTCACCAAAAACAGAAAAGAAGAGCAACTTGAAGAAGCACATGTGATCTCTAAAGGGCACTGAGAAGTGAATGGAGGTAACCAGCACCCATTGAGAGGGGTCATTATTGATTTCAACAGCCAGCAACGCCGAGTTTACCTTCACTGGAGAAAGTGGTGAAAAATACAGAATTTTGTCGAAGAGCAATTGTGACAAACTTCCAAGGGAGTCACTTGTGGCCTTGCTAACAAAAGTGGTTAGAAGGCCTCCTTCAAAGCCTTATCTCTCTTAAAGAGGCTATACCTCAGCTTTATCCTTTTCACTAGCTTGAACTCACTTCGCTTGAGGCCCAAGTGATAGTCAATCATAATATTTGCCTGCAGGATTTCTGCATTCACTAGAATAATAGGATCTTCTGATCTTCCCCTATGCTGATGGATAGTCAGTCATTTTTATAACCCCAAATCACCATCATTAGTTCTTTCTCAGGGAAATACACCAGGAAAGTCTCCAATTTCAGAGGCCTTTCATCTCCCCTCATGCCTCTCACACACTACAGAGCCTCTCTGTGACTCCTCTCTTCTCACCATCTTCAAGTTTAATGACTTTCTCTTGGCCTAGAGACAAGAGGAGAGGCACAGATGGTACATTCTGAGAGTTAAATTGGTTTAAAATTTAGGTGTCATTTTCTTCATGAACGGTAAGTAGAGGACGGAAATAATTTACAATTCTCCATGCAACCATTATTTTTAAATGGAGGAAAACTGTTGGTGAAGGCATGTTGCTTCACGTGTTTTAAAACAGCTGTTCTCATGCATTTCCCTTAAAAATGAAAGGAAAATCTTTCAAAAATGAAAAAATGACTTAAACAAACAGTAAGTAGTTGCGTCATGCTAGGAACAAACTTGGCCGAGTATGGAAGGAGGCTAGTCTTAGGTCTACACAAATTTCAAAGTCACCACCAACTCTGTGTTTTTCCCTAGTGTAAGTTTGTACATCTTTATAATGCCTTCAGAATAATTTATCACATAGTAAAGATTTTAAAAAATCATTATTCTTTTGATCTAAAAATCCTTATACTTCAACTTTAATATGTTCTTTCTGAAGAGGTTGTCACGTGTATTTTACTCCTTGGA
The DNA here is from genome assembly GCA_019455555.1 of Galemys pyrenaicus. NCBI lineage: Eukaryota > Metazoa > Chordata > Mammalia > Eulipotyphla > Talpidae > Galemys > Galemys pyrenaicus. The sequence goes on from JAGFMF010011858.1 coordinate 7,990,469, forward strand.
GAAATCAACAGCAGGGTACTCAAGCAGGACTGTCTCTTGCAATCACATTTGTACACACACACACACACACACACAAGTTTTCTGTTGTCTATTCACCATGACACATACTTTCTGGTGCAAAATGTGAAGAACTGTGAAACACTGAGTCAAAAATGATGTTAGCTGAATCACTAAAGGGGATATCCAGACATTTAAACCACAGGTTTAGTGTTACTTTAATAGATGTACATCTTGCCAACGGCAATGATATTAACACAGCACATGTAAGCTCCGAACAACACTGATTTATGTTTCTGTCTCTAGGGTACTTCAAAGTAGTCCTCTTTTATTACCAAGAAGCAAGGGTGGCCAATATTTCAGCTGAGTTTCACATCCCGAAAAAGCATCACTGTGAAAACAGTCATAAGCCACCCAAATGTCACAGTGTTGTTACAGGGATGTATTAGTCTAAGGCAATTTCATCTACTAAGCAAAACTAAAAACCACACATACACACATACATGTGTGTACACATGCACACCCACACCACTTCTAAGCTGATAAATCATTAAGGAAAGGAACTAGAACCCTACCCAAATCCATTCTCCCAGACTCCTTGTAAAGGGTTTACTGCAAATCCACTGAAAGCTGCACAATTTGAAGTTTTTGAGGCCTCCCTATGTATTAGCTTTAAGGAAATGTTCTTTTGTGAAGCTCTCAGAAGACTATGGAGAGAAATATCATACTGCAGCTGATCACATGGTACCACTGCTTCTTCTGAGCATGGACACCCAAGGGGGGATTAGGCAATGAGACTGTGTATGCCTCAGAGTTCTGGTACTGCTGGCCCTAAAGAAGACTCTCTAGAGCCTTGGGCTAGAGAGTAGTGCTTTTTTTTTAGTTCTTTGTTCTTCTCTATTAGGAGAATCAAAGACAATGTAATCATAATAATAGCTCTTTATTGAGTGTTTATTATGTGCTAGAAAGTGTGGTTTTCTTTTGGCTCAATCAGAGTGGTATTTTACTTTGTCCCTCTGAAGGGGGATGAAGAAAGGATGGACAACACACATCAGAACTTCAGGGGATGTGTGGATGGAAGGCATGAGCTGTTCATATTTCAGGTATGATAATTTCTCCTAATGTCACCCTCTCTGTTTTTCAATACATGTAAGAGATCTGTGCTTGATCCATATTCACATTACTATTTCCTAGGTATTTCAGTAATCATTAGAGTTTTATACATACTTACTTACCACTGCACAGGAATGCATGCATAGAGATATGCATCCTTGAGAGTAATTTACAAGGTTTTTCAGCAGTAATTGTTTCTAGATATGATTATGATGTCAATTCTTGGTTGCTTACAGAACCAAGGAAGATGCACTACTACTATAATGTACTAATTTCTATAATACCCACAATAGCCATTTAGAATAGGTATTAATTTTACCAAGAATTTCAGAAAGTTTAAGAAATTGACTGATCACCCAGCTTTTCAATGGAAGAGGTGGGATTCTAGATCTGTCTGAATCCAAAACTTAAGATTCAACTGATTCTTGTACTTAAAAAAATGATGATGCCAATCATTTTTTAACCTAAAAGGGGTTACTAAAGAGCTGTAAAAACAGATACATCCTATTAAAGGAAATAAAATGAGAAAGAGTGGACAGCCATTAACTATGTATTTGCTGGAATGAAACACAGAATATATCCTCTATAGTCTGCTCTTCACCTTCATTTCTTTACTACTGGTAGGGGAATGATGAAGATAAGCTGAAGATATAAGTGAAAATATTCAAAACAAAGTACCAACAACAAAACTAATGTCAGTGAGTTTAATGTCCTTTCTCAAAACTTGGAATGTCAGGGTTTTGATAGCAAAACTTGCTCTCACACCTAAACCTGGAAGGTCAACATCTTCTTGGAAAGAAAATTTATGATTTAGCTCTAAATAGGTCATGAAGAGACTCTGTCATCCAAGCACTGGTACATCTTCAAAGCAGCTGCACAGGCACATAATAAGGGGGAGAGACTTCAATTAAAATTCACTATTTAGGTTTGTAGAGGAGTTATGTTTTTAAGTTAAGCATGTTAGACTTTTACTCAGGACATTTTATACTCTGGTTTCTTAAATAGTAAAAGACTTCTTATTTTATAATTATGCCCCAAATGCTATATAAATTATGAGACTCTTACTACTGTCCATAGTCCTCAGTAAACATAACTTCTACTGTTCTAATATGAGTAATTCCAAGCATCTGCACATTCCTTAAGTATCCATGCTCTAGAGCAAGGTCCTCTTGGAAAGAACATGACAAAAATTATTAGTTAGTATTATTCCTATGAGATAAACTGCCAAAATATTCACAGCAAGAGGCATGGTTATGTCATCTTCTGTATCTGGGGCATCAGCATAGGAAATGCAAGGTCTTCACATAAGTAGAGGATATGATACCTGCTATCAGTTCTCATTTTCTTTACACTAGCCTCCCTATGAACCATTCCAGACAAGCATGCAACTGCTTCTCTAAGAACACTACAGCAAATGTCATCAAAGTGAAATCTAAAGCCTAATCCTCATTCTTTGCCCTAATTAAGGATGCTGCAGCTTATGATAGTTGGCCTTGCTCTTCTTGATGGTCTTTTCTTCCAGGAAGAGGACAGATTCATCCCTCTTTTCTTATCCTCTCTACATCAATGTGGCTGATTCACTTTTCTTGAATTTCCCTCTGAAAGTAGAACTTCCTTCTAAGAGGTCCTGGTTACTCTACTTTCCCTTCCCCAGACATCTTGTCCCTGGATATAGCCACAATTATACCCGAGGATTGAGAGTTTCCTTATCTCTGTCCCCAGGTTTACATTCTGAATTATTTCCATTAAAGTGTTTCCAAGTACCAATTTAATATCCTCATATAGAAATCTAGCAAAATTTATATACAATATTTTCTGATTCCAAACTTCTTGTTTCCCTGCTAGATGCTCTCTTCTTCCTAGTCTCTGTTTCTTTTATTTACTTTATTCTAACCAGGTAATCCTAGTTTTGTTCCTTCAACTATCCTTTCAATCCTTCCTGCCCCTATGAATTCACAGCTGCCCTACTCAGTCAACTGCTTTCCCCAGTCAAGTTGTCTCTGGAACATCCATCTTCACTATATTCCTTCCTGTCAGTCCTGCTGACCTAGATAGAAATATTAAAGACTCATATCCCTTCTAATTTCTCCTTCTGGTCCAAGTCCTCCTCCCAATATCAAGTCCATATTTGGAATTTTTGTAAAACTGTCAAGGAGTCAATCACTCCTTTGTTAATAACATTCAGTGGCTCCCACAATTAAATAGCAAAGTCAAAAGTTGATTCAGGGTGAACTTCCCCCCTTCCTATTTGTTCTCTATCTATTCCTCTCCCACCCAATACTCTTTTCTTTGTTTTTAGATTGTTCTTAATTCCTTAACCATACCAGCTTATTCACAGCTTTGGATTCACAATTCAGTTTAAGATGTCAACAAATCTCTTTCTTACCTGATATAATCTTCCTCTAGCTTCAAAGCTCAGTCAAAATACTCTTTCTTGTGAAACCTCTTATCATGTAATGATATACATTATCACCTATAACAGTAGCTGTCATTATCTAGATTAAGTAGTAAGATTTCCATTGAGTCCATTTCAACAAATTACTCATTGACTCTTCCTGATAAACCATGGGTAAGTATTTCCATTTGACCATGGTAGAAACTCAGGCTCAGAGAGATGAAGCAATTTTCCATGCCCTCAAAGCTAGAAAGTGACAGAAATGAGCTTTAAATCCAGATAGTCTCATTTCAAAGGAAGGTGCTTAATTACTGTGCTATTTTACCTTTTGTCCCTCTGTCACCATTTAGGTCTCTTTCTTCCTGCTAGGATGTGAGTTACTTGAGGGCAGGAATTATGTGAAATTTATCTTTATATTTCTAGTTCCCAGCATGCCGCAGACATTCAATAAATGTTTGATGACTTGTATTCAGCATGAGTGATGCTGCAGTGTTCTCCTATAGTTAAAGGCCCTCTGCACTACAGACTATGATTGGGCTTCTTGCACATTTTGATCTCAACCCACATCTCTCCTCTGCTCCTCACTCAGCTCTTCCTGGCTCATTATTGCCTTTGATCTCTTTTGCAGCTTCTTTTATCATATACTCTGTGAGCCTGGAATGGTTGCATCTCCATATTTACTGGATTAGACTTCTTAATTAATATTTAACTTCTTTTCCTTGAAGAACAAAATGAAAGCACAAATGAAGTCACCTTTCAGAATCCCTTTTTGATATACAAGGCAAACCTCCCACTTGTGACAGATTTCCAGAAAAAGGATAGTCACTTTAAGTGAAAATGATCTAATTCCCAATGCCTTTACTGCAAGATCAATGCAAAAACAGGGATTTAAATTTCTGCCCAAGAAACGGATAGCTAAGGGTTATAAGGGAGGCACCAGAAATCATGCTGAATCACTTGGACATGATAAATCTGTAAAACTTAAAAGCAGTCTAACTTGATTAAACATAGCAACAATGAAAATAATTTTTAAAACAGTAATACAGAAAATAATCGGCACGATGCTGGAGTGTCTACCTTCTGGCAGGCACATGGCTAACAGCTTGATATACTTCATCTCATGCAATAATCATAATAAGGAAGATATATACTCCTTAGATGCTCTGAAATGATCTGTCTGTCTTTCCCTGCACTTGTAGCATATTGGTTTGTTAACTATTCAGGTTATCACTTTCTCAAAATGAGAAGCAACCATTTTCTATCAAACCATTGACATAAAAACTCAAGCTAAGTTTGATTCTTAATCAATAAAACCCATCTTTCAAAGCTTCCATCCTTCATTTTCTAAAGTGATTATACAGTCTCAAGGCATTTGTTTTCTTTAATCAGTTAATTTCTAGACCTGGAATTTCTTTTGTTATTATTCTGAGACAAGCTTTGTTAAATCAATATACAAAGACTTAGGCCTCCTAATGAGTATTTCATAATCTTTTATCCTTTGTAATTTTTCTTGAAGGGAAAAAAAATTGTCTTTTTTCCCCTTCTATTTCTCACCTTCCCTCTTGTTCTCCTTTCCTCCCTTCCATAGTTTCATGACTCAATCTGATAAGCAATGTGCTAGATAATGTGGAAACATCCAAGACATGGCATCTCTATCATTATATGGTATATAAAAAATGGCTCTTCCTTCTCTTACACTTCAGTATAAAATATTATAAAGTGTCTGCATCTTCCAATGAACATCCATTTCTTGAAACTAAATGGTGAATCTATACCATCACTAGTGTCATTAGTCAAACATAGTCTTAAAGAAGACAAATAGATTGGGAATGTTTTTCTGGGATCAACAGTGAATCTGTACACTAGGATTAAACCACATTTCTCCCAGCCCTTCTAATTAACTCCATCATCAGGAGTTAAAGGAAGTTCCAGAAAACCATCCCTCCTTATCTCTGAACATCCAAATATTTCTCTTCAGTGGTTTCCTTAAATCATTATTGTATGTTTTAACGATGGAAATAGTATCAACCATTTTCACATTCTTGCTTCAATGGAAATCCTACCCTTTCTAAATCACTGCTTGCTCTGGGGTGGTGTTGGGTCTTCCACCCTGTACCTTCTTACCACTGGAACCAGAGATGTTAAAGAGGGTTATTGTGTCTCTTAGACTGGTAGACAGGGATTCTCAGTGATCTGGAAATATGTTTAGTTTTGAAACCCCTTACCATCTGATTAGAGCACACATCATCTCTCACTCACTAACTCTGTGTTATATGCCTGACATCCTTTCTCCTCCTCTCTAGATAACTTCAACTCTTGGCTCTTTGTCACTTACTTCATACTGAATGGCTATCTCACATTCATTTCTTTGAACTCCTCTTCCTTCCGTTGTCTTTTCAGCTTTGGTTACTTATCATCTAGGTTATGACTTCTCATTGCTGGCAACCAAAACTCTGCCTTAATATTAATTTCATATAGCCTACTCTCTAAACACTACTACCTACCTTCCTGTTCAGTTGCTCCTGTAACTTTCAAACAATTGATTTTGTCACTTTCTCTTACCCCATGATGTTATCTTTGTTATTCTTACTTAGCATACTTTTCAGAGTCAATTCTTATAATTATTACTCTTTATACTCCTTTGCCTCTCTATTGCCTTATGGTATTTAGTATTAACTTGGTAAAACGACAATCTGAGTTAAATCAAACTCCATCTACTTGTGCCTGCACTTGTTAGTATAGTATGGACACACCCCCCCAGACCATGGAGAGTAGTGTCCTCATTCTCCTCACTGTCCTCAGACTAGTAGTGACTATGATAAGTAGCTTCTTCACTCACCTCTCTAAAACCAAACCCCTTCCTCCTTCATCTCCCTTCTCAGTGGGTGATGGTAGTTTACACGTTACTGAGAAAACAGAAGCAGTCAAGGGAGAATTTCACAGATGTCCACCACTTATCTCCCAGTCTGCTGCAATCTCTCCTCTCCCTTTAACAGAGATGGATTTCCCATGCCACTGTGCTTGTGAAAGAAACCCATTCTTTTGTTTATTGTCAATGAATTTTTCCTTCTCTAAGCAAACACTCTCACTAACATAAAAAGACACAGTTTTCTCTTATTTAAAACAAAGAAAAAAGAATTCTCTTGATTCTCTTCTCACATGTGCAGTAAAACTCTTGGAAAGAGATGTCTTTAAATGTGTCTCTGGTTCTTGTCATCCCATTCTCTATTAATGCTACCACAATCAGTCTTTCACCATTTTCCACTCCAAAATTTGTTCCACCTCAGTTTCAGTTGATGGAACTTAGCATTTCAGTTGGCGGAAAATCTATACCTCTATTTGCTCAGACCAAAAACATGAGAGCTATCTTTTTCTTTTTCTTTCTTTTTCTTATTGAAGTAAGATCAGGAACATGAGTCCTACCCTCAAATTTTTTCTAACATAAATACAGTATGGCTAATTGTAAGCATGATGCCATATAGCGGATCTCTAGAAGTTATTCACCTTGGATAACTGAAATTTCATAATCACTCAGCAGCAAATATACATCTTCCCCTTATTCCATCTCCTAGAAATCACCGTTCTACTCACTTCTGTGAGTTTTAAATTTTGGATATCTCGTAAGTGAGAAATACTTCAAAAAGCAATGTTTTCAAGTTTCATTCATGTTATCACATATGGAAGGCTTAACTTTTTTTATACAGATGAATAAAATGAGCAGTATTCTCTACTTTATCCACTCATCTTTAGATGGGTATTCAGGCTGTTTCTACATCTTGATTATTGGGAAGAATACCATAATAAACATGGGACACAGATATCTCATTAAGGTCATGACTTTCATTCTTTTGAGTCAACAGCCAAAAGTGGGACTGCTGGCACAAATAAAACTATTTTTAATTTTTTGAGGACCCTTCAAACTGTTTACCATAGAAGTTGTACCAGTTTACATTTCCATAAATCAGGTACAAGAGTTCCAGTTCCTCCACAATTGTTGCTAATATTTTCTTTTTTAAAAGCAATTGTCATCCAAGCAGGTGTGATTTAACATAATGAAGGAAATCTCAGGTAGAGCAAATAGGCAAGAAAAACTAATAAAATTAAAATTGAAAAGAAGCAACATTATTTTTTTGTAGATGAAGTGATCTTTTATATAGAAAACCCAAAGACTCTTCAAAAGATGATGAAACAAATTGAAAAAAAAAAAAAACAAAACAAATGGCAAGGTATCTAATGTTCATGTTCATGGATTTAACATTGTTAAACTGTTCATAATTCCCAAATGATTTATATGATCACAATGCCTATCAAACTCCCAATGACATTTTTATAGAAATAGAAAAAAAATATTTAAAATTCACATAGGACCACAAAGAATGCTAAACAACCAAAGCTATCTTGATCAAGAACAAAGCTGGTGGTATCACATTTCCCAATTTTGAATATATTGCAAAGCCACAGTAATTAAAATAGTATGACGGTAGCATAAAGACAAACATATAGGCTAAGAGAACAAAATACAAAACCTAGGAATGTGGTCACCTGATCTTCCACAAGGATGCATAAAAAACACAATGTATAAAGGATAGTCCCTTCAATAAATGATGTTGAGTGAACTGATTATCCACATGTAAAACACTAAGATTGAACATTACCGTATACCATACATAATAATCAACTAAAATTATTTAAACATAAGTGTATGATCTGAAACTATAAAACTTCTAGGAAACAGGAGGAGAAAGCCCTTATCACACTGGTCTTGACAATGGTTTCTTTAATATGACACCAAAACACAGGCAACAAGTGCAAAATTAGACATGAAATTTAAAGGTTTCTTTGCAGCAAAGGAAAACAACTGAGTGAAAAGAAACCTATGGAATGTGATTAAATATTTTTAAGTTATATAACTGATATATTCAAAGTATAGAAAAATTTTCTACCACACAATAAAAAAATACAAATTACCTGAGTAAAAAAAAATACATGTCTCTTTTTAAATACTTCCCAGCCCATGCTTATGGAAATGCAACTACATATAACTTGATATGAAGAATTAGACCATTTATCCCCATATCCACTGATCTTAGACACTGTCATTTCTTCCTAATCTGGGTACTTCAGTAGTCTGCTAATTGGTTTCCACACCTGTTTTCTGACATTCTGTTAAAAACATAATAGTTTAAGATTTTTTTAAAAATAGGAAGCCAGATCATGTCACTCACATGGTCAGCATTCTTCATGAATATTTAGTTCTCTCATAATAAAGATCATGATTTTAAATCAGCTATGAAACCCTACATGATGTGGCTGTATGTTTACTTCTTACTCCTCATTTCCCACTATTCTCAGTTTGCATTCTGCTGTAATCACAATGATTTTTTTTTCAATCTACAGGCAATATTCCTACATTTAATCCTTTGCACTAGCTCTTCCATCTGTCTGGAATGCCACTGATCATGGATGATGCAGACCTACCAATACTAGAAGCCATCAGGAGCCCTAATAAAAACCACATAAGCAAGAATGAATTCAAAGCACTTGTGTTGGAGTCAATAATTTTTCAGTCTCCTTTATAGGTGTTCCTTCTTTTCCACACAACAATTAAGGACTATTTAGTTTGTTCCTGGTGCTCTACTCTTCTGTTTCCCCCCCTAGTCTTATTAATTACACAATCATCCACATTTCTTTTATATACTTCATATATTCCAAAAGTGAACTCTTGATTAGCCCCAGAACCCTATTCTCTCCAAATATCTCTCATCTTAGTACTTAGGAATCCATTGCTAAAGTTATGAATTTTTAATGTCCCTTTATTCAAACCATGATCAAGTTCCATATAGTCTATCTTCAAAATGCATCTCAAGTCATTAAATTATCTACCTTGGTAAAAGATGCACAGTTCTCATAAGCACCAAGAAAACGTATAGATCAGATACCGAAGAATTCAAAGGGATGGGAGTTCATAGAGAGACCACCATGGTATCACAGAGGAACTGACATCTTAGATAATTCTTTTGAGAACAGATGCAAATGTGATGGACAGGTAGGTTTGGGGGTAGCTCTAAAAGCAAAGGGTATAGGATGAACAAAGACACAAAAAAGGAAAGAGTGTGCTCTGGAAAAATAAGCAGCCTAGTTGGGCTGGAGCTAAAAATATATTTAAAGGAGAAGTTGGAGCAAGGAGTAAAAACATAAAATTGGACTGTATTGCAGAGGGCCTGAAATACCACTGTGGGACAGATTAAGTTGATTTGTATACTTCCTGCCTTCCCAATGTGCCTTGCTGTTCACAGCTATAAATGTGTATCAGCGGAAGTGGAAGATAGCCTGTGTTCTCTTAATTGTTTTGCATTTCACTAGGGTCTTTTCCATTCTAAATGTACAAGGGGATGCCCCAGAATACAGAACTTTTTCTACTCTTTTATTTTCTGTAACATCAATTATTAAGCAACACTCTATATTAGTAGAGCCATATGCTTATTATAATAGTAATTGCTTCCACAGGATTATTTTCAGAGTATTTCTTTATGTGCTGAGATATTTATCTTGCATGTAGAACTACCTATTTTGTAAAAATACCAATAGCTGGGATACCACTGTGTTTATGATTACTATCCGCATTGAATCAAAGGCACCATAGATGGAGGAAGTTTTAAGAATATTTAATACATCATTTACTCGATTCTATCTCCTCAAGGTGCCTTGCAGATTGTCTTAGCAGATGCGAATTTCCTTTCATCATGTGGAATGCAATTCTATCCTTGGTTTGTTATAAATTAACAATCTGAAATAAAGTCCTGCATTCTGAACAACAGCTGAAATATTTAATATGGAAACAAATTTCCTACCCTACTGAGACCTAGCATTTTTCCTTTGTTAGTGCAGCCATTTTAAATGGTGCTCCAGCTTTCAAGCTTGATGTATTAAATGGATTTCTGAAATCTCCAAGTCAATGTGTGTATGTGTGTATACACGTATAGTGAATATATAATTTTTTCTATCTTACGGAAAACAAGTCACATGATTTTGAGAATGCAATCAAGTGATCTCACATCTGTACATTTAAAACTGCACACATACAAAGTACAGCAGGACTTACTTTGACATCACTGTACTCATTTAAAAAAACTAATAAAAACTAAAACAGGAGAAGGGCTTTTCCAATGTCTTCTATCTGGAGAAGAAATATAAATCATACAAAATAATCCAAATAGAAAATCAACACATGGAGAGTTGCTAAGTCTCAATCATTTTCAAATAAATGAAAGCCAGAATTAAAATATTTTCAGTGATAAATAGTAAGATAATTTCCAGTGACTCCTGATGCAAGAAGTCTCCTCCAGTTCTGATCCAAAAATGGAAACTCACTGAAAAAGAGGATAATTTTCACAACTATGTGTGTTTGAAAAAATAAGAATTAGGGATGTGCACAGCATTTGATTTATATCTTTGGTTCATCACACTGTCCCTTAATGATTCTAAAGTAAATATAGAAAATGTATTAATCTAATGAAGTACCATGTACCTCTTAACTAGTCCAGAAATATCTAATGCCATGGGGAAAGTTTGTAAAATTCTTATTAAAACAATTAAGTAACATAATATGACTTCTGACATATCACCTACTCTAAAAATTTATAAACACACACAGAGACTGAAAAACTATGTACCAAAGTGTTTATCATGGTAATTTCTAGTGTCAAATTATTGGTGACTTTTTTCTTCAGGATTGTCATACATTTTAGGTATATTATCATACTATGTGCTATCCTCAACACACATATGTAAATATATCTACACATATGTATATGTTAATATTTTATATCTTGCTGGATTATAAAGGATTAAAAATAAAATTTGGTCATGATTAGCAATAATTAATGGTATTAAAGTGAAAAAAAATGGTAGCCTTAGTATTTTATTTTGGGAGTACAGATGTTTAATCTTCTTTAGAAAATGAAGAACAACATAATAATTTGTATCCCGTGGGACCTGATAAACAAAGTCTTAAAATACAAAAACTTAATACTCAAGCTAAACTGTTTTTTAAAAAGCAACAAATATACTCCAAAAGCAAAATGAGAGAATTATGAAGTATGAACACAATGAGAACAACAAATAAAAAAATACAAATAGAAAGCTTCAAAGAGAAATAAATATAACTCTCTCAAATCTGATTAAGAAAACATGAAGTATAAAAATATGAAAGAGTGGGAATGAGACACAACTGTAGTTATAGGAGAACTTAACCAAACTGCATGAGAATATGACTTCAGAAGAAGCAGGATATAGAAAGAATAGGATATAATAAGAGGATACAGAAACAGAAATAACCCTCAAGAAGCTGCCTCAACTTCAAGAGTTATGTTCCACTTTACTTATAACCCACTAACTCTTCCTTTTAAAATAATTTAACCTGTTTTCCTTGCACATAATGATATTTCATGTTATTTTATTATGTCATAATAGTATTTAATCATTTGATTAAATACTATTAACACTGGACTGTAGCTTCACTAACACTGAGCCTAATAGACTATTGTAAGGAACATTCCCTGCACAGCATCAGCTTCGTATTAGATACTTTTCAAATTTTACTATCTTAATTATAGATGTTCAGCAATAATAAACTAGCCAGGGGTAAAATCCTTCACCTGAAATGCCAAGAAACAGGAGTCTCTGTAATCCAGATAATTCTTGGGTCACCCAACCAGGATCACTTCTCTTATTACCTGATTTGTCTCTAAAATCACTGCTTCTAATTCTGTAACTTTCCTGTCCAAATACCTGTATGTGTGCACACACACATATGTGAGGGTATGTACGTGAGTGTGTTTGGATCAGATGCTTTTCGAAATTAAAACACTCCCTGTTCAAATAATCTTTAAGTGTATATCTACATCTTCTTGGTTAGACCCTAATTCTTTAGGATAGAACTCAAAACTTCTGGCTATCTGGTTCCTATACATCTATAGATACATTCTAGCTGCTGGCCAATAAATCATTATACTCCCATTAGTTTGACTAGGGTTAAAATATTTGTGCAAGAGAATCTTCCTAAAAAATCACTGTCATCTTCACACCACCCTTACCCCCACCCTTTTCTCTATCTACCACATGTATTGGTTTGCCTTTATTTGGAATGTCCATCACTTCAATTGTACTCGTATAAACTTTAACAACTCATTTCCAGCCTAATTAAAGCATCATCTCATCAAAGTTGCTCCACTAATAGCAGTCTGCTGACATATGTTATGTCTATACATTTTTCATTTGAGAATTGACAGTAATTTCTCTATAAATGGGGGTGTTTACTGTCTTCAATAATCAGCAAAGGAAGTATTTCTCTCTGCCCAAGTAAGAAGTGAAAGTTGACACAGGAGGTAGGAAGCAGAAAGTAGAAATTGCATCACGAAATAGTAGGATGTGACTGGCACAGATATTAATGAAATATAAGTAAGATATTTTAATAGACTGTCACCAAGTAATTCATCCACACACCTATATAATATGCATTATTAATTTCATAGATCCTTTTAGATCAGTACATGTGTGAGAGCGCATTTCTTGCATAAAACTCACTGGAAAGAAAGACTTGCCAAACTTCCTCTTGTGCCTCCTTGTAGCATTTTTAAATATCTAGTACCAGAAGAGACAATGCTGTTATGTGGATCTCTATTCCCCTTGGCGAGTATAAACCTCTATGAATGTAGGTTTTAAAGAATGCCAACTCAAATATTTCAACCCCTTCCATTAGTAAACATACTTGTATTTCAATTACTCTTCATAAATATCCTAGGGATGCTAAACTAGCTGGGAGAATATTATACTGTGAATGAGAGCTATCTTGAACAGTACTTGGGTATCCTGTTTACCCACTTGTTCAGGCATACCTCAGTGCCTGGAATGCCAGTTCTGTCTTCTCACTTGTTCCCAAGGCAGCATTATCCAACACTGCTCCAAGTTCTCTTCTCCTGAGGTGTTGGAGAACTTCATCTACCACTCCACTTCCCTCATCTTGCCTTTGCTTAATCAGCCTCCACTTCATTGTAACAGACTCCATCAACCAATTTTCTGATCAAAACTGAACATAATCAATATGAATTCATTTTTTTCCTCTTTAAATGACTGCCTCCTGAAAAGCCTTGGGGTTTTGTTCCACCAGTTAAAGTGGCTAAGGTTTTAAAAATCAGTTTTCCCTCCACCTATTTCCTAAAAGTCTACTATGACACTTTTATATTAAAATAGCTTTAAACATATCTGTGCAAATCAAAGATTCTGACTTCCATGTTTTGGTTCTACAGAGCATCAGCTTCCAATAAAGGGGATGGTCTGACAACCACTTACTATTCTCTCCTACACCTGAGCCATTTGTTTAATTTTCTGGTTAAAATGATTTTCAGTTGAGTAAATTTCACCTGAATGCCTTACAGCTTAAAATTCTGATGTAGTCAACTTGAACCCACTTTACAGATGAGTTGAACTTATAAAAAAGAAACACTATTCTAACCGTTCATTAAATTATGACAAAATTGGTTTTCTCTAGTTTGCTCTGACATCTCTAAGATCTCTGAAGTTTGTACGTAGGTCAAGTTTGGGAACTGCAGTAAGCAATGACAGAGGCAAAGCCTGCTCCCCTACAACTGAGTGGGGCAGTCTGGAGGAAGCCTGGGTGAACCGGAGCACGTTGGCCCTCATGGACAGATAGTTCTGGCTTTTATCGCCATTTGTCCATCCTGAACAAGAGTTACTGGATCTTTCATGTTTCCATGGAAGCCAAAATTTACAAAGGGAAAAAAATATGAAAATCTCCCCCTTACTTTAAAATGCTGGCTAGTTAAACGAATTTTTGAAAACATTGCTGACCCAATAAAACAGCTTACAGCCTAGCTTTCGCTCATGGAGTCCAGTTGGCAAGCTCTGTTGTTTTCTATGAACCACTTGTTCTGACTGACTCTTAACAGTGCACAAGCTAGTTTAGAGAAGCTGGGAAAGGACAATTTTCTAGGCATTTCTTTCAGCTAGCACTCAGTAATACAACATTAAACCACAAGTAACACATTTATCTTTATGTATGAACATATATACGTTGTATCTACATATCAGTGATTTCTACGTCACTGACAAATCACTTGAAAATTTGTCCTTGTTCACTGTTTCCCAGTTTCAGAATGGGAAAGTGAAATGTCTAATTACCTTCTCAGAGGTACTTCTCAACCCCTTTTTAGTTTGGTATTATTGTCTGTACAAATTCATTCTGATTGTGTTGTCTGTAAAATAATTTATACTGTCAACTTCCTTAGTGTTATCATTTTATTTATGACCCTAGTACTTGATTTCATCTCTACCAGAAATGGAAATTTAATATTATGCTTGACAAACAACAACTAAAGTCGAGAATGACTGAACAATACGTGAAAAAAAGTTGACTTTTCTAAGTGAAGAGACTTCCAGTTGTGAACTGACAAAAACATGTCGCCTCTCACTCTTTTACTGCCTGTGCTACTTAACTGAAGCGAAAGTGCAGATATCAGGAACTCAGCAGCTTAAAACCACATGATTATCCACCAAGCCCAATGTCTCCCCGAAGGCCTAGAGATTACACGTGTAATAATCAGGCAGCCCTTGCCAAAAGTAAGGCTTAGTGCTTCATTTTATTTATTGTACTTATTGAATGGAGCCATTGCTTGATAGCCCCTAGGAGCATTACCAAACATGAAAGAAACCTCCATAAGAGAGAAAAAAAATATATAAATAACTAAAAACCATGCCACTAAAGTTTATAATCTGGAACATACAGTACTGAAATCAAGCACTTGCACCCCTTCAAGTACTCTGTTTGACTTGAAAGTAACTTATGCATTGCCTAATTTCCTAAAAACCTAAATAAATCTCTACGATCTCATAGAGCTCTGTTTTTAAAACATCAATCCTTTTGCTTATGTAGCATGCCGTGGGACCATGTAATAGTCCAATATTGTCCCTCTGGCTCTGTTATATGCATCTGCATTTTAGCACTGCCATAATATATATTTAAGATTCCTACTAAGAAACTCTGGGTAGAATGCAGTGCCTCTGTAGCCTCTGGAATGTAAGAAAATGGAACCAGAGTTATTAAGATCAAATCAGTCTTCATTTAAGGATAAACAAAATTGAGACAAAACTTGTGCTCATGTCTTTTAATGAATGTTTCCCATCCAAGATAATTCATTCCGCATTTTTTTTGGATAAATTTACTCTTTGAAGTTTTTGAGTGGAAAAAAATTAAAAACACAGTTTGAAATAATTGTCATCTAAATGCATTAAAATTTATTTTCATTTGTCGTTTTTAAGGGGCATGCTATAACATTTTCTTTAGATATCATGGATGCTTTTCCCACAAAATTTGACCAGAAAATAAATTATCCCTGACTCAACATCAAACGTATAGTCAAATATGTATCTATTTCGTTTATTCTTCTTACACTGGCTTTTTGCTTTTGTGAAGAGCAAAATTATGAGCCCTTAGCTGTAATTGTCCTGTACTTACAGTAAGCTTTATATATCTGTTGTAGGCATTCCCTGTAATCTTTACATGGGGGACGGGGGAGATGGAAGGAGTGGAGTGGATTATAAAACACAAATTTGAGGGTATGTAATAGAGTGGAGCAGAAGCAAGCCCATAGCAGTCGGCATGTGCTTACACATATCTCAAATGGAGCCATGATTGAAGAGCTGACTTTTGAAGAGAAAGCTGAATAACTCTAGAAACTCACCTCACATGACAGATCAATGCAGTGTGACTGACAACACCCTATACACCCTGCCTCTGGACTAAGGGAAGTCCTTCCTCCTCTAGGAGTTCATTTTTCCTGTCTCAATGAATATGTAGCAAGAACCCGGATGTGTCCAAGTCCTCCCAGGGACATAGGAACCCTGCAGACAATGCCAGGAGGACTCACAATCAATGGAATAGAACCTGTGTTCCACAGACACACTTTACACAAATTCATTCTGTGCTGAGAGCCAACCTGTCTTATAAATGCATTTTGTGAAATGGAATTAACCCAACATTTATATTTTCAACCTCAAAGTACATTATGAGAATTATAACTTCCCCAATTGACAACAGATGAAAATGAACAATGCCCTTATTTACTTGGAGTGGAAATGGAGAGGGCAAGGGAAGGTTAATTTTCTTAAAGCTTTAACCAAGGACATATTCAGTTTTCTGTAATTTTTGGCTTCCTATCCCTTGGCCAAGCTTAATTTCTTTGTCTTTTTTCTTTGTGGACGTCCAATAAAATAACTGAAACTAGAATTATGCTGGGAAAAAAAAAGCCAAGGATATTTTTAAGTCCCCAAGGTGAAGAAACCGCCTAAGGGAATCAAAAGTACATAGACCAGATTTTTTACAGTGTATGCTGTTCCGCATTTTTAAAGAGGCAATTAGTTATTCTTGTGTATTAGTGACTGCCCCATTTTCTCCATAACTCAGGTGATAAAAAGGTCCTCAGAGAGAACATATTTTAAGTGGGACATTTATTACCCCCCAAAAAAAGCGAGGGGATGATTCCAATTTAAAGTCACTGGGAAAGGCCTGTCTAAAAATGCAGTAGTCAAATCTTGCAGCAGCCAAAACTTGGCCCTGCTGTTCTCGACTCCCATTGCCATTTCTAACCAAGTCGTTATGCCCTTTATCGAGTCAAAACACCTGATAAAATGATCTGACCCTGGGAGTTTTATTTAAAGCCACCCAAGCTAGCACCATGTTCACTTGGTGACCAGACAGTGAGTGTGTGACTCAGAGCTGTGAGTGGTGCTCGATTGGATAGGAACTTCATACACTGCAGGATAAAAAAAATATGAAGGACAAATTAATCACTGCAGTCAGTGAGATGGGACTTGCAAGTCACCCATAGGTCATTTGTGTCACAGCAGCACGAAGGCAGAGATGGTCGCAAATCAGAGATTTTCATACATGAATTTGAAGTGTGGACACACACAATCGCTACCATAGAAAGAGAAGCCAATTTTTTGACACCTGTCTTCACTTCCCAACTAAGTACAATGAAACAAACAGGGTTTATTGATGGGTGATTTTAAATAAGCATTGTAAAAACCCATGGACCCAATTCCATAATAAAAATTAAATAAAAAATACATGGGATCCAAAGAAAAGATTCACTTTATGAACACATATCCTTCCAATCTAAAATGGAATTGTAGAGCTTCTTTCTGAAAGTATGGATTCCTGTTACTTCCTCTTCAAGAGAGGCATACCTAAAAGGTTATTGATTCCAGTCTGAAGGACACAGTGTTTATTACGGAGGAAGCCATTGCGGGGTACAAGTGTGAGAAATTAATGATGGCTTTGTAAGTGTCCATGCTGTGGTGTGGAACCGTGGGGCAACTGTCAATCTATATGATAATACATTCCCAAACTTCATAAAATCAGTGATGTGAAAAAGCATTGATTTCTTGGAGAGCTAAACAGAATTTGTCAAAGAGAAAGAACAAGAAGTTTACTGAAGTTAACACCTCAGCCTGCGGAGTGTCTGTCCCTCACTTCTTATTTGCTTAAAGAGTTTACCTGATGTGATGTGTAAAATTTCTTATTTTTATTTCTAGCCTCAAATGAGCGCAGCACATGCATTATATATTTTGAATACATGAAATATGGAAACATTTTAAAGAGAGAAGAGGAAATACATTCTATCTGTACATTTTGAAATAATCATCTATCCCCTAAGCTTGAACCTGAGCCTCAGTATTTCCCTTGTGCTTTGCCTGACACACCAGAGTTGTTTAGTACTTCATATTTTTCTTTATGCAATTCTGACTTCATTATAACCGGAATTACAGGGGGAAAAAGTTGAGAGGCTGTTTATTCCTATTTGGACACACCGTGGTATTTATATAGACTCCCCCAAAGTGAAAATCATTCAAATATGACATTTCCGATAATACTGGAAACAAAGAGAAGGCCTTTTTTCAAAAAAAAATGAGGTCTTTAACAAAGACCTCATTACTTATAAAATCCTCCCATCCATAACATTTCTAGGTAGATTCAAGGCAAGTGTTTTTTGCTCCCTTTGCTTCACTGGGAAAACCTCCCCTTATTATTTGAGTTTTTAAGATGTATCCAGCTTTAAAAGAGAGAAGGTGCAGATTCTATAATAGGTATAAATAATTCTTTATGGATGGTTCCCATGAGACCAGTGAGAACAGCAACCATGGCAGATTTACTAAAATACCTTCATTAACATGTGCCCTACGTTCTTGGGTTACGAGCGATTTTATTTATTAGGTAATCAAACTGCCTCCATTTAAAGAGTAGCTGCTACACACTGAAGTTGAAAAAGTACATGCGTAAATGGATGCCTTTATGAAAACTTCTCAAAGTAATCTGCTATCAAATAAGTGACTTAGAGTGTGGAATGTGCCAAGTGTCAGAATTTTGTTAAAATTCAAAAGGAGTCAAGTGCAGATTTTCCCCTCAAGAGTACACCTTAATTAGCTACATGAACAGAGCCATAAGTGAGACACATCCCCTTGTCCCCACCAGAGCATATATTATTTCAGAATTAAACATAAATTGAAATGCAACAAAGTGACATCTTGTTGAATATCTGCGACTTACCCAAGAAATGTTGTATTTTCAGCCCAGTTTTGAGATTCAATGGTATTTAGCTTTCTGTTGCATTCACAACAAACTGTCTGCCTGTAAATCTTTTTCTTTTTTTCAAATGTGAGAAAATACTTAAAGCTATTCTAGTAGGAGTTTATAATATTTTATACAAGCATTCTTAACTGATCTATTTGTAAACATTTTAATGGTAATTCTTTTAGCAAACATACAATATATTCATAACAAACTACACAGCATTTGCTGTTTTCTTCAGAACCAACTGTACCTAAAGCAGTTTATCTTTTAGAAAATGTCTTTGACTACACTCAGTTCTGAGTTGCTAAGAAATCCACAAATAAGCACCTTATCTCTTTAATGACTTGCTCGGGCTTCCCTATACTTATTGCTTAATGATCGGAAGCATTTAATTTTCAAAGTTTCATTAAAACCCATCTACGAAGCTGATGGATAAGCAATAGTGATTTCTGATAGAAGATGTGGGAAGCCATTAACCTACATAGGTACCAAGGAGAAAAGTAAACATAGAAGAGAATACTTATTTGAAGACAAGTCTCTTCCTATTTGTCATTATTAAACTCCAGAGCATCTGTTCCAAGTTTGATCTTCAATACGGATATGAGGCATTGCTGCCTGGAAATGAAAGTCTAAGATAAGGTAGGATTCTTAAGAGATCTTCACGAAAAAAAAAAAATAACCCAGGTTGCCATTTACTGGGAAGGGGAAATCAATACAAAGACCTCGAAACTTGTGGAGAGAGGACATTTTCTAGGTATAGGTCATAGTTTATCAAGTTGCCTCTTTTGCAATGTAATTTACTTGCTAATAAGACCAACTGGCTATACCTGAATTCTGTGTTATCATCAAAATATCAAAATGCGATTTAAAAATTCTCTCCTCATTTCTCGAGTGCTTGACTTGTGCTGGTTTACTTTCCTCAGCTCAGAGTAGGTAGAGGAGGTCGATTTAAAAGATAGTGAATGGTTTGATATGGCACTTTGGTAAAAACAAAAACAAAACATCATAAGCCCACATAATGGAGTCCCCCAAAATACGAAAAGGTATTTAAGAACAGGCCTACCGTTCTCATCGTCTGACTTATTTTCGTTGTCGGAATCGGTCAAGGTAAGGGCTGAGTTTTCACGACTGGACAGACCGGAACTGCGCCTGGATTTTATCCCTCTCCCCCAGAGACGGATGGCGTGTTCTGGAGACATCCCTCCCTCTGTGTCGGAGTCGGCATCCGAGCCTGTGCTCAGTGAGTACCCCTGCTGAAGGATCCCCATGTCGGAACAGTAGCCACTTCGATGCGGGGAGGGCTCACAGATCCCCAGTTCCGCTAGGGTGAAGTTAGTTCCTAGGGGGACAGCAACAGGCAGACCGATTATAAGTTGTGAGATGCTTTACAGAGTTAAAATGTACCCTTAAAAAAATAGACATGTTTCCCATCCCGAAAAATTATATTGGATCTTCTATGGTGTCCAGTTCTTGGGCAAGAGTATTGAGGCTAGTGGAGTGCACGTGAAGCTAGTAATTAACAACACAAACAAACAAGTATCTAAGAGGGGTTTTGATCCTGGGTTAGACAGTTCAGATTTCAAGATTTTAAAGCATTTACTGCTCTCTAAGTAGCACCAAATAGCTTTAGAAATGTTGGAGTCAGGATAACCACGAACAGAGAGCAAGCACTGAAACTGCCTGAGGCACCTTTTATTTTGCAACTTTCCTTCACGTTTTAAAATTTTACCACTTTATGAAGACATTATTTCATAATTTTAAAGATAAGGAAACTGAGGAACAGAGAACAAAAAGAGTTGCCCAAATCCACAGATCTAGTCTGTAGTAAAACCCCAATCTGGTCCCTGACCTTTCTTGCACAGCAGCTTAATCCGTCCTAAATGTGAGCGGTGACCAGAGAACAGTGTCAGCTTCCCACTGGTAAATCTTACCGTGGCAAGTCTCTTGATTTCTCAAGTCCCTGTTTTCTCATTCAGAAAATCTGGGTATTAATCTTTTAAATCCCTTTCAGGATCATGGTATATGTTTACTAAGCTACTGTCTTTAGGTTTATTGTTTTTGTTAGCTTTTTTAATGAGGCTATGCTTTATATGTTCCTGAGATCAGTATCCAGGGATAAACAATCAGTCCTTTTGTGTGTGAGTGATATGAAAAATTTTCTCCTTGCTAACAGCATTTGAAACCACCAGAAGGCTTCACCTATAGAAAGCCCATGTGCACACATGGGGGTGTGCAGGTGTGGGCATGTGGCTTGTTGGGAAGCACAAGAGAATGGGCATCTATTGAACACTTATGCTACCACGTGTCAGGCACCAGGCCAAGCACTTTATAGGCTTTATCTCATTTAAATCTCATAATAGCCATGCAGTTTAGGTGTTGGCCACTTTACAGAGCGGCTCAATACGTTTCCTTGGCAAGTAGCAGATCCAGAATTCACCTCTAATCTGCAGACACCAAGCCTGTGCTCTTTCTGCAGTGTCAAGTGAGCTCAATCAAAATTCAACTGGCAACGTTTTTGCACAGTGAATGCTCCATTTGTGTGCTTTACTATTTAGCTTCTTAAAAGACATTTTAAGGTTTCAATGAAAATTAGATGGAATTGTGTGGGCCAGTCTATTTACTGACATTCACAGCTGATTTTTTTTTTTTTTTGGTCTTTAACCAATTTATGGACAGTGAAAAAAATGCATTGAAGAAATGTACTGCTTGCTTTAAGTGAAGAAAGCCTTATAAATAACACCAAAGCCAGGGGTTTACCCACTCTATGTATATTGATTACACAAGGGACATTCCCTATCACTCATGTTTCCAAATTCATGATAGAAATTATCACTCTATGATAGTCTGTATCCATGATGTCATTTCTCAACTTTTATTTCAAAAAGAACCGAACGACAGCTTGTGCTAACCAGGTGTGACTTTAATTTGTAATAGACACATGTATTTTCATTCTGAGGTTTTACTTTCTTCTCTTCACTGCACATTGAACTTCCACTGCCTTATTTGGTGGTGCAAATGGAATCAAACCCAATTCTATACATAATTGTCTCTGCAGAATGAAACCTACTCATTGAAGAATTAACCGAAGCAAAAATTCCTTGGGTATAGAGTAACTCCCTGTTACCTATGTAGGGAAGAGGGACAACCTCACTTCCATCAGCACCATTCTAAACGTTGTTTATTCCCTGGGCACATTTTATCACAGTACCTGGAACTCTCTGCCCACTGAACTCTGTTCCAATTTGCATCCTTGGTAAATAGGTATTGTCTCATAACTGTACACTACAACGTACATTCCCAGTTCAGTTGTCTATACAATTAAAGCTATTGAATTTATATAGAAGTACTAATCTGTGATACTGTTCTACTGTTGCTTTTCTTACTCTTAAATAATTGGAAAAAGTCATTTACTATTAACATCCTCACCTCTTGTCTCTCTGAAAACAACCCAAACATATATGTGTTTATTCTACATGTGGGAATTTTTCAGCTGTGTGATTCTATTTGAGATGGAGTGTGTATGTACTAAGGCAACTTTGCCGCTGGTTTTCCTGTATCTCATTATCTTCAGCTAGCTTCAAAGAGCTCCTTAGGAAAAAGGAAAACAGCTGCATCAGGAAAGGAAGACTCAGTTTCAGAGGAGTACATGTGCTTTTTAATATGGGTACTAGAAGTAATAGTAAGTCTAGGACACTGAAACCAGAGAATAAACATGGTGTCTCTACTTTGATCATTTAATTGATCAAATTTAATTGACATTAGAAATTAAAGTACATTGTTTTTATTAAAGCAAACCTGAGATCATTGTGGATCAGAAAATATTCACAGATATTTCTAAAGTAACCATAAATGTTAGAAAAGAAAAAGAAAGAATACCGCAAGAATTTCAACTTCAAAATTATAGCCCCCAACACACAACTGAACAGCATTATAAAGAAAAGTGAAAGAACTGTGCTGAATTTATCAGGAAAAGTTAAATGAATAAGTTTACATTGCTTACAGAATGGTAAAGTTTTCTCTAAAAGCAGAACTATTTCCTCAAAAATATTATCTTCTAAACTCAACATCTTCAGCTCCCAATAGGACTATACTGCCCCAATGCCATTAGTTCCCACAATTCCTAGTTGCCACTCCCCCCTCCCAACTAACTGAAAGAAAAGAATTTCATTCTATGTACATGGGGCAGAGTCCTGTTTGCTGGCATAATACCTGAAGCTGGTGAGCCATACATGTGGTAGAAAGGAAAAGTAGGTCTATCATTTATTAAATCATTCAACAAATATTTATTGTTCCTAGTGCTGTGCTAGACATTGGGGATATAACAGTGAAGATTATAAAAATCCAGTCTGTGACATTTACGATCTAATCGGGAAAGAGACATTAATCAAAGAATACATCAAAAAAGTACAATCTACACAGTGATAAATGTGATATGGGAAAAGAATAGGGAACCATAAAATGGCATTATGTGGTCTACACTTCTTCCTTCCACATCTTCCCCACTAGATATTCACCCAGTTTAGTACTTTGAGAGGCTGGGAGTTTGCGCATGAAGTCAGCAAGCCCCCTTCAGTTTGCCCTTCCCAGTTTTCCAAACATCCCTCTGTATACATTTCTCCCAGGCAAACGTTTTTTATTATTTTGTCTTACAACACAAAGTTCCATGTTACAACCTCCTGCACAGAATGCAAATTGTATGAGGGAAATATAATACTATGTTAACTTATCATTTTACATGCACTTTTCTCATGGATGGAAGGTTGATTTTATTCTAATCCACCCTTCATAACTGAGCCTTTATTAAGGTCCACTGCAGCTTTGAATGGAAGAGAAGACTCATCATTTTGTGTTCTCTAACCTAAGGTTTCTAGTGAAAATTAGTCAAGATTGTATTTTTCTTTACTATCTTATAGAAAAAGACACAATATTTCAATATTCATAGAACACCTGTTCACCCTCTGTCTTCCTAATTTATCATCCATGTCACTGAAGAAAGATGTGGATGCTGTGTCAACCTGTGTTACATGTTTTGTCTCAAAGTATGTGTTTTATGGTTGTTTCCAATAAAATGCCCAGTGTGGTCTCATATTACATTAGCAAGATCAGACTCAATATTTTTACAGATAATGATCACACAAAATCTGTCATATCTACATTGTGGAAACAGTGCAATTTAAGGTGTTGGGAAAGAACGTTAATGTCTAAAAACTGTTAGATGATTGGGTGAAACAGAGTTTTTAAAAATAATTTCTCAATTTCAATTGTTTAAAATTGTCTTTGCATTAAATCATCTTTCTCTTGATAATAAACTCAGTGTATAATCCAGTGGCTCTGCAATGCTTTCTTAGAAGGGCATTTTGCAATAGATATCAACCTTTGAGCAGCGTATTCTACTTGAGGGACCAGTTGTAAGGAATGGTATGACAGCACATTGTGATCATGGCTTTATTTTCTAAGTTTTTACCAACTTCTCACACTTTGAAATGACCTTTAACTAGGAGAAGCACATATGTCGCTAAGTCAGAATTATCATGTCACGGTAATACCAGGGAATACAAATAGCACCGAAAATGTCAGCATTTGAACATATTTTCTACTATGCGGACAGGAAGATAAAAGTTAACTGTAGTAAAGGAGGAGGACAATATTGAAGACTTCCACAATCTAAATGTTTACAATGTGAGTCTGCTCCATTTCAGAGAAGGTGTTTTTTACACAGAAGAGCAAAAGTTGACACAGACCATGAAAATGGTCATAGATAATGACTTATGAAATTAATTCCCACTCACTCACTACTTGTATATATTCTCATTTCAACCACCACGTCCCTACCTATGTCATCAGTTAGTTGCAGATAACAGAATGTAGAATCTTGTCAAATCGAGATTAACTTGTAAAGCTTGTGAAGATCCAGATTCCCATGAAGTCAATAAAAGTGATTCTATAATAGAAACACTAGGGTCACAAGCGAGGTGGCAGAATAGCCAATGCCTAACAGACATAAGTAATTCATAGAGAAAATAAAAATAGAAATGTTGGCACAATGAGGGATTCTTCAAAATATAATTCTGATTTCAGATTATGTGACAGTCCTGGACAATATGTATAAAAAAACACATAAAAAAGAGTCTTAAAGCAATTGAGAAAATCATCCACCTCTCTTCAGATCCTAGAAAGTGGGGAAATAAATGATGCTGAATTCCTTGGGTTTTCTGTGTACTTAATATACCCCAGACCTGGTGCTGGAGAAATTCACAAATTGGAATTCCAGTGGGCGGAGACAAAATAAGCCCAAAGTGAACCCTGCTGCATCAAGTGATCCTCCCCTTCTGCCACAACACACCAGAGTAACATCAAAATAGACTCAGTGGAGTCCCTGAATTTGCATCCTCAAGAGGAGGAAACAAGTCTTCCCTGATCCCCACACAAAGGTATTAGTGGAGGTCATCAGGGGATCCTGGACTCTGGTTCCTACCTATGGGTATTGGGGCATACGTCCCCTCTGCACCCATGCACAGAAGGCTGACTTACTGTTAAATGTAATTTCAATACTATCAGCAGATAGGAAGGTGCATACCCTCTCGCTCCCTCCTGGGTTGATATCTTCATGGTCCTTGGGGCAATGTGCAAACCCAGAATTCCCCCCACTCCATCCCTGCTGTTTTGCCAAAGTGGAAACTTGGGTCTTTCACCACCTTGTGCTCCTACCACCCCACCTTTCCTTTGGTTGGGTATCAGAAGAGGCCTACTAAAACAGCACATTTAAATTAGATGCAGATTTGTAAAATATAATACTCCAAGCAGTTAGCATGCAATAATAAAAATCAGTCACCATGTGAAGACCCAGGAAAATCTCATCTTGAATAAGGAACCACAATTATTTAAATAAAAGGTTAATGAGAGGCCCTTAGGAAAATTAATGAATCCATCAAATAATTTTTGCAAAAAATGACCCTCTATGTTCATGCTGCCAAATGAAAATCTAAAGTGAAGGATATAATACTTATAGTCAGACAAGTCTGCCTTAAAATGTACAGTATGCTCTCTGCAAAAATTGTTTTTTATCTTTTTTGAATAGCTACAGCATAGTTAGAATACATTGTATTAAACATTAAAAAAATTCTTGACAATCTATTTCACTTTTTCAAGATAAAGTTGCAATAAATTATTTTTACTATTATGAAATATTGGTTCTCTTTAAATACTAATTCCTTTTGTAAGAGGCCTTTTCCTAGAATCACTTATCCTAAGACAAAGAGAATCTCTTGTAAATAAACAGGGGTCACTTTTCTTGTGCAAATGTTAACATTTTAAAATCAAGAATGAATATCCATTTCACATTTTCTCTGGATACTTAAGAATGTGATATAAATTATAATATTATAGTTCTAGTCATCCTAATAAGTTAACTAATTAGAACTAATGACTTGAGCTTTGTAAAACAAAGTTTTGAAAATTACAGCAATTACAAATGATATAACATAAGTTTTATTCTTGTTTGACTAATCAAAATATATCACTAGATTGTCCCCTTACATTCAACATCAATACCTTACCATTTGAATTTTGATCAATTACAGACATGTTTGAAACACACAAAATAGTCAGTTCAAAGCAATGAACAGCAATATCTAGACTGTTATTTTCATACAAATCTAAAATCTACCTATTTGTGAGGGCAATGATCACAACTTTAAAAGTCACTGAAGGAATTACTTAAGAATTCTACTGTTTTATGCTCGTGTATAATAAAATTCTCCAATAAACTCTCTGTTAATGCCCTTCTAAAGTTCACCTGATTTTACACATTCAGATATTTTCTCAGATGTTGACAAAACTGTTCACCCAAAATCCTGAGGCTTAAAACTACAGTAGGTGTACATGCATTATTATTCATAAAAATTGAAGTCAAATATTTATAGTTTCAAAATACACTTTAAGAAGCATGATTTTCTTTTAGGTTTAGAACCTAAAAGGTTAACATTTAGATATTCCTAAACTTTTAGATTAATTAATCTCAAATGTTTAATGTCTGTCACAACTCTTATGATTCCTAAATACAATCATTCCAATGTAAATATCCTCATTCTAAATCAAGAAAACACCAAAATGGCTAGTGCAGATGGGAAACTGCCAAGGAGCCTAGCTATGTCTGCAGGCTATAAAACTTTCAAAGAGAAAGGTGAATGTGGCATTATCCTCTGAGATGGTGGCATTTTCACATTCCAACCTGAACAAAGACCAATTTAGAGAACCCTAAAGCATCCACAACAAAAATTCCTGCTGAGTGACTGCCAATTCATAAATAGAAACAAAATGTCCAGTAGCCTAGCTAAATGGAGACTCTCCTCTGCTGATGAAAATTTCAACAAGATTAAAAATCAATTCCAGTATTAAAAACCATACTTATCAGTTACCCCATGTGAGAGAATTACAGATGCTCATTTGCCAGGTGGAACTCTGCCTTTGAATTTTCATAATTAGAAAAATAAAATAGAAGGATGTGAGTGAGCTGACTGTAAGAGTCCAGCAGGCACTGTATTAAATGTTTTTAGACAGTCTTCTAATTATAAGAACCATTTTAAAAGCTAGTCACTGTATAGGTAAGGGTTAAAATGTCACTGTCCAACTATGAAGCAAACCGCAGCCACTGCAGCACGAGTTCGATCCCTGCTGCCGGCCAGGGAGGGGACCCACATGGCTTCTCCTGCTGTGCCCGCTGCTCCCCTCAGCAGTGTACTTCTGTTGATCTGCCTGTTCTGCTCCAGCTCTCTGTGGTGAATCCTCTCACCCCCCACACCTCTGGCCTGTACCCCAGTGCTTGTACGCATAAATAAATAAATCTTTAAAAAAAATGTCACTGTCCATTTATAAAACAGTGGAATACTATTCATTTACAAGGAAAGGTAAAATGCAATATTTACAACACAATGGAAGGAACACAAGGGATAATGTGAAGTGACCTCGTCAGAAAAATAAAGACAAATACTAGACGATGCCACATATATGAGTAACATAAAGCACACAAAGCAGATGAGCTGATAAAAATAGTTATAAACTAGCAGACACTGGTAACTACTAAGGTTTCTGAGATTCAGATAAAGTGGGGATATACAGATCAAAGGGGCATAGGGACGGTTAACGGAACAAATTCTTGTAGTAGTGCTTTTACAAATACTCATTGACGATATTTTCTGAGAATTCATTATTACTGCTCAGTCTTCATTTACTCCATTTTAAAAGGGACATATGACCAGCACTTCCTGCTGTGTGAGTTACAGAAGGCTGGTGAAAGTGCCTAGAATATTGTGCCACAGAATAACCAAACAGCAAATGTAGTGGTTACGATGATCATCAGTTTGCAGATGAACATATTTTTAAACACAATTATATAATTAACACATTCTGTTTTGATCTGGGGTTTATTTTGAAGGCTTTGGGACACTACAGTTGTCTAGGAATATGCCCACCCACCTAAGTTTTGAAGTGGATTGGCACAAGTTATTCACATATTTTTCAGTCCTCTGAAATTTCTGTCAGATCTGGGGAATGCTATTTCTATTTTCATCCTTCACATTATTCTTTTCTTTCGTTCTTTTAACTAGATGGCATTCATCAATCGTTTTTTTTCTTTCAAAAAAACAAAGGTTTACTTTTCTGACTGTGTTCCTTGTATATGTTTTTTAGTTCATAAATTTCTTTAGGTATACAAATTATGTCTTTCTCCTTCCTTTAAGTTCATTCAGTTGTTCTTTTCCATAGCTTTAAGTTTTAATACTTTATAGTACTAGTATTCAGTCATTCTTCTTTCTTCTTGGAAGCATTCCAAGATATAGATTTCTAAGGACCAAATTCATTGCATCTTATATGTTTTGATTCTAACCTCTTCACTATTCGGGAGATCTAACTATTTTCGTATTTCCACTGAATCTATTTACTATTTTCAAATGTGGACAGAAAGAACATAATTTTTGTTACAAATACTTTGAACAATTTTGAAATCAGTTTTATAGCCTGTTAAATTTTTAAAATATTTCATGTGTGTTTGGAAATATAGGTTCCCTGATTCTTGTGTGCAAGATTCCATAAATATGAATCAAATCAAATCATTCATCTCCTGTTTTTCTTTATGGTACTAGTTTGTTATTTGCTTATCTTATCAGTAACTTAAAGATATAAGATGAAAATCCCTACTATGGTGAGTGTTGTTTCTCAGAGTTTTATCAATACTTGCTTTATGTCCATTTAAGGTTATATTATAGATGCATGTATGTTTAAAATTATTAAACTTTTTGATAGATTCAATATTTTATCAACAGTATGCAGTGTCTCTAAGAAATACTTTTTAGATAATATATTTATATTAATTATATTTTACAGGGAACTTGTCCATTTCATCTAAATCATCACAGATTATGATAGTATCTTAGAATATGTGAAGGACATAATGTGAAGGAAAAAAAATTCAATTTTCCCCCCTAATTTGGAAAGTCTGTGTACTTTCCATTTTTTCTTGATCATTCCTGCTAAGGGTTTATCAATTTTATTAGTGTTTTCAAAGAACTAGCTTTTTGCTTTAATCTTTTCCTTTATAGTTTATTAGCTATTCTCTAAAATTGCCCTCATCTAGATTATTATGTCTCCTCACTTTGGGTTTCTTTTGCTCATCCATTTCTAGGTTCTTGAGGCAAAAATGAAGATCACTGATATAAAAAAAAATTCTTGAATATTCACACTTGCAATCTTTTCTCTTTAGCTACATCCCACAAATTTGGATATGGTGACATTGTCATACTATTCCAAATATTTTCTAATTTCTCTTATATTTCTTTGATATATGGTTACTTATAAAGAAGTGATTTTATTTCCATATATTTGGAACTTACCCATATTTCTTCTTATTATTAATTTCTCACTTAAGTACTTGGTGTATGAAGAATAAACTTTCTATTGATTTCTCTTAAAATTAAAAGAGTCTTATTTTGTAGCCCAGAATACAAGGAACTGAATAATAGCCTGTATACAAAAGTCTTGCATAGTGGCCCATGCAAGCCTACAAGTTCAAGGTGATTAGCAATGTTCTCTATGCACATATGATATTTTTGTTCAGCTGTCCCGTAAGTTACTGAGGAAAGGGTTAAAGTGTAAAGAATTTGTTCTTTTCTCCATTTACTTTCCTTTATTATTCTCCTCTTCTACCCAGTTCCCCCTCTTTCATCTTATTTCTGAAACTATGTTATTAGACATACACTTTTATATCTAGTGAAAATTAACCCTTATGTCTTTATCAAACAATCATCTTTCTTTGGTAACAATCCTAGTCTTAAAGTCTATTTTATCTGGTATTTAATAGTCATGCAAGCTCTCTTATGTTTACTATAAACAAAAGATATACTACACATCTATTTCCATTCCTTTACTTGCAACTTTGTTGTGTCTTTGTATTTAAGATATGTCTCCTCTCGTAGACAGCACCATACATGGGACTTAATATAAGCATTTACATTCTTTGCCTTTTAACTGGTGTGACAGATCATGATTATCGACACAATTCAATTTGCTCTATTTTTATTGTTTTACACTGTTTTTTACTGTTCCTATTTCTTCATCTATCTTCTCTTGGCTTAATTTTTTCTAATTCCAGCTTAATTTTTCTATTGATATTTCAGCTGTTTTGTCATACAATTTTTAGTGGTTTCCAGGAATTATAATATAAACATATTACAGCAGTCTATTTAGAGTTTTAATCTTGACATATGTCATACCTGTAATTTCTTTCCTTTAAAAACTTGTCATTGTTTCTTAAATATTTACTTACTTCCATACCTTTATTTTCTTCTCTAATTAAACTATGAACTTTCCTTTTTCTGGTAAATGTCTCTATCATATTTTTAATCTCTTTTCACTGTGTGTTTTCTCTTGCTAATTTCCATATTATACATCACAGGTATTAGGTATCTGATAAATTCTAATGCTTTTCTAGTTGATTCTGATTTGATCATTCTTAATCATAAAGGTTAGTTTTCTTACATTTCTAATAATACATGATTTTAGCTGACATTGTTATACACACACATACACATATATATAAATTTTGAAAAATCACAGGAATTTATATAGATGACTGTGCCTCCTGAAAGATTTTTATTTGCTTCTCTCCAGGCCTTGTGGTACCACTAGCCAGATATCTCTTTCAAACTTCCTGCTTAATGTGGGAATCTTAGTTTCATGCCCTCCTCCCTACTCCAAGTCTAAGGTCTGATCTCCTAATTATAGCTCTGACAGCAGCCACTGCTTCCAATGAGGCTCAAAATGCAACCTGAAGGGTTTTGGATTTTTTTTTCTACATTAGTTAATTTTAGTTTTTATTTTGTTTTAGCTGCTTAGAGATTTCTATTGTTTATTCTGAAGACTGTAGCCTGCTATTTTGATTAAGTTATTTAGTGTTCATGTGTCTCGGTGTTCCCATCTGAGAAATGGAGGAACAGATAAATAGTACTTGCTTCACATGGTCACTGTGTCAACAGATATTAATACATATATTTGTAACAGTACAGAACAAAATAAGAAGTCAGTATTAGTCATTGTTATATTATTTTTATGATGTTATGAGTAAGTGTAAAAGTACTAAATGATGGGCATGATTCTACTGTCAAATTTAGTCTACCTCTATACAAAGGAAACATTTTTTCCAGTCAAGCTGCATATATTTATAGATATTATTTTTTATTCCACTAAGTAGTGCAATATCCTACTTTTTCAAAGTAATAACAAGTATATTTGCTATGCCTGTATATAAGTTACCAACATTAACTGTAATTTTGGCAAAAGACTATAACATCGGAACTATTGCATCGGAAGCTCTCATGAAAGTCCCAATCTCCTCCATGCACTGCCTGTTTTCAAAGCATCTTCACTAAGCGAAGGATTACTGTAGATCTCAATCATCTGCAGTATCTAGTGAGACAGAGAGATCACAGTCTATACCAAGTGAATATATGTCCAGCTATTATTTTGGTTACATAACTACTCTGAGTCTACACTGTGGCCACAAATACCTGGGAGCAATGTTAATGATAAACTTGTGTTTGTATATAAATCCTTTTAACTCTTAAATCAAGTGTTTCAACATTTACAATTACTGTGAAAATTTACATGCTTGTCTAAAACCATGCTAAGCATCTTGCCACTGAATTTAGGAAAAATGGGAAGACTGTAGTTTCCTAATGCCTGTTAGCATCTGTTAAACAGGGAGAGGATAATTGAAATTGAGTCAAGAGTTTTCCTTTTCTTCCTTTCCCACCTTGCTTCCTGTGTTCCAAACACATGTCACAGGTTACAAATACATGTAAAGCCTTAATTACATTTAGCATCTGGCAGCTGTTGACTTAGAGTGAATTGTTACGTCACTTAAACTCAAAGTTAAAAAGAAATCCAGGAATAGAAGGCAGGAACTTGCACAAAGGGGTAAAAAAAAATCTTAAGTTATCAACAGCAGAACACTCTACTACCAGCACTGGGATGCTTATGGTGTGAGTAATACTATCACTAATCACTTTCAGCAATACCAGAGATAACTTGTAATGAATATATATCATTCTCAATGTGGTAAAAGCCATCAACCAAAGGACTTCTCAAGCACTGTTTTCACCATATCAAGGATTCATTCATCTACTATGGAGTCACAGATTCACAGGGATCCAAGCATGTCTAGAGGGTCAACAAGTGACTTTTAAAAACCAAAATCGTTACAACATCCATTCAAAACTGTCTGTAATGTTATATGTGTAAAGTAATTTAGCTGATATAATGCTAACTTTTGGAAGAAATAAGTTTCATGAGAAACAGGCAAGAACAACTATAAACCTTTAGCATAGACCAGTGTTTGCCAAATACTGGCAATTTTATTTACCAGATAACAGCCTAGGTCTTAAAAGGAACAGATATTAACATCCAAAGGTCAAGTTACAAAAGCACAATAGGAAAAACAAAATAAATGTTATTTTATATATAGGTGTAAAATAAAATATATGATATACATAGACACACTCTCTCACACACACACTGACAGGATAAATGTGAACTGAAAAAAATTACACACCAAGTACTTAGTAGCAACTAGTTTTGGAAATGCAGAGAGGAGAATGTAATGCAAGGGGAAAAAAGGAGGATCTGAAAGATTAATAGTTGTTAACTATATATAATTAATATTGAATACTTTACTCCCTATACTTTTCTGTGACTTCAGATTTTCACCCTAAAAATTAAAATGATTTTGAAACAGAAGCCTTGGACCAGTCTGTCTTTATTTCATACTTTAAAATACTTGTGATAACCTAATTTTCCTATTGAGTCATCTAATTCAATTTTCATGTTTATATTTTGAGCTAAAGGAAATAGAAATGCCTAAAAATGCAGGCCCCTTTAAGCTAGATAATCAGGAATAAAACTATGAAGCAAAAACAAATACAGTGAATAAACTGTACCATGTACAGTGAATAAAAAGTAACATGAAGTACTTTTTTACACCAAAAAAAAAAGAGCTATGAAATCAAGAAGATATGGAGGAAAGTTGCATGTGTATTATTAAGTTAAAGAAACCAATCTAAAGAGGCTACATATTTTATGATTCCAACTACATGACATTCTGCAAAAGGGAAAACTATGGAGTCAATAGTCAAGGGTCAAAGATAGATGGACACAGAAAAAATTTAGGGCAATGAAAATGTTGGTGTGATTCCATACTGATGATATATATCATTGTATATCTGACCAAACCCAGAAAATAGACAATGTCAAGAACTGCAATGTAAATGATGAATTGTAATGTGAACTACAGGCTTAGGCCATTATGATACACCAAGGTAAGTTCTTCAGTTGTAATAGTGTTTATTTTTAAGGGATTTGGATAACAGGGGGGAAGGGGATATATGAAAAGCTTTGCACTGTCCATTCAAATTTTTGCAGATTTGAAATTTCTCTAAAATATAGTGCTGGGGAATGTGGAGAAAGAAAAGTCAGAAGTGACATCTGTACTTTGAACTGAAAACTAGAAGCAGAGAGTTGCCATCATTTGCAATGGGGAAGGTAACAAGGAGAGCGAATGGGAGGACATGTGAGCATGCATGCACGTGCAAATGTAGGGAAAGTCAGGATTTCAGGCCTGGATATCTGGGTTTGGATTGAGTACTGGATGTACAGGTGGAGATGCTGATGTGTGCAATATGAAAGAGCCAGGTCAGCTCTAACATACATAGATTTGGGAGATGTTGGCATACAGATGGCATTTAACTGAACAAGCTCAACAGTGTGGAATTAGTGCATACAGAAGAGGAAAAAAATCAAAGATTGAGCACTGAGTCACTTTTATATTAAGTGTTTGGAGCAAGGAAGAGTAAGTAGTATAAAAAACAACATCCAGTAGGATGAAAGCTATAATTCGCTGATAAAATAGAATCTAAGCAAAGAAAGTCTATCAACAGAGGAAGATGGGTAAGTTGTTTCAAATATTACTGGCGGGTCATTAAGATGAGAACTGAGAAACAATCATTATGAAGTAGCAACATGGTCATAAGGTGACCCTGGAGGTGTATGTGTAAGAGTGTGATTGGGTTGCGTTTAGAAGAAAATAGGAGAGGGGAATTGGTGGCAAGAAGATGGACACCTCTTCTGGGTTGAACCACAATAAGAATAAAGGAATGTGGGCCTCCCTGGTAGCGAATGGATTAAGTAACACACTATGAAGCTGAAGCAGCCACTGCAGCAGAAGTTCGATCTCTGCCTCCAGCCAGGGAGGTGACCCACATGGTGTGGCAGACCTCTCCTGCCTTACCCTCTCCTGCCTCGCCCATTGCTCCCCTCAGCAGTGTGTTTCCATTAATATGCCTGTTCTGTTCCCCACTCTGTCTTTGGTGGATCCTCTCACCTCCCACACGTCTGGCCTGTACCCCAGTGCTTGTATGCATAAATAAATAAATCTTTAAAAATAAATAAGAGTAAAGGAATGTGTGGCTGTGGCTGGTGGAAGAAAGTAATAAACGGAAGATGGGAATGACAGAATGGGTCCTTTGAGAGAGATGAAAATTCCTGGATTGACAATCTTGAGTAGGTTATTGGGCCTAAGATCTTGAGCAAAGTGCGGGCTTCACCATGTTGGGAGCAGAGGAGGCTCATTCATAGTGCTAGGCTAGGAGACAGAGGAAGTGAGTGCAGGTAAATGGGTGTGGAGATGGATGGTGGACTTACATTCAGGAGTTCTGCTTGGATTAGGACAGGGAGTAGGTGGTAGAGGGTTAGGAGAGAGTGGAGAGCTGATACCCGGAAGACTCAGACAATGCGTAGACCAAGCAGTTTAGCGCAAGTGCAGAGTAGAATTAAAGGACTACTTGAAATTTAATAAACTTCTAAAACTTCTGGGAACAAATTTATTACAGTGCACATGTAAAGCTGAACTCATTATTCACTAGGGCTGTCTTGATTCACAAGGAAAAAATTAAATTATGGTGACTATATTCAGTTTCTAAAATTGAGACAATAATAAATGCAATGTAAAAACACTGCTCTTAAATGGAATGGCTCTTATGTTAGGGGAAAAATAGAACAAACAGGACAATGTAACTGATATGGCCCAAATTATTCCTAAAGTATGAACTGTGACTACAAATTCTGAATCCACAGAAATTAATTAGTGTTATGTCACTTCTTATCAGATAAAGGTACCATCTTTATGACAAGGGGCTTTTATCTCAAAAAACCAAAATTCACTTTTATAGATCCTTGAAGGAATGCAAAAAAGGAGAAACCAGTTTCAACCAGGTCATGGCAAAATCCAAGCAAGAAATCACAGACACAAGGGCCCATATTACTTCTAGGGCCCAAGACACTGGCTTAGTTTCTTCTAAATGTGGGATAAAATGTACACTTTCAGTTTGCAGAAAATGTTTTAACCTACAACAGTAGTACATTTGTTTTTATACTAATTCAATTGTAAAATATGATTTTAGATATTGCTTAGAGAGGAAGGAGCTAACAAAAGCAAAAGTGGACAGTATCCTTGACAGCAGGTTGTCGCCCTGCTTCACCACAAAATCTTACATGCGTGGAGGGCCACCAATGTCCAAAAGGATTTTTTAAAGGATTTTCAGGCTCCTGGAATGCAGAGAACATCTCCTACCATGACATCACATGCTCGGGACACGTGGCATTTTTAGAGGCCCAGGAAATGTGCTGCCTGGTTTCTGTTTCCACGTGTTCTGGCAAAGGCATGCCTGCACTCGGATCATCCTGCCTCTTCTAATTAGCAGAACAACTGTTCAGTCATTACAGAAAACTTCCTTGGCCCTTCCTCATTTTCTCAACCTGTCTCCTAGATTCCAGTGATTCTACTATCTCTTCTGTTTGGTATTCAGACATCATGTTTATTGAGAAATTTCAAAGCAAGCTGCCTTAGAAATCACCATCATCTGTGCAAAGCAGTAAGAATGATGATCTCCCTGAAGAAGTGGGGAAACACAGTCCCCCAGTTTTTCCAGAAGCTACAAACCATGGCTCTTACAGAGCTGAGTAGTGGGATATATCCCTCTCATCTCTCTGCTGTTTGTTTAAAATCAAGGGTCACGCCTAGTAGATTGGTTCTAAAAAAATAAATAAATAAATAAAACAAAACAAAGCACAAACTTTCACAGGAAAACTGCTACTTCTCTGGAATGACAGTCAGTGCAATTCAATGTGACACTTAATTGTTCCTATTGAGCCATTTCCCTTTGCTGAGGTTTATTCCAGGTGCATTATGAAAACATGTGCACTATGGCACTTGGTGAGCCTTCATCTACAAAAACCTTTCCCTTATTAAGACAGCTTTGCATTCAAAGGGGACGTGGATTTTGTTTGCTCCCTGGTAACCTGTGAACAGACCAGCAGGGAACGTGCTGCTTCCCTGGCACAAGTCTGGTTTACCTATGTCACAAGGGGTTAGGAGCCTCATTAATTCCTGTGCTCTCATTTCAAGTTGTTTGGGGATCAGCAGCAGATTATTATTTTAAACACTTATTTCTTGCTTCAATTTCCTCTCTCTTAGAATTGGCTCCAAATCACTTTCTCTTGTGTGCAGTGTGCTCAGTCTCCATTCGGATAAGAAAATCAAAACAGACCTTTCAGAAAACCTATCCATCAGTATTATCAGGAACACACCCCACAAAGGCTTTAGTACACATTCCTGCATATCTGACAGGTTTTATGCTTCTTTTTATTAAGTCTCTCTAAGAATCGTTGCCTTCATATGGCTTACACAGACCCAAGGGCACACACTGTTTGTTCATGTTTCAAACTGATTAGTTCAGTTCCATTCCACAGATAGACAATAAGGTCCAAGAACCAGCCATAGATACAGAGATGGGAAGGGTGTGACCCTGCTCTGTGGAATCACAGTTGAATAAGAAAGGCACCTAAATATATATAATTATATATAAGTATCATCTCATATTCCTGATAGATTTATTTTCCACCAGCCTACACTTACAGATATGAGAGAGCATATGTGGGGGAGAAGGTAACTGTAATTCGTTATTCTGTATGTTTCTGGGTGGGAAACATATAACCAGATTAAGCCCCTAATCTCTTGAGTCTTCAGGTTCTTCTGGAAATAAAAGGATGGGAGCAGAAGGATTGACATTCATTCATCCAAGAAACACCAGTGGCTAAATATTTGTTGATGGGCCTATGTATCAAGACTGGCTAGAACACCTCACATGCAAAATGTCACATAATCCTCAGACTAAAACTAGGAGGAACGCATTAAACTCAAACAAAAGAAGTAACACCACTAAATCCACATAAAGAGTGGGTGGATTCAATTCATGCCTTCTCTTTTTGGCTCCAAAGCCTGTGTGCTCTCTTATATGCGCTGCTTTCAAGTTCAGTTGAAAGATTTTCAGCTTTAAACTTCTGTGGTTACATAATACTCTGAGTGAGAGAGTAGGCAAAAGACCTCTTTTCCCAATTAGGATATGGGAAATGGGGTGGGGGAAAGTAGGTACTGGAATGCAGTCTGAGGAATCTGCAGAAGGGGCAAAATTGGAATTCAACCCTTTTATAAGAGACTGGCTATTAAGACTCCTGGACTTTGTTTCAGTCCTGCTGTTGAAATCAGTGACAAAATTTGTAGATTATCCAAGTAAATTAAGCTTATCTTTTTAAATACTCATCTTGCCACAGATATATGGGATCCTATGTAAAGAAGTGGACAATTAAGTATCCTTAGGACATAGAAATTTAGGTGACAATAACATCAACTTGTCAGTGGAAGCTGTTAGTGGCCCTTCTTAGCCATTTTGATAGATTTGAAACCCAAAATCTAGTGTAGTAGGTGTTCAATAAATGTTTGTTGAACAATAAATTAACTGAACAAATATCCACATAGATTAAACATAGAGAAACTGCATGTATTTCATTCATCAAGAATGCATACTTGGGGCCTCCCTGGTGGAACAAGAAAGTCTCGTCACTATGAAGCTATCAACAGCCACTGCAGCATGAGTTCAATTCCCAGGCAGGGTGATGACCCACATGGTGCAGCAGACCTCTCCTGTCTCACCCTCTGCTTCCCTCAGCAGTGTATTTCAGTCAATCTGCTTGTTCTGCTCCTCACTCTGTCTCTGGTGAATCCTCTCACTGTCCTACAGCTATGGCCAGCTCTTAATTGCATAAATAAATCTTTAAATAAAGAATGCAGACTTCTGCTTTGGTATCTTCCCTTTCCATTCTACCTATTTTATATATCTTAAAATACACATGGGATTGTAATACAGATTTAAAAATGTAAAACAGAGGCATCCCTGGTGGTATAAGGGGTTGAGTTGCAACACTATGAAGCTATTTGCAGTTATTGTAGTACAAGTTCAATCCCCGGCCAGGGAGGGGACCCACATGGCACAGTAGATCTCTACTGTAGCCTCCACTGCTCCCCTCAGCAGTGTAGATCCGCCTACTCTGTTCCCTACTCTGTCTCTGATGAGTCCTCTCACCCAGCCCCACACCCCTGGCATGTACCCCAGTTATTGTATGCATAAATATTTTAAGTGTAAAACAGTTTTTTATTTTTGGGTTTTTTTTTTTTTTTTAGCAATTTCAACCTCTGGCCAATGCCATCTCCCAACAATTCTGAGAATTAGATCTTCGAAAAAGCATTTAAAAAACACCAGCACCTCACACTACTCACTGCCATCATGTGGTCATTCAGACAAACAAAACCTTAGACCATGTGATAAGTTTAAGTAAATTTTTGAGTATTTTTATTTCTCTGCAATCTATCAGGTTTTAGTTCAAGCAAGAAATTATCTGCCCTCCTTTCTTTCTGCACATCACAGATCCAAGTTTCTTGTGTTACACCGATTTCAAAATGTTCAGCACTATTTATCCCTTTTTTATAGTTCATATAAAGACATGGCTCCGAGACCTCAAATAACAAAAAGTTTATTTATGTATTTATTTTTGCATGGCATGCGCTGATGAGCTAGTCTGCTCAGCAAGCATTTCACAGATTAGACGCCTGAGTATGGTTTCAGGCAAGGCTCCCTCATGTTTCTGCGCATTGGCTGATAAACACTTCAAAGTAAACCGCTCATAAATATGAAATGAAAAGCAGAGGAGTCGTTATGCACAGCTTTGAGATACAAATCTCTTTATTCCCTTCTGAAGTGGGGTTTGATTGACATAATGAGTCATAGATCCTGTCCAGGGACACACTGCCTTTTCCCCTTCTTCTCTGGAGACAGGGAGACTTTAAAGAAATCCACTTCAGAACTTGGTGATCGACAGCTCACTTGAAAAAATAATAAAGTTGAATCCTATATTAAATAACTTATTATTTTGTGTTAATGCTGACTTTGACAACCATGACATATGTCAAAGTTTTGCTAAACATCCTCAGAAAGGCATTACAGCCACAACTCTAAGGAAAAGACAGCCGAATTAAAAAAAAAAGATATGCCATTATCTCTTTTCATATATATATATATATATATATATATATATATATATATCCTGAAAGCCAAATGGTTACATGGACTAACAAAGGTAATGGGGAGTAATTATTGTGTAAAACACATTTTATAAGTAAACACCTTCTAAAAAGGGGCGAATCCATGAGGCAGAACTTTCTACAAAAAATAGGTTGAAGAGAAGAACAATTGAAAGTGGTGATTCAATTTATTTTTGCTCATAAGGTTTTAATAATTATCTGATTGCTTGTAAAAGATAAAAATTTCAAAGAGGTCACAATTTTCCATTAGATCACATTTTACAAATTTAAATTACTTATAGAAGCTGAACAGTTAACATAAAAGAGCTATGAAATTAATATAAAAGATCTAAGGCAGGGCCTCCCTGGTGGCGCAGTGGGTTAAGCAACATACTATGAAGCAAACCGCAGCTGCTGCAGCATGAGTTCGATCCCTGCCGCCGGCCAGGAGGGGGACCCACATGGCGCGGCAGACCTCTCCTGCTGTGCCCGCTGCTCCCCTCAGCAGTGTACTTCTGTTGATCTGCCTGTTCTGCTCCCCGCTCTCTGTGGTGAATCCTCTCACCCCCCACACTTCTGACCTGTACCCCTGTGCTTGTGTGCATAAATAAATAAATCTTTAAAAAAAAAATAAAAGATCTAAGGCAGTTAGCTCTTACAGGACAATAGGGAGTAGTGGGGACCTATGGAAAATGGTTAATAGTGCAGGTCTCTTCTGATAAGGCAGCTGTTATTTAGCTTCAGATCATTGCCGTTCAAGAAGTTGGGACTAACGTGGAAGGCACTGCAATATTTCTGCACAGTCTTGAAATCTATTTCACATGATATTTATCTATTTTAAAAGATGCTAAAAAATGTAATTTTTAAAAAGTACAGTCTAAACAAAATATGTCTTTATTCTGCCAGTCTTTATTTAGTCTTAGTTCTAGAACTTGTACAGTGATCCTTTAACAAGTTCCTAGTAAGAAGTAAGAGGAAAGAGAAAGAAGAAAAACTTTAAATCAGAAAATATAGAGAAAGGAACCCTGATAATCTACTCCAGTGAATTTAACCAGTCTTTCCAGAATCTCTGTGGATTCTTCTAAGAGCCCGCAGTACACAAGAAAGACTTGCCTCAAACTACCCCTTCCCCAAGTCTCTTCAAACAGAGGAGTTCTGGTTTTTTACTGAAAAAAATATTTGAGGGCAATAAAACTTTTTAAAACAGATATTAAGAGCCACCCCCTCACTTGAGAGTGAGAAAGCCAGACTATTCACCACAAATCCCCCTATGTCTAATTGGCCCAAGTTGCAAGACTCCCATTAAGGTTTAGGGTCAGATCACCTCTAATCTTCTATCTAAAAACTTAGCTTGAGTGTCACAGAGAATTAACTGCTCGCCAAAATGTATGTTTCTGAGTTTTCATAGTGTAGAATTGCTACTTAGAAGTAGCTGCATGTCCTTACTGTATCTGGGTTGGCCAAGGGTCAGTTCTTGTCCACCGAGTCAAGCAGAAGTGATATAGGACACTTAAAAGCCAGAGAACCTATAAGAAAAAAATACTCTTTCTCCAATTTTCCTTCCTCTGGAGATACAGCAGAGACCAGCAAAGAGGGTTCAAGATGGCAGTGTTGTCCTATGAAAAAACCTTGTTACTAGAATTACCAACTTGGGGAAATGAACAGAGTCATCAGCATTACTGATTCCGACTTCTCAGGAGCTGTAATTAATTTTTGTTTTGGTTGATCCTTTATACATATTTGGTCTTCTTTATTCCATCATCTAGATTTATCCAAAATAATACAATTTTTAACTGTTTTAAGTTGTGTTTTATAGGAAAGGCTCCGTAAGGGAGATAAAATATTGACATCTGACTGACAACTTGCTAATGCCAATGAACTGGCATTTAGTTATACCTATTTTATATTTAATAACTGAAGACCAGGGAAATTACATGACATGCCAAAGGGTAGGAAAATTACATGACAAAACAAAGGGTAGAAAGGGTGAGTAGAAATCAAGAACTCAAATTAAGATTTGGTAATGTCAATGAAGTTTTCCCATCATACTCTAGTTTCTGTGTGACAACTTGTCTGAATTTTCATTGAAATTCTTACCAGGGCAACTTGATAAAACTAAGTACCATTCTGATATGTCAGATGGTAGATCTCTGATTACTTGTATAACAAATTGAAAAAAAATTTAATAATACAAGTGTTTCAGTATCTTAGCACAGAGAATTAACTAGTCAATATGTAATATTATAATACTGTATTTGGATATCAGCAACTTTCTTTCAACAAGAAAATATATTTATAAGATGTTCTCATTTGTATGAGAAAATGGTAACACAATTCTTTTACTAAGAAAAATATTACATAAGACTGTATACTCAGAAACTATCAGTAACCACATCCTAACACAACCAAAATAAAAAAG
Organism: Galemys pyrenaicus; assembly: GCA_019455555.1. Lineage (NCBI taxonomy): Eukaryota > Metazoa > Chordata > Mammalia > Eulipotyphla > Talpidae > Galemys > Galemys pyrenaicus. The sequence goes on from JAGFMF010011858.1 coordinate 8,033,058, forward strand.
AAACATTATATATGTGTGTGTGTATATAAACACAAATGTGTATAGTAAATATGCATACTTAGTAAGAAAATCGAGACATTTGAAAAATAAATAGTATCTGTGTGCACACAAAAATAATCTTTGATTTGCCTCTAACTTCTATTAAGCTCCACAGCCAGCTCACTTTCACACTAGTAGGCGGTACACAGTACAAAGGGGCTTTGGGATGAGACTAAGCAAAGTTGTGATCCTGCAGCTTCTTAGCTCTGAGACCTTGGTTAACCCCCTGGCCTCTCTGATTCTCAGTTTTCTCTTTTATGAAATAGGTTGATCATATCTACACTACTTGAAATACAGACAAAAGTTCTCATCTGGGGAACCTTAACTTGAATGAACATAAACCATTACAATGGAAGGTTATAATTAAGTTAGGTGTTAATGGGACTGGAGCTAAGAGCATGAGAAATCTTTTAGGAAGGACAGAAATATTCTAAAGCTGTGTTGTGGTAATGGGTGTACAACTCTGTCAATTTGCTGAAATTCATTCAAGGTGTACACCTTGAGAGAGTTATGATTTATAAATAGTACCTGCTAAATCTGTTAAAAAACTGAACTGACTGCACACAAGTATTTTGTAGCTGAAAATACACCTGCAAAACTAAGGAAAAACAATAGTACTTAAAATTTAAAGAACGTGGAAAAACTAGTTGAAGCTCATACCCTGCTCTCTTCCTGAATTGTAAGGAGATAGGACCTCTAACTATGCAAAGAAAGAAGAATTCTTATAACAGTGTGACCTTTATTTTGATTCCATCACAAATTTGTGTGGCTAAAATGTTCCTAGAATAATAGCTACTCGTTAACTTTGCTTTGAAAATCATGAAGTCTCCTGGGATTAAAACACTTTATGTTAACCATCAGGGTAAAAAGAATAGTCTTTCTAAGAATAAATCTATACCAGAATACTTTTCCATCTTGAGGTGTTTTAATCCTCTAGACTGAAAATAGTTTGATTAGACAGGATGCACTGGGACCATGCATTCTGTCTCAGTCCAGGAGGAAACAGCTGTCAGTCACATCTCTGTCCTCCTCCCACAGTCCCTGGAGGGCCAGGTAAGCAAGCTGTCTCCAGGATAAGCGCTCCTCTGAGAATTGCCTGCTCGTCATGGCCTGCAGCTGAAAAGCAGCCATTCTGCTCACTCATCTATTAGCCCTTTGACTTCCTTCCTTCACACACAAATATAAATATAATGCTTAAGTGAATGATTACCACTGCACCCAAAGAAATTTCAATTAAACACTTGGAATCCTGAGGAATGGTACCTAGGGAGATTCCCAGACAGAGCTGCAATTCGTTATGTATTATTAAGTCTGGCTTCGGATTGTAAATCTCCTGTTTTTTTCTTTTCATGTTAGCTGGGGCTTTCAAAGAACCACCTCCCATATGATTTGAATAATTCTTTCCCGAACACTAAGCAGGGCTGGTATAATGGAGTTATTCCTGAATAACAATCCCCTGTCCAGTTTAAAAGGTACATGGGGAAATTCCCTTGCCTGCTACCAGGGTTTGTGATAACATTTTTTTTTTTTCTTTTCAAATGGAATGGAGGCACTAAGAAATGTTTGAGAGGTGCCAACATAGATTCCTTCATGCTGTACACTTTGTTTCAATCCATCATATGCCCGAAAATTGATTACTGGGATTTAAACTCTAGGAAGGGAGGACTTTGTCTAAATTCTTATTTTCAGTACCCACACAGGTTTTCCAGAAATTAAAGTGAACTGATAAATAAACAGAAGGAAAGAAAGGAGGTAGAAAAGGAAGGAAGAAAGAAAGGAAGGAAGGAGGAAGGGAGAGACTTGGATTGAATTTTCCACACAATTAGGCTGTGTCTTTCTGTTCTACTTCTACCAAATCCCATAAAACATTCCCTTGGACCACATTTACGACTGCATTATTTTGGGAGAATTTACTTAGAAACAAGATATTTGGTAAAAACTCATGCTGTGCTTTCCTTTTACTGATTACTTGTTTTTCACTATGTACGACTCAGCTGAATTAAATGATGAGAGCTAATCAAATATATTCAGAGATAAGAAAAAAAAAGTTCCTTCTCAAGAATTCACTAAGGTCAGAAGGTTGCAAATACCATTTTCTCCTATACTAAGATTCTGTGATTCATCCTCTTTTAGTTTGCCCAAATATGGTTTTTAAAGAAATCAGGAATATTAATTCCTTTCTAGTACTGGGGCTTATGCCAATTACTTAAAATAATATTAATAAAAAATTTTAAAGGCCATTGAAAAGCCTTATTTCTACCAAAAGGAACGTCTGTATTAATCTTTCTCTTTAAGGGTTCATTCTCCTACTAAAGAAGCAAATTCAAATCTTTAGCAAATAAACCAGTGGAAATAAATTGAAAGAATAGTTCTCCTTTTAAGACCTATTTTCTTTATTGTCACCTGCCTATGTTCATGGCCCTGAAGTCCAGTGTAACTGGTGCATTAATGATAAATGATTGAAGGAGAATTTAAATACATGTTGACTATACTCTTGTTCTTTCATGATGAAAGCTGTGTGCACTTAACCATAGACTGATGAACACATGCAGCTACTGAAGTCTCCATGAAAGGAGGGCTTGGAAACACAGACTTCCTCTTGCTCTAGTGAGATCAACATGTGGTAATGGGCAGGCTGACTCTTCATTCACCTTCTGGAACTCAGTGATACTTCTGGATATTTGATTCCAAAGCCAAGAAAAGCAGCTCATAGGAATTGGGTCTCTATGTCCTCCATAAAATGCTGATCAGCAGCGTAGCAGGAAGATGCTTAAGAAAGCTGAAATCCTCTCAGCACCTTCAAATAAGGCTTCATTTCCTGTCCTCTGTCTCCTAGGACCTGGGACATCAGAGGATAGTAGAAACTTGTGATGGATTAATTTTAGAAACTCAAAATGGGTATCAATTACCGAACTTTCATCTTCATATAAAGGCTGAAACACTCCTATTCTTTGTAGGAGTCCAGAGGCTGAGGAATGTTTCTCTAAGAAATTAAGGGGGGAGATGTGACATCCTAACTCCCTCCACATTTCTGGTATGCTGTCCTGCCATGATGCTTTTTTCTGCTGAAGGCCCACACCATTTTTCTTTGCCACTAATCCCAAGAATCAGAAAGGGGGAACAAGAAGGAATGATAATTAAGTTATGAGGCCCAACGTTTCTTGTGGATTGCTAGAAAAGGCAAAGGCAACACAATCACATTAACGGCTTTCCTTTAGGAAACGCTTTCATCTTCAGTATCACTCAAAGGGATATATTCTGGAGGAATAATCTAAAGCAGTCAAAGTAGCTTTGTGTTTTATTTTCGTTTAAATAAGCATTTCTCCTTATACATTTGGTTCCAAGCAGAGATAAATGTCTCTTCACATTTTCTTGCGTCTATCCAGTTAGTCTTAGGTAAAATTAGCAAATGTAATTCAGACTGTCAGGCTTTCAGTCACCAAAATGCTTTACTTAATCAAAGCTTCATCCATCTGCAATTATACAGGTACACTCTTGAAGTAGCTAAACTTTTTTTTCTACTCTGGATATGACCACCACACTGTTCTAGCAACATGAATCCTGGTTCTAGTTTGGCATCTACATAAGTCAATGCACTTAGATAAGTCATGTTACACAATTTTAAGATGGATTAGTTGGAGGATGGATTTAAAATTTATTTCAGACCTAGAATTAAGATAGTTCACGGTGGAGGCAATTGGTACAATACAATAAAAATTGTTTGGTCTCAGTGAAACTGCCAACTCAGATCCTATGACTTCCATTGTGATATGGCATTTCTCAAACAGGTAAACATACCGTAAGTGTTGGGGGGGTGGATTAAGATGGTTTTCCTTTTAACTTCTCAAGGCACCAATTCCTCAACCTGAGCTCCTTAAAACATCTTTCTAGAGGTATATTTTTATAACAGGAGGTTTCAGTAAATTGAAACCAAAGTATAATTGTCTTAGAACAATTAATTACTCATGGTCTCGTGTTAAGGAATGCACTTATTAATTAAAAAAATCAAGAGATGCATTTTAGCTGTCAGTTCTAGTTTGAGTCCCTTTATTTTTCTCACATCTGTATAGACTGCCGAAGAAAGCTATATTCCTTTGAATGAAAACAAAAACATAGTTTTTTTTTTTTTTTTTAAGATAGTCAATCAGTCTGATTTTTGAAGTCCTAGTAGATAATGCAAAACATCTGGAAGAAAGTCCTAAAGTTCATGTAACACATAAGTGAAACCAAATATGACTTTTCTAGTGTGGGAGAAACACTGATTTTTCACTTGGCCAGCAAATATTAAAGCCAAATCAACATAGAGCATAGAAGATATCAAGTCACAACGTTACATCTCGGTTTCTAATACTATTTTCCAAAAACAAATAAAGAAACCTGGGTTCCTTAGAGAAATAAATGATTCTAGGGCTGGGTACATAAAATGTTCAAGATAAACCTGAAATAACTTGTAGTGTCAGAAAGTAAGATTGTGCTCAAAAAATGTCCTACAATGATGTGTGTGTGTGTGTGTGTGTCCAAGGGACACATGCAAGAGTCAACTGAATAAACTCCCACATGCCAGAGTGGAACAATTTGAACAAAATAAAGTAGCACTGGCTTGTAAACCAAGGTATAAAATATGCTCATGAATCTACACTAATATAAATTAATAAGTAAATAAATTTGGGAATAAACATTCTCTCATGCAGAAGAATTCCAAAAAACATTTTTGTAGATACTGTTGTACTTAATGAGGGGGGATATTATTCCTCACTCCTTAACTGTGAATGACTTTTCTTCTAGATCTTTCCTACAAAAAATGTTGCAAGGAGTTCTCCTATACATCAAAGAGTAGAAAGTCCATGAAAAATTGAACAAGGAAATTGACAGAATCAGAAACTAAACATAAACGGCAGTAGCAAATCATCATATATCAAAAATTATACTAAAGTAGGCACAGAGTGCCTAACTGAATTAGAATATAAAACCTAACTTTCTGTTGTCTCCAGGAAACCCACCTGAGCTCCAAAGATAAACAAAGACTTAAAGTAAGTGTTTGGAAGTTAATCCTACAAGCAAATGAGAACCAGAAAAGGCAGAAACAGTCATACTTACACCAGATAAAAGAGACTTCCGACTAAAAGACTTAACAAGATACAAGAATGGACATTATATAAAAATGAAAGGCTCAAATACATCTGGAAGCTCTAATACTCATTAATAGATATGCACCAAAGGAAGATGTATCAAAATATAGGGGTCAATTATTGCTAAATCTGGAAGAAAAAAAAAAAAACTGGCAGCAACACAACAGTAGGAAGTAGGAGGGTACTTAAGCACTACACTCTCATCAATAGACAGACCAGACAGACAGAAAATCAACAGGAAATAACAGCCTTCAGTGAGAAATTTGACTAGAGGAGCTTAGGAGACATATTCATTATCTATCTATCTATCTATCTATCTATCTATCTATCTATCTATCTATCTATCTTTGCAGAGAAGAACTACAGTGTAGGCCAGAGATGCAGAGGGTGAGAAGGATTCACCAGAGACACAGTAGGGAGCATCAGAAGAGGATTTACTGAAGTACACTGCTGAGGGGAGCAGCGGTTGAGAGAGGAGGGGTCGGCTGTGCCAGATGTGGGTTAGCTCCCTGGCCGGGTATCAAACTCAAGCTGCAGCAGCGACAGTGCTGAGTCTTAACCCCTAGGCCACCAGGGAGGCCCAATATTTATTAATATAAATTTACCCTCTAAAAGCTAAGTACTCCTCTTTCTGAAGTGTACACAGATCATTCTTGAGGAGAGACCACATGTTGGGCCACAGGGCAAGTGCCAATAAATTCATGAAGACTTAAATTATTTCAGTGTCTTCTCAGACCACCATGGTATCAAATTGGGAATCAACCACAGAGAGCAAGCAGGAGAACCTCTACTATGTGAAGACTAAACAACATGGAAGTGAATGACTATTTGGTTAATGAAGAAACTAAAGTTTATCTAGAAAAAAAATAGAGATGAAATCTAGCAGAACCATGGGGCACAGAAAAGCAGTACTAAGAGTGTTAGCTAGCAGAACTGAGAGGGAAGCATATAACAGTACAGGTCCACATCAAGAAACCAGAAAGAGAGCTAATCATCATCACCATCACCATCATCATCATCACCATCATCATCATCATCTAATCTTACACCTTTAGTTCTAAACACTTTCAAAGAAATGTATGCACAGTGACTTTCTTCTAAACAATACACTTTAGTAAGGAGACAAAAAGAATAATTTCATAGTGGGGGAAAAAACACTACTTCAGTCAGATCATCAATATTCACTACAACAGTGATAAGTCACGTTGGGACAAAGTACCCATAATATGTTTAGATAAGAAAGGCACTGTTACTGCTGTTTGATCTCCTCCTAAGAACACATTACCACACTCTAATCAGGATAACAATATCCCAACTGAGGGACATGGTTTTAAATACCTGACCAAAACAACTCCAGCATGCCAAGATCATCAGAAACAAGGGAAATCTGAGAAACTGATACAAACACCTTAAGTGTAAGGTGTACTAAGTGTAATGTATTCTGGATGGAATTTTAGAGTAGAAAAAGAAAATTAGGGGAAAACTGAGAAATCTGAATAAAGCATGCAGTTTAGTTACTAATATTGTATACCACTGTTTCACTAATTGTGACAAATCGATCAGACCGATCCAAGGTAATAAAAATAAGAAAAACGTGGTGCGGAGTACACTGGAACTCCCTGTACTACCATTACGAGAATTCTGTCAATCTAAAAGTTTTTCAAATATAAAATGACTCTAAAGATATATTTTAAAAGTTTGCTGTACATGCGTTCTACAATCTCATTCCATTTATAGAAAAGAGTAAAAAGTGACATAGAAGAGGGAAATTATCACTGTCTAGGCAGATGAACAGGGTAAACTGCTTGGTGAAATGAAAATTTTGCTTTCTTTTTTGTTTTGTAAATGACAGCTAAATTAGCCAAATAATGTCCCAACTGTTACTGAGCCCCAGGCCTGGGAGCCATTCTTTCATTGAAATAAGTGCTCCAAAACCTCATCTTCAACAATAACACATAGACACAAGATTACTCCTCCTTGAGATTTAAGACAGAGGGTTTCTTCAATCATCTCAAATGTGAAGTACTTCATAAAGATCATGTTCTGCCTCCACATGAATCATTTAGCAGCAAAGGAGTAACCTGCTGACTGAAAAGTTCACAGAAAAATCAAGGAACAAACAGAAACAAAAATAAAAGAAAAGAAGGAGTCAAATTTGTCCTTCGGTGAAACAGGTAAACAATTCTGTTTGAACATAGCAAATAAAATAAATCTAGTGATTAACCTTGACTGACCTTCTCAACAGATATCCTGACAGCAGTTTGGAATAAAAAAAAAAATCCTTCAGCAGCAGAAAGAAGAGAAAGATAATGTATCCTTAGGATCAACCAATGACTAACAGAGTCAGAACAGAAATAAAGTAAAATCCTCCTTTCTAATTTTAAAGCATAAAGATGGAAGGGAAAAATCAACCACACAACTAAATGAGAACAACTCACAGGTGAGACTGCCATGACCTGGAAAGGAAGAAATGGAGATGCACCTACTACTTATCTAAAGTTAGACCCAAACAAGAATAGCAGAGACCTGGGAAGCACACTGACAGTATCTTCAGGGACTGCCTCCCGTGGAAAAAGAATCTGTATGGTGTCAGCAGAACTGACTCCATTCTGCGAGTGGAGAGGGAGAGAGGAGAGATGAGAAGTGACAGTTGAGCAAGCTCCTATTTCTACTCTCTTCTGACTTGTCTTTTCAGACTCTTGTTGAAATAAGATAAAAAAAAAAGCCTATGCAGGAATATTTTAGGGTATAAGTTTTGACAGTATTTACTCACAATTTTTAGAGCACATACTTTAAAAGCTTGTCAATATAATTAATATGATTTATGCTACTGTAGCACCAACACATCTTTTATATGCACCAGATAATTGTGATAGTGTCACTGCCAAAGTTTATATTCCATCAAACTTTCTAAAACATAAATTATGTGCTATGAATTGAATTGTGCTTTCCCTCCTCCCTCCATTCATAAGTTGAAGTCTTAACTTGACATGGACTTTATTACAGACTGGGCCTGCAAGGAGGGGACTGAGGTTAAAGGAACTCAAAATGGTGTTCCTCTTCCTACAGGATTGACACCCCCCCTTATAAGAGGATGATACACCAGAAATTTCTCTCTGGTATGTGGGGACATAGTAGAAAGGTGATTATGGAACTATGATGCTACTGTGATCACAGACTTCTAGACTCCAGATTGCAAAAAACTATTAATTTTGGTTGTTTAAGTTACCCAGTCCACAGTGTATTACGATGGCAGACAAAATGGACAAAAAGTGTTATATAGGCACTTAATGTGCTTCGATCAGACAACTGGGGTTCTCATCCTTCAAAAAACATGGTAGGATTGTACTTTCGTCACCTTCTGCAAAAGCAGGAAAAGTTGCATGATCTATTTTAGCCAATGAAATGTTAGCCATGCTGACATCTGTGATTTCTAGTGAGTCTTTAATTAAAAGGGCATGATTCTCTGTATGTTGTGTTTTTCCTGCCTCTGTAACCTAGAGCGCTTCAGATGGTGAAAAGTTTGCCAGCTGTACATGTGAATGAGGGCAATGGGGAGCAAGTTCCCTAACCAACCCACAGTGGACATGTTATATGAGTGAGCGGTAAACACGGGCTGTTTTAACACAGACTTTGCATTATTAAGGTTGATATAGCAACCTTACTCCTGTAGGGGAAAAAACAAAACAAAACACTAAAGCAAGCAAGGAGACAAACAAAACAAAACCCTTAATCCTACAGGGGTAAAAGCAGAGACAAACAACAAGAAGAGCAAACTTTGCAATGCTTTGCCACAGCCCACTGAATAACCACACCGGGCATGCATTATAGATGGAATAATAAGGAAAAATGTGTTAACCTTTGTAACAATGTAGACATTTTAATTATGAGATTGCCCAACTGATTTAGTACTCTACTGAGAAAGCACAAAATTTCATTTTATGCTTTAAGATTTTATTAAAAGTATCTATCCTATCCAAATACAAGATAATTTCAGAACAGCAATTTGACTTCATTTTACCTTGTTTAATATTATTTGCAAAGTCTTTATTATTTATAAAGGCGAACAACAGAAAATTAATCTTATTTGATGTATGACAAAACATTCCAACATATATTGAGACAGGCATTTGAAAATGTCATATATTGGTGTGAACCTTTAATAATCTTGACTGTTCCCGAAGCTAACATTTGTCCAGCCCTCCTCTTGCCTCACCACTTTGAAGAATCCAACTTTCCTTTAGTGGTTCACATCCTTTCACAACACTGAGTTTTCACACAATGGCTCTTCTGCTTTGGGGGTTCTCTTTCCCTCCACTCACTACCTACAGGATGACCTCTTATTTCACAAGACTCACCTCAAATATCAACTGCTCAGAAAAATCACAGGCAAACTCACAAGGAACAATGATTTCCTCCTTTAGATTCTCAAATCACTTTGTGGATAGCTTTATTATAGCACTTACTCCTCTTAATTATAATTTACCTTCTGACGTGTCTATTCATTGTATTGTGAATTCTAAGTGGGCTGCAAACATCCCTCACTTTATTGTACTCTGCAGCTACAATATGCATGCTGAATGGCTGGGTGAAAGTGTCAAATTATAAACTATTTCTGTCTGAAAATGCTGGGTACTTAATAAATGTGAGTACTTATGTTCATGTGTAATATTTTCTTAATCATCAATGGAAACAGACTGTAAACTCAACTTGCTTTCATTTTTTTCTTGTTTCTGGTCTTGGATAAGTTCAATACTACAGAAAGTTTGGTCTTACCAGTGTTTAAATTTGCTGGACTGTGAGTTATAACCACTGATTAGAAAGAATATAAGGAGTTTTACAAGAATCTATAGCTCTGTCCAAAATTCCCTTTGCAAACTTCTGACATGTGATTTCTATTCCTTAGGTAATAAAGGAGCTTTCTTCAACTGCCTTCACAGCCAGCCTACAGAACCTCTTCAGTCTCCATCCTAACACTCCTGTGGGCAAGAACAAAAGCAGAAAAAAGCCAGGCACCCAAAATGCCTTTTCAAGCTCCTATCAAAGGCTACGTCCGTCTGAGACTGGCACTCACTCCAAGCAGCTCTCCCAAGTAGAGATCATCCAAATCAGCGGGCTGGAGCACATGGCCAGCAAGCACTAAGAAACTACAATTCAGCAAGCCCACCCCCTCCCTGGCCCCCTACCTTGACAAAGAAAGGGAAAACTGGAAAGGACTAACATCCGATGAGACCATGGAGAGATTGCTGTGGGAGCAAGCACGTGTTTACATGCAACAGAAGGAACACACTTCAGGAGATTGTACTTCATGGAGACTGACAAGATTAAATAGGAGTTAGATTAAATAGGAGTTTAAAAGTAAACTCCATGACATGGTGATTCCAAATTCATCTGATAAAGCATAGTTTCTTCATATATAAAGGTGGAGAGATTGTGATTGACCCCCATTAGGGCTGCCTTGATGATTTAGTGAGAGGTCTGAACAAAGGGCATGGCACATAGTTCACGTCTTTTGCCCACTGAGAGTTCATGTATTATGAAATGCCTTGGACTAATATACAGAATCAGGGCTTTCATTACTAATAATCATTAACACTATTATACTAGCAACTGATAACAGCTTGATTAGTTTGATTTGCTGTGATTATATGGCACAAACAAACGACATGGAATTTGAAAGAACAGAATTTGTGATATGGCCAAATTTCTTAGCAATTGTACTATCTTTCACAAGTCACTCTTTCAGTTTCAGTTTATTCACATTTCAAACGAAGAGGTTCAAGACAATTGGTCTCACATGAAGCATGTATGTATGGATCTCTGGGATAAATCAGGCTTTGTTATGTGGTATGCAAAGCAGAGTGTGCATAACGATAAAGACAGAAGTGATAGGGTATGTTCATAAAGAAGGGAACCTAAGGAAATCACTAGAGCAATATAATGCTAGTCAACTAAGTTATAATAGTCAAGCCTGTTCACAATAACCTAAGAGACTCGAAACTGGTCACCCAAGCGAATTACTTACAGTGCAATTTGAGTTAAGTTTGTATTCCACAACGGATTTTTGTTACTTTACAGTTGGTTCTTAAACCTTCTAGCCCTCCACAAAAGATAAATATGGCTTTGGTGGCAACTGCAAAATGTCTACAAATCAGTTTCCATTCAATGCCCTTTGAGAGATCACCAGAGCTGACTACTTCAAATAGTACAATTTGCCAATTAGAGACGGTCAGAAGGGGGAACCACATACAATGTACCTAGAGCATGGTAACACAAAGCTGGTAAGTTTGAATAAAATTACAATACAATGGAAAAGAGGAATAAGAAAAACCAAGAGAAAAATAGGAAATGGAAAGTAGGGAAGGAAAGAAGGAATAATGATTGAATGGTAATGCCTAGAATAGCAAATGCATTGTCTGCTTGGTCAAGTCTAAAAAGTGTCATTTAACTTCAACTTTTAAAAACTATATTTATTTATTTATGCATATAAAAACTGGGGTATGGGCCAGAGGTATGGGGAGTGAGGGGATTCACCAGGGACAGAATGGGGAACAAAACAGGTAGACTGACTGAAATACACTGCTGAGGGGAACAATATGCAAGGCAGGAGAGCTCTGTGGCAACAGGTGGGCCAACTCCCTGGCCAGGGATGGCTGTGGATAGCTTTATAGTGCAATACTTAACCCCTTGCACCACCAGGGAGGCCCTAACTTCAACTTTCAGAGAAAGTAGTGGGGCCCAGATGCTACTTAAAATTATATACCATTAAATGTATCTGGAAACAACTTATTTTATTTTAAAAGATGAGCTTTTTCATTATCAACAGTGAAAGCATATTTTAGAGCCCATTAAGTACCTTAGAGAGGGGCCTCCCTGGTGGTGCAGCGGGTTGAACTCCGCACTGTGAAGCATCCGCAGCACAGCAGCTTGAGTTCGATCATCGGCCAGGGAGGGGACCCACATGGTGCCACAGACCTCGCCTGCCTTGCCCCCTGCTCCCCTCAGTAGTGTGTTTCAGTCGATATGCCTGTTCTGCTCCCCATTCTGTCTCTGGTGAATCCTCTCACCTCCCACAACTCTGGCCTGTACCCCAGCTCTTGTATGCATAAATAAATAAATATTTTAAGAAAAGTACCTTTGAGAATTACAAGTTCCACCATTCTTCAATGGAATCCAGCTGCTTAAGGCCAGTTTTTGTTTTAAGTTTGGTTAAACTCATGGAACTACAGAGAGACTGCCTGGGTTGTGATCCAATTCCACTATTTTCTAAGTGTGTATATGTCAACATTTTGTCTTTTCTTTATCTCAGTTTTTCCATTGACAAAATAGGACTAATAATAAAGATATTCTATAGCATGAGAATTTGGTGGCGTAACAAATGAAAGGACTCATCAAAAACACTCAACATAGTCTCTGTCATATAGTAGGCTCTCAATAAAGATGTGCTATTTTTAGTATATAGTGAAGTTCTTAAATGTTTTTAAATGTCAATATTTTAATACAATATACACTTACATTAACTTGAATCAGAAGTAGGAGAGTTAACCAATCTCACCAAATTAATGAGTTTATATTATAACTCCATCACACCTACTTTCTCTCACAACACTGCCATTTAGAGCAAAGTCAAAGTAACCACTGGATTCATATACCTAGATGTGCTTTGACAGGTTGATAGAGATTTCTTAAATCTCCTTTATTTTCTAAGAGGCAAGGTTTATTCCAGTCTTGATGCTTAGAAATCTACTTTTACTGATGCCATTTCCCGGGCCTCCCTGGTGGCACAGAGGGTTGAGTGCCACACTGTGAAGCATTCCTAGCATAGCAGGGCAGGTTCGATCCCAGGCCAGGGAAGGGACCCACATGGTACAACAGACCTCTCCTGTCTCACCTGCTGCTCCCCTCAGCAGTATATTTCAGTCTAGCTGACTGTTCTGCTCCCAACTCTGGCTCTGGTGAATCCTCTCACCTCCCACAACTCTTACCTGTACCCCAGCTCTTGTATGCATGAATAAATATATCTTTAAAAAAATGATGCCCCTTCCCCATAAAGCAGGTATTTTCACAATATTCCTCTTAGAGCAAAGAGCAAGAATACTGAACATATTCACACCAAGAACAAACTGGAAAGTGGCAGCAACTCCAGATTTTACATTCCACTAGATATATACTGTTCTTCCAATAACACTACATGCCCATTCCCCTCAAAGAGTGACTTATATTAGCTGGTCCCAAAACACAAGAAATAAGTGATAATTCCAGCTTTTGCAGCAATTATTTTTTAGTTGAAAACCTAGAAAAGTGTAGGAGGTGATGCTTTTACTAAGTTGTTTAGAGTATTTATTTTTCTAGTCATAATAATGCTAAACAATCTACAATAATAACAATAGTTACCTCTTCATATACACCACATATTGCTTTTCAAACTTTACACAAACATTATCTCATGAAATAACCTTACAGGTGAACCTATTATTACTTCCACTTCATACATACAAAGGTTGAAGTTAGGAAGAAACGTAGTCCTAGAAGTCTCAGAACTATAAATTGATGAAGCGAGAACTCTGAAGCAAATTTGCCCTAATAAAATTCCTAATTCATTAGGAATTCAGTCTAGTTTTGCTGTTCCTTAGGAAAGGCTCTTTCAAATTACCTTTCCTATCTTTGCCCATTTTACTCATGCTACAGGGCAGGGTAAAGAGGCACCCCAGAACCCACAAACCTGCCTGTTTTAAACAAATTCTGCCATCTGCCGCATCAAGAAAAATCATACTTTAGTGCCTAAGACCTTTAAAGGAAGGAACTTTATTATAATCAGTATGCAATAATGAGAAGGGAAAGGGTAGATAAAATACTTTTCATAGGAAACACCCAGAATTACCAATCTCCTCGTGGGTAAATTCCCAGCTAAACAGGGTTGGCCCAAAGTAAGACTGTTGAAGTCTAAATGCTTGCCACAAATCTAAGGCATCTTCTGGTGAAAACACATAAGAAAGAGGTAGAAGGGGCCAGGCAAGTCTGGAAGGAAAGAACAGAATCAAAGTCAAGTTAAATGCTACCATTTTCGACCTCCCCACAGGTCACTCACTCATATCTGTTTTAAGTGTCTCCTTCTAAGTTCACCAAGTCCCTGGAACCAGTCCAAAGCTGATAAGCAAGAACAGTTTCTTCAAATATCTCTCTGCTCCATTTGATGCTCCAGATCTTCTAGATCTCCCTTTTGTTTTTTTCCCCCTCATATCTCTCACTTTTCCTTGCTGCTTAGCTCCACCTTCCTTTGGGAGCTGCAGGGAACCTGGAACTTCCCCTTTCCCTGGGGACTACCCTCTTAAACTTACAGCCCATATCACAAATATATTATTTATTTTTATCTTTGCTACTGATTTATGTATTTATTTTGGAAGTCCACTATTTTCACTATTTATGGGACTTGCATTCACACTGATTTCTTCCTTAATTTTTAACGACCATTTAAACAAACTCCTTACCTACTTCTGTACTTGTATTTGCATGCAATTCCAAATATGAGTTTGCCTCCCCAATTTGGGACTCACACAATGCCTCTATGCAGCGCTTTCTATTCCTGGCTTCTTTGATAAGTGTGTCTCCATAGAATATTATTATTTTACTGTAATATGTAGGACATGAAATATACAAGATAACTACCTGAATCAACAACCCTGAAAGACTATTCATAAGTACTGAGATGTTCAGTGCTTCCATTTTCATTGTTGAGCTAATTAGTTTTTTTTGTGATTAGTGTTTATGAACTCAACCCCATAAAGCAAATAAAATACTGCACAGGATATTCCTGGAGTGATAGGTCACATTAAGAATCCCAAGGAATGAATGCATGTTACTCTTGGGGATGAAACTGGGGCAACGTCAAGCGACCAGTGCTGGATAAAATGAATTCTCATCTCCTGACCCTCCTCCCCCCCAGCAACACAGAAGCCTCCGGTTCACTTGTCACAAAGCTGTTCTCCAGGGAACAAAGCCTGATTCTGTTGAGGCGGGTGCAGCTACCAGAAAAAAAAATAAAACCTCCCCGTGACTCAACCGCACTTCAGAAGCAGGAAAGGCAAAGGAAGCAATTTTGATAAAGAATAACAAGAGCTATCCATACAAATGTAGAACAAAAACATAAAAAAGCATAAACGGTATTGATAATTAATTTAAAATACTGTAAAGAGACCATAGCTAAAGTGAGGGGCAAAATAGAGCCTCAACAAAGACTCGCGGAACTGCCTGGGCCAGGAAAGCTAATGCCCTAACACTTTGGGCTGCAATTGCAACGCCCAAGATTTTTCCTGTAATTATGGTTCTACTTATCCTATCTTAGATTCACAGGAAAACTTGAGTGGATGGGGGATTATTTCATGCTGGGAATACAGAAATAAGTTTGAACAAATTGCCCATTTGTGATTATTTAAATAAAACATCATAATTGGAATATGTTGGTCGATAAAGGCAATTTTTTTTCCTTCTTTCTCTTTTGTAGAAGAACAATACACTAAATGCTATCTTGATTTTTTTTTTTTTACTGCATTTCTGTAAATACAGTATTTAATGCCAGGTGCCCCCTCAATTTTACATTGTGATGGACTACATAAAAGGGGGAGTAAATGCACTCCAAGTTGCTTTCCATACTACTCTGGCTCTGATAAATCATTAAGGACATTCTCTGTGGGGTATTGTCTTCTGTGATAATTGTATGTGGCTTGACTCAGTGGTGCTCACATTTAACCATTTAATGGGCCTACTTTTAACACATTTATTTCGACTGTGGTTTCCCTTTGTAGTTATATTTGTCATCGTTTTCACAGACGACTCACAATTATCTATCTTTCGATAGAAGAGGTTTTCCTGTTTTACTCCCAACAAAATATATCCTCTTTTCCTCCAAACAAAGAAAAAAGACAGTTTTTGATATCTTAAGATGACAGCTCTTCCTGCACTGACAATAAATCTTTCTCAGGTATGGCTAAGGAGGTTTAGCCTTCCTTTGCTCCCTTCTGTAGGTAAACTCACGCCTTGTAGACAAGCTCACGGTCTTATTTCCTTAGGTATTTTTTATCAAACTTTTGATCTTCAAAGATTTGCTGGTTGATTGGACTTTTCAGCATTTACATACACATTTTGGGAATCATTTTACATTTCAACAGGCTGGTCCATAGTTCAACAGAATTGAACAGTCTCTTTTTCATATTCTCCTTTAAGAGGTAGAAGATATAAATTATGGGGGCCTCCTTGGTAGCACAAAGGGTTAAGTCACAGCACTATGAAACTATCCGCAGCAGCCACTGCAGCATGACTTTGAACCCCAGGCAGGGAGGTGACCCACATGGCACTGAAGACTTCTCCTGTCTTGCCTGCTGCTCCCCTCAGTAGCGTGTTTCAGTGGATCTGCCTGTTCTGCTCCCCACTCTGTCTCTGGTGAATCCTCTTACCCTCTCCACCTCTGGCCTGTACCCTTGTTCTCATATAACTGAAATCTTAGGAAAAGAAGGAAGTATAAATAATGATATAAATTCCTATGTGAGCAAAGTTTCGTTCTACAGGTTGGAAAAGACCTGAAGAATAATGACTTAAGCCTTGGCCTCAAAATTCAGGTGCAAACCTGAAATATAAACAAGTGAATGCTAAATTAAAAGGAAATGACACAGAATTAATAGGAAATAGAAACACCAGTGGGGGCAGAAGACTACACTGACTCCTGGCTTCTCATACTTAGAATGACACATGAAGGGATTCCAACCCAATTCAGCTACTACTTACTGAGTACAAAGAATGACTATTCAGGGGCCTCCCTGATGGTGCAGTGGGTTAAGCAACACACTATGAAGCAGACCACAGCTACTGCAGCACGAGTTTGATCCCTGCTGCTGGCCAAGGAGGGGACCCACATGGCGTGGCAGACCTCTCCTGCTGTGCCCGCTGCTCCCCTCAGCAGTGTACTTCTGTTGATCTGCCTGTTCTGCTCCCCGCTCTCTGTGATGAATCTTCTCACCCCCCACACCTCTGGCCTGTCCCCCAGTGCTTGTATGCATAAATAAATAAATCTTTAAAAATAAAAAAGAATGACTATTCAGATATGCTCACCCTCTGCTTGAACCTCTCTTCTGACAGGGAGATCACTTCTTGCAAAAGCAGTTCATTCTCTGCAAATAAGAGCCCATTCCTATATCTAACTGCAACTGTGCAAATATCCAACTTCCCCTGTGGGGAACACGCAGCTTTTGCCTGCACAGTTAAGAGCATGTGGAGTCTGACAGCTTGGGTTCCAGTCCAGACCTGAAAACATTTCCATTGTTTCCTCTTTCCATAATGTTCTTTTGTAGGACATACAAAAACTTTTAGAGAGTTTAAGTGCCATGTTCAAGACTGCATTTCTGGGAAATGACAAACATAGTAAGCACTGAGATAAGTCTAAAAACCCAGCAACATGTCAGGCAATACAATACAATACATGTCAGGCAAGTTTCAAATATTTTAGCTATGGTTTTATTATGGTATCAAAGGGTTCAAGATAAATTTCAATATACCAAAAGACTAATTGATCATATACTTTCTGAATAACTGAGGGTATGAAAAACTAAACACACTGCCTTAATGAGAACGCAGCTCATTAAAACCAACAGTGATCATTTCTCTAAGTGAGAACCCAAGATTTCCATTTCTTATTTCTCTTCCTTTTTTTCCCCATTTTCTTTTCTTTCTTTTTGAGGACATAGTCCTAAAGCATTCAGAATGTTGATTTATAAGTGTAAATATTATAACAAGTACCATCTGTCACTCACAAGTGAGTAGTTTTAGAAAGCATGGCCATTTATCACATAAAGCTGGATTAATTCAGCCATTTCCTAACACATTTTTCCCAATTCTAAAGTCTACTGACTCAATCATCATTCTTTACACTGTTCCCCAAATTATTAACATAAGAGATAAAACACGGTGCACCTTTTTGCCAAACATCAATATGAACATGTCCAGACTTGTTTAATTCTCTGCCTTCTCAACTGGACCTCAAACTCCATCAGAGCAATAGACATATGTGTTTCCTTTACTACTATATTTTTTTTTTTAAAGAATGATTTATATTGAGGTAATCTTGGTTTACAACACTGTGTGTAATTTGCGGTACAAGTTCAGATGTATGTTTCCACACCACACTCACCATAAAGACCCACCAGTCCTCTACCTCGGTCCACTGGTCCAGTCCTTGTTCCCTTTTTGCTCCCCCTCCTCCCCCTCATTATCTGGTGGCCTCAGTTCTGCTGATTTCAAAGGCGTTTTGGTTGATTTTTTTTCCCTCTTGCCTTCTTTTCTTCCACATGAGTAAAATCATCCTAACCATCATATTCTTTCTGATATGTACTATGTAATCAAAAAATACTGTAGAACTGGGCCTCTCTAGTGGTGCAGTGGGTTAAGCAATGCACTATGAAGCAAAACCTCAGCCACTGCAGCACGAGTTCGATACCTGCTGCTGGCCAGGGAGGGGACCCACATGGCGCCACAGACCTCTCCTGCTGTGCTTGCTGCTCCCCTCAGCAGTGTACTTCTCTTGATCTGCCTGTTCTGCTCCCTGCTCTGTCTGTGGTGAATCCTCTCACCCCCCACACCTCTGACCTGTACCCCAGTGCTTGTATGCATAAATAAATAAATCTTTAAAAAAATACTGTAGAATAAATGAATAATTATATCCAGAATTTGCTGGGATTTCCTTTAGGGTTCTTCTGTAGATTTCATTAAAATTTTATATCATGGGTAATTAGAAACTGTTCCTTTCTCAACAGCATGTAGCTTACCAGAGATAGCGATTCTCTTTACTATTACTATCTCTTTTGATAGGGATATCTTACTAGTTTCATAACGATCACTTTTTAAAAACTGAGATGACTGGATAGAATGTTGAGGCTTTCCTCAGTTTCTCAAATGACTATGTCTTAATATATTGACTTTATTTAACTTTACAAGAATATGTATAAAATTAGCTCTTGAGTTGTTACAACGAAGTCCACGTACTCGCTATGTTTTATCTCTAATAACTTACCATTATAGTCTCAGAAACACCACACGATAGCCTCCAGGAGTATGTGGGATTTGTCTTGCTTCCCTCACCAAATACATCTTGTGCAGATAATTTCCCTTCTTCAGCCATGGAGGCCCAGCTGCACTGGACATTCTCTCATCCTGAACTAAGCTTCAGACCTGTGCACTGACTGTTCCTCTGCCCAGCACACTATTCACTTTGCTCTCTACGGCACAGACTTCCACACCATCATTAGTTTCCAATTCCAAAGTCACTGTTTCAGAGAGACTTTTGCAGAAAACTTTGTGCAAAGAGTCCCTTCCCTAACTCCTATCCAAAGTATTCTATTAGAGCTCTCTTTTTAACTTTTACCACTAGCTGAAATTAACTTTATTCATAAATTTATGATTGATCTTCCCACCAGAGGTCTACATTCAATGCCATGTAGATCTTGTTTGTTCACTGCTCATATCTTGCATGCCTAGAACAATGTCTGGCATATAGTGGAATGTGCATAATAAATATTTGTGGAATGAATCAATACATGCATAATTAAAATACATCATCGGCCTTTATTATGAACAGCTGACCAGCAGATAGCTCTTGAACTTTGTGTCAGCTAAAACCCACAGGATATGAGAGTGGAACAGTTTTAAATTCTAAACTGCAAGTCATATGTGTCACCATGTATGGGATGTTCAAGCAAGGTAGGAAGTTTCCTGGGATAAAGGGTGATGGGACTACAAAATGGGCAATTACTAAATTTTACAAAAGGGATTTTATTTGCTGTGGGTTTCTAGGAACTAGCTTATTTCCTGGCTCCTAGGAAATCTAAAATAAATGCTTGTGGAATTGATTTGAAATTAGAACAAAAACCTATACTAGGACATTTGCTGTTATAAACTCCAGCATTACTCAAACTATATTTTAACCGTATTTATTTATTTATAAGTATCATTTAAATAGATGAATATAAATTCTTGTTGGCTAATTTCTGGTGATTTTCTAAAATGCTCTATTTAAAAATGTCAAGTGGCCATTAGCAGTAAACCTCAAAGAATTTATCTGCCATAATATTACTACTTAAATATTGTCATTGTGTTATTTCATTTTATTGGTTTTAAAAAATCTTTCTGAAATTGTTCGAAGTTATTGATAGCAATTTGTTATCAATTTAAGGTGATTAAAACACATGAGACAGCCATGGAGGGGGAATGTTCCAGACTTACTAGACCTCACTATTTCTAATTGCCAGTAGGGGCTGTAATAGCCAGGCTTGCACTGGTAGAAGAATGAGAAGACCATTTGGAAATTTGTCACTTTAGGCCAACTCAGGGTAAGTTACTTGGCACCACCCTAAACTCATTCTGATTCATTTATCTCATAACTTACTTCAGTTACCTTGCTTCAGATCAATTTCAGTTATCTTGTTTAAGATCTGACTGTAGAATATATTAACCTCTTAAAGCATCACAAATAAAATAAACCCTTACAATCATATTTATATCTACTTCTAAAATTTTTATTGGGTTCTACCCAAGCACCTTGTGTTCCAAATAGCAGCTAATCTTCCTAGGAGGAGAGGTATATTTGCTGAGGTCTTTTAGATCTCTATTTGTGAACTTGAATCCCATGGTCTCTCACAACTCAAAAAAAAAAAAAAAAAAAAAAAAAAACCAAANCTCACAACACAAAAAAAAAAAAAAAAAAAAAAAAAAACCAAACAAAAAAAACAGTTCAGAGTTTTGTGATGAAAATGGAGCTTTCCTTAGAGAATCTCAAGTCCACAGTGATCAGCTCCAAATATCCAGATTAAAATATTTTGGAAGAAAATTAGCCACCCTTCCTTAAAAGGACACAATCAGCCAAGAAGAATCACATGTTGTTTCTAAGGAGTACAATTTCTGACACAGATAGCAATCACAGTTCTCTGACTGTAATGCCATTTGCAAATTTTAACTTTTATCAACAGTGTGTTTCTCTCCTCTAGTAGTTACTACTGTATCTCCCCAAAATTGAGTTGAACAACGGAACCACTGATGAAAGCTCTGACGCTTCCTATAATGGCTGTCACTGATTGAGCTCCTAAAATGAGCTTAGTCACTGCATTCAACGTATCACACACTCCATCTGTACTCTCCAAACAACATTTCAATGTAAATACTTCACTTCATCTAGAGCAGCCTGGGGCTCTCAGTTGGGTGATTAACTTATTCAAACTCACCATCAAATGAGGGTCACAGCTAAGAGGAATTCAAAGTCAATCTCTCAGATGACCTATTATTCCAAAGGTTCCCCAGCTTGATCTTGCTGGGGAAGGTTCTTGCCTCTGAACAGTCAGGTGGTTGTGCTAACAAAGAGATCTCTGCACCCCATTGCCAGTTTCTGAGTCAGTGAATCTGGGTGGAGTCGAGTGATCTGCACCCCTCTCCAGTACACCGCTGATAAGGTTGCCAGGCCCTGACCGACCATACTTTGAGAATTATTGTCTTACAGCATGTTCTTGGTTAGACTGTGGTTGGAAGTAAGAGCAACTGACTTTTGATCTTAATCCAGGATTTTGTGTATGTTCTTTAATGAAATTTAGTGTGTGTTAACATTTTTCAAAATTATTACCAATGTTATTTCTAGAATTCCAAGCAATTGTTGTTTTCTTGAGCATATACAACTTTCATCATCAGTGAGTATGTATCTAATAATAAACGTGAAAGACCTTAGAAGTGTGTCAGGTCCAGAGGCATCAGCATCTTAGCACCTTTGCTAGAGTGGAGAACATGTGCATGAGCAAATACACAACCACCCTTGTTTGCAAAACAAAGATAAAAAGCTTCATTTTTCAGCCTGTTCTAAGCTAGGGATATCTGAGTTCAAATTCTGAAACCCGTTCCTTACTCTACTTAGCCAAGCCCAGTAAACTCATAGTCTCAAATTTCAGTTTCTTTCCTTCTTTTAACTATACAATTCCTTTATCTTAATAGTTTGTAGCCTAACTCAGAAGATAGGGTTAGAATTAGACATTTCATAATTATAGAACTTTTCAAAGACTAAATAGTCAGAAAAGTTCAGTCTAGCTCTACACACTATACTAATATAAATCCCCCTTTCAGGATTTGAAGGAGAAAAAGACCAAATATCCGGCACTTTATGATGTGAGAGTCATTTAGCTGAGACCTGAATAGACTGAAGGGTGTTCAACAAGGTGGTCAGAGACGCAGGGCCACTTGGTCGCAGTGTTCCTGCTACTGTTTTACATTTTTAAATGATATCATATTACATAATGATAGCACATGACCATTTCTATTCTGTAAAGTATGCCAGCTAAAGGAAATACCCTGGTATTTATGGGATGCTTAGTGCATCTGTCACCATGGCCTTATGGCCCAGATCAAAGTGATCGGAGCTATTAAGATGATTTCCCTATTTGGCTGGGTTTTAAATACTATAGTTTGGAAGTCAGTGGCTGATGACCTACTAATGGTGTTTAATGGTTCACTCAACAAATTGTGAAGTACCTTGAATGACCTATTGGTTAAATAAGTAAAGAGAAAATTCCAGCTTTAACCATTTAATCTTTTATTCCCTCTAGCTTTTCTTTTGGAAAACATTGTTTTATTTTCTACCCTTCAGGGATACTGGTGAGAATAAAAAAGGATGGAGAAAAGGGACTGAAAATGTCTTGAGAATGAAGCTAAATAGCTGATACCGGTCATGATATCTAGTCTTCACCACACTCCAGGAGAAAAAAGTATTACCTTCATTTTGAAAATAAGGAAACAGTACAGAGCAATTAGAAGTCAGAGGTCCTACAGCTAGGGAATAGTGGAGTAGAACTGGAATGTATCTCCCTGAATCTACAGCCAAATGTTTTCCTTTTTTTCCAGAGAGAGAAATGTAAGCGGCTACAGAGATAGGATGAGCTTTAGTCTACTAAAGCTGAGATATGACACATAGTGGATTCTTTAAAGCTGCTCTTTGCTTTAGTCTATTGTTGTTTTTAGTTTGTCTTTTACAAATTTTTCAACAATTACATTAAAAAAACATCATAGACAAGCAAATCCTATTGTCAGGAAGACATAACAACCAGGACAAGAGTCTCAATGCCCAGGAAAACTTGAAGGGAGTACAAAGAAAAGGTTGAGCAGGGGAGGTCACCCGGAGTGGAGTGACAAGGAAAGCTGGCACATGGCAGGCCTGGACCCCAGAGTGTCTTGGGGTCCATTCCAGCCTTGCTGCTGAGTAGCTTGTACTTTAGCAAACGACCTACTCATTGGCTTAGAAGCAAGGGGCAAGCTGTTGGCTGAGGAATCAAAGTCAAGGAAAGTTAGAGCAGAAAGATTCTTGGCAAAGAGGTTTCTCACCTCAGGAACTGGTGATAAATTCTGGAAGGCTTTTGTCTGCAGAAGGGAGAAAATGTCTTTACTCCACATAAAATTAACTTCAATATTGCTGCTGGGAGATCCCTGTCAGCTTCTAGAGAAAAAGGGAAAAGCAGGCCAGAGAGAAAGAGAGAGTGGGAGAAGGGGCAGGAGGGAAAGGAGGAGGAAGGAGGGAGAACAGGGGAAGGGAAGAGGAAAGGGAGACTGAAGGGAGGGGAAGGGGCTTCAACTAACTAGATATCCACCTTCTTCCCCATCCTGACCTGAATGCACCCAAAATGACCTATTATCCCTTTGCATGTTTTAATACACTGGGAAAATAAAGGCATTCACACTGTACTTTGGGATTAAAATGTCTCCACTTTGTGAACATAAATCACAACTGGCAGTATAATATAATCTCCAGTGAAGAGCATTTTTTTTAAGAACATTTTTTTTTTTTTTTTGATTAAGGTAGCAATTTTCTAGTAGCTTCTTGCTTGCAAGAGAGTTCATTTGAAAATGGAGAATTTATTTCAGGAATCCTAAATTCTCAGAAAGTACCTACTCTTTATCCTAAGGAAGCACGTAAAATGCACAAAACAGGCAATCAGCCTTGCAGGTGTGTTCTAGATGTGTTTTTGTCTTTAGAGGAAGAATTCCTCTGAAAGTAAAAGCTGGACTTGGAAATGAAGGTCTGAACAACTCTTCAAAAGAAATTGTTCCTGTATAGATAGGTCCTGAATCTCTATTCCTTGTCCACCAAAAAAGAAGGCAAGCATTTCAGAACCCCCTTAAGCCAGGATTCAGCTACATATTTAAGGATGACCTCTATCCAGGTCTTTCCTGATGAAGTTCATTTTCTCTTTTGAACTCTAACCATACTTTGTTATGTTGGCTTTTGTAAAGGCTAAAACAGGTTTAGGCCATGAATTTTTTTCATACTATAAGCCTGACCATTCAACATAATTTATTGAGCATCATCTACAAGCTATAATACAAACACATTTTAATTTTAAAGGCTATAGTTCGGCAGAGCCTGTTACAAGACTGGGGAATTGTATTTTACTTGATTTTGACTTTCCTTCGTATCAAAAAATGGTAATAATAGTAGTATTTTTTTTCAATGGGATGTATGTTCAATGTAAGTTATTAGACTGTACAAGTAAAGTTCTTCACTGATATCCTAAAGTGTCTTAAATGTTCAACACATATTAACTGTTATTAGTGTGGCCAGAACAACTGGCATATATCAGTATTAACAGATGAATGATAAAAGATTGTTGCATATAAGGTCTAATGTAGTGGTGACCCTGTTTATTATAATTGGAGATTTCACCCATAATAACGGGGCCCTTTCCAAACATTAAAATCCTTTACAAAATTTTCCATGTAAAATGTGATTAACATTGAAGTTATTATTTATTTTTTTAAACTTCAAAAGCCTGGTTAATTTTTGAGTTGATACTTGTGAGAGGCATATGTGATAGCTGGAATCACACCTGACTGAGAAAACCGAACACCTTGACGGGGTGTCTTCTTCCAAACAGAAGCATGACATTGGAAAAGTCACATCCCAGATTTCCCTGAATGAAGTGAGGTGCGTTAGACTCGATGTTTCATTTGGGTATTCACCAACCATCTGTGATGCTCATTCTTTTTTGTAGAAAGACCCCGAAAGGTTATTAAAAATACAGATGGATAATTTAGGTCAGTGTTAGGATTTTCCCTCCTTGGCTTTCTATTCGGGAGTGGGTAAATGTAATGAACATAATGATGATCACTGCTAATGATGTCTGAAGACTTCTAAATGCCAAGCAAATTAAGTGACTTAACATGAATTTTCTCCTTTAACTCTCACAACATGCCAAACTAAAGCGTAATCAACATCGCCATAAAAATGAAACCAAATCCGGGGCCTCCCTGGTGGCGCAGTGGGTTAAGCAGCGTGCTATGAGGCAGACCGCAGTCACTGCAACTTGAGTTCGATCCCTGCTGCTGGCCAGGGAGGGGACCCACATGGCACCACAGACCTCTCCTGCTGTGCTTGCTGCTCCCCTCAGCAGTGTACTTCTCTTGATCTGCCTGTTCTGCTCCCTGCTCTGTGGTGAATCCTCTCACCCCCTCCACACCTCTGGCCTGTACCCCAGTGCTTGTATGCATAAATAAATAAATCTTTAAAAAAAAAGGAAACCAAATTCAAACTTAGAAAAGATTTACAACTTGCCTAAGGACATAGAACTCAAAAGCTGAATTAGAACATCTGAGCTCAGAGCAAAAATCTTAACTATAGTACATTCTACTATAACAGTGAAACAAATCAAATTGTATCCATCTTCACAAATATTTGTTTGGTATTCAACTCCTCCTCCTGATGGATGCCTAATGAAGTCAAGTCATTGTTCAAAATTGGTCTACTATATATATAGATTGATAAATATCTGAAAATCTCTAAGTATAACAGTGGTGTTTGTGTTTGTGCATGAGAGACCCCCAACACATGGCAGCACTGGGTACCAATGTCTCAATTTCCCATAGAAGAGGCTTCAACGGAAAAGTAGAGATAATGTCATTTATCTACTCACCCACTGTGGTCCTCTCCATCAACACAATGAAAGGCAGCCCTAATTAGGCTGACAACCATCTTTAAAAACCAACTTTCCTTCTGAATAAGTTGCACCTATATAGATTCCTCTTGTTGGATTTGAGTCACAAAGTAGTTGGTAAGCTGGGGATACTCAGAAGAACCTAAGGAACCCAGAATATCATAAAAGATTAATATCGTAATTCTTTCTACTTCTGGTAAGTCTGAGGGAAGGGAAAGGAGGTAGATATTCCTTGAAATAAGACACCTCTAGACATGAATTCCAAGTGGAATTACTCTTTTTGGCTTAACTACCAGTGGAAAAGTAGTCAGGCCCTAGTGTAACAGTTTATCAGCAGAGGCCTTACAGTAAATTATAGCCTTGTGTTTACTCTCACTCTGTTATCTGATATCATAGATGAAAAGATGGTTTAATCACTGAGGCCTTTTAATGTACACTTATTTTATTTATGCTGTGGGGGAAAACATGTATTTGTATGAAGAAATAAAAAAATGAATGACTCTATCTACTAATCAATTCTATAACATATACGGCATGCAAAGTTATTAGAGTAACTGCAGCACTTTTCATTTCTCTGATAGGCAGTATACTGAAAAGATGCTTCCATTCTGAAATAGTTAATTTCAAACTTCCCCAAGGTACTCTCCTCTGAGCCCCATTACCAACATATGATTGTCATCGCAACATGCCTCTCCTGACACATTGGTGTTAAAAGGCAGTGACAGAGCCAACAGGAGCATGCTGAAGCCATTTATATATACTGTAGAACTACTCTGACAATCCAAAGGAACATGCCATCTGCATTCTAGGTTGCTGCAACCTACTGAACTGTGGGTTTGCAATTTCAGAATTCAGACTGTCATGCCCAGCTCCACTTTAGGGAGCTCCCACAGCTGCTACTTTTGCTTCCCTGCCTTCAGAATTCTGATGCTGAAGTTAACGTATGAGGACATCCTTGTGTAGTGATGGAGACATGCAGTAGGGCATGCTAGAGTTCCATATACTTTTATGATTTTATTTATTCAAGCTGTGTGGCCTCTCCCTCTCCCCCACTTCCCTTTGCAACTTATCAACCTCAGTCCTCAGACACTCACACCCACACAATGATCTCAGCAGGCAAGGAAGAAAAGCAAAAGCAAATGCACTTTAGGAAAAGAACAGGAAACCAACCCTGAAATGGCCATTACTGGGCATTTCAATTTTACCTGTGGTTTCGGCTTCTGCTCCAAGTGCACACAATGAATGTGGCCTGATTACCTTAATTCAGTGATATTGGCAATAATCACAATGACAGGCAGTGCCTACGAGATTGCCCTTGACAGCAGAGTCACAGGAATGGAGATATGGAAAATTTCCTTTGAGCAACAACACACAGAAGAAATGTGAGAGAGATGCTCAGGGATCAGTAGATGGTAAAAGAGTTGGATTCCTTTCCTGATTAACTGTAGGGCATATTCCTTGACCTTTTACTTCCCTTCAAGTCTTCTTTTCTCAATTCTATGGGAGGATAAAAGAAGAACTAAGGTGTATAACCACTATAGGCAGTTTAGTGTCAATTTAACTAAGGATGGAACAGCACATTTTTTAAAAAATGGGTAAGAATTAAATACAAAATAAAACAGCTGATTTTAAGTCAGAGGATATCAAGGGCCATTCTTTGAAGAAGACTCATGAGCTGAGTCTTCAAATGAAACGATTTTTCTAGTTGCAGTATTGACTCCCAAAGGAAGCAGATATCTTGCCTATGATGACCATGCCCGATTTAAGGTAGGGAAGTCTACTGGCTTTAAAGGAATTATAGATAAGATGAAAGTCAAGGCTAATGACACTACAAGTCATCAATGTGATGACAAATAGGTAGTAGAGGCCAGTGGATGGGGAGGAGAGGACAGAGACATAAGGATACACTGGCAAGGGGCTTGGGGTACAGAGGAAGGTTGCACTATCATCTGAGTGTTCTCAGAAATGCATCTTTTGTCATCAGAAAGCATAACTTTTCAGGGATGCTTTATCTCTGGCCTACATGTTATGAGCAACCAGAACTTCCATTATCAACTGAAATCTACATTCCAGGCTTCTTGTCATTGCACTATCTCAAGAAATGCTTAACAGATTTTGAAAAGACAAGAGGAAAACGTGAACTGCAATAAACCAACTCTACCAAAAGGAATATAAAAGAATACCCTGATGGGCATTTACTAAAGTGAACATAAACAGCACACTCACAGAGCACACACAAGTGTGGCTGAGTACATGCACAGAGATAGAGACTTAATAAGGCCATGCATATTCATAGGAATAAGCACATGTGTATGTGACCATGCCCAATAGAAAACAATATATGATAAGCTTCTGGAATCCGCCTCAGTACCTTGTCAGAGAGAAATGAAGACATGCTCAGAAAGAGGTGACTATAGGAAAGGTTTGGTTCTAAATCCCATCTTCTTTTTTCTTGGTATTCAGTCTGCATCATTTGCTGCATTCTGTACTGGCATCAGTGCACAACTCTACAGGAATAGTTGTTTATTTGATGTAGTTTGATATATGAACTGGAGTTTGGACCATTTGTTTATTTTTGAGTTTCACCATTCATTTATTCCCTCCTTCAGTCAACAAATGTTGATGAAATACCCATTATATGCTATGCCTTGTTCTGTTAGACCCTAAAGATATAGTACTGATCAAAAGAGACAAAAAAAAAAAAAAAAAAGCAATAACAATCAACAACAATCTATGTGCTTTGGAAGCTTATATTCTTGTGGTATACAGATAAGCAACTATATAAACTATATAAGCAAACGTCAGAATGTGAAGTATGATGCTGTGAAATGGGAATAGAGTGACCGGTAAGTAGAGTATACAAAACTTTATAAGACTTTTTGAAGAGTGGATAAGGATGTACCCAAAGATGGTCTGGCCATTTCAGCTATGTGCTCTATTTGTCAGCATTGTTTGTCCTTCTTTGCTCCTTTCTCATCTTTTCTTGGGCATAGGAAGGATTTTGTAGCTCCAGAAATACTAATAGGAAGGGTCAGTTTTCAAGCTTAATATCACTTGGGAAAAAGAAATCATCTCACTGGGCCTGCTACTAACTTTAAAAAATTTCTCTAAACACTTTCTGTCTTGCTAGATTAAATATAATTCCTGGCAACAAAAGCTTTTTCATTCCATGGGCACCTTCGTTTGAACTAGGCTTAATCTCAATCCTGTGACTATCTCAAAAATCCGTTAATGGAAAATGACAGCATCATATATGGTCCACTTATAATTACCACTTACCAAAGGATAACACACATAAAGTCAAATTAACAGAGAAAGATGGGCATATTATTTAATTACCTGTGAACTTCTTTGGGCAGATTGGTTAAAAGTAAGTTAAAACCATATGCTATCATCCTATCAATTAATTTTGGAAAAATCATAAAACAGTATTATAATTTAACACTGCCTAACTTGTAGGTAAATTCAACTGTAGTTAAATTACTGGTTGTAGTGTAAAATGATATTAGTCACTTAATGCGAAGTTTGATATTTTAAGAAGCACATAATTATTCATTTTATTTCACCCATCAATCTTATTCCTACAATCTTATTTCAACCCCTGGTGGCCTAAGGGTTAAATCTCATCACCATTGACATCACCCCTATGAACTAAGTTCAATTCCCAGCCAGGGGGCTAACCCACATATAGCAGTAGCTTTATTGTCTCATCTGTTTCTCCCCTTAGTGTATTTCAGTGAAACTGCCTCTTCTGCTTCCCACTGTCTATGGTGAATCCTCTCATGCCCTGTACCTCTGGCTTGTACCCTATTTCTTCTATATAAAAATAATAGTAATAGAAAAAAGCCCACATCATTTCTTAAAAAAAAAAAAAACTCTCTATGTTTATATAGAACTTAATTTTTCAGTCTTACTTTTTATAGTAAACAAACAAAAACCCAGAAGTGATCTAAATACTTAAAACGCAGGGAATGGTTAAGTAAAATTCAGCACATCAATCCAATGCATGGCATTTGGTGATTAAAAATGAAGTCATTCAGGATTGTAAGAGTGAATTATAATGGGAAAAATAATGCAAAAACATAACTAGTCTATGTAAAAATATATCTAGATGGATGAGAGCTGAAATGGAAAAATAAAACTGTTGATTTGTTAGAAATGTGTGATACATAAATGATGAGTACATAGTAATACTGTATATAGTGATTAGTAACTAGGGATATTATACAGCATGTATGATATTTTACATATTAAAATACTATTCTTGCTCTAAAATTGTTTCTGCAATTAAGTAATGTAATTTAATGTTTGAGGCTAGCAAATTATTGACCAAGTCTCTGAAATTGTATTAGATAGTGATGTCCTACTTTCTGTTCAATGTGTCATGTCATCCCTAAGATGATATCCATCTCATCTTATGTAAAGATTCCAGGGCGCCTAACTATATTAAATCACATATTAAACATATTTTCTCATTTCTCCAAATTCAAGATTTTAATTCTCTTTAATGCCCTATTTTAATTGGAATGTTGCTAAATCCGTTGACAGTCTTACCAACCATTTTAACAGCCTTTTAATTTGTCGTCTAGAAAATTATAACTCTTCATTAACTTTGGGAGACACAGCATTGCAGTTGTGATATATCATTCCTCATTTTATTAACAATCTACTTAATGAAATTCAGGCTTCGAGCAGATGATGGTGATAATGTAAGCACTTGCCCTGGATTTTTTTTTTCTTTAACAAAATTAAGAATTTGCTGATAAGCATAATAGGAGAACAAACATTCAATTCCTTAAGAGTGCAAGAAGTAAAAACGTAAAAAGATTTTTGAATTTGCACATGTATAATTAATATCTGTATGATTTTTTCCAAAATGCCCATTCTTTACAATACCATTTGCCCCCATAAGGCTATGCCTAGTAGCCATGCCAGGCATTCAGCTAACTTAGATCAAGAATGGGGGTGCTGGCATAATTAACTAGAGAATCTTGGTGAACCTAAAATTGACAGTCAGGGCAGGAAGGATGTGGAGCAGAAAGGAGAGACCCCTAGATGGGGAGGGAGGGAATCAGGAAGTTGTTATCCCTGTTACCTAGCAGGGCAGCTTTGGTAGCAGCACTGTGCTGGATGAGAGATTACTGAGTCCATGTGAAGCAATGAGAAGCCTAAGGGGCTATATCAGAAGTAATGTGCAAACTGATCTATGACTAGTCTCATATTTATTTAAAACCAGGTTCAGACAAGGTGGGCAAGAATGTGAAGGAATGTACCTGTGTTGAGCTTTATGCTAGGGTGGAGTGACTAGGGGCTATTGCCTGGGGGTCTCCATTGTTCCTGCAGGTCAAAACATATTGTCTTTATTCTAATATCTGCCTGCTGTTTTCAACAAATACTTGTTTCCCAATTTGTTCCTCATACCAGGATTTCTGCCCTTGGTGAGAAGACCCCTACATGATCCTACACAGAGCTGACAAGCAGGAACTCTGGGCACCAAGACAATATCTCCGAGAATAAGGAGAGCCTGAGATTCCACTTACCCCAAATGGTATTCACCTGTATTTGTACATTTACTACAGCTACAGTCATCACTCACCAGATTTTGTGTATTGAGACATTAATAAGTTGAAATTAAATACAACTAGTTATATTCAGGCCTCTAGCAATTGAATTCAACAGTCGGGTCCACAAAGAAGAAGAAAGAGAGGGGGTAATGCAGGAAGGGGTTTCATGGTCACTCGCACCTTCCTTGGACTCCTTTTAGGGAAGAAAACAGAGGTTTCAAGAGGGTTAGTGACTAAATGAACTAATGTCAGAGGCCAGGTAAAGATCAAGACTTCAGGAGGACAGCGTCGCCCCCTTCAGAGTCTGGCAACACAGAGGCTGCCCACACTGCTGTGAATTCTCCATGAACCCCACTCTTTATACCCATCAGCTCTGCGGTGTTGCACAACTCTAAAGAAATGGTTATGAAAGAAAACTTCAGACAGAGAAAGCATCCTTGCACAAGTTTTTTCTCTTTCTTTTGTTCAGGTTTATGTAGTAAATGCTGTAACACACTGAGATTAATTTTCACATAAGACCTATTTTTCCCAAGGGAATCAGACATCATTTCATTTTTTGTTGCTCTCTGATATCATGACACTGCCCTCCCTAGGGATGATTTGTTGTATAGGTGGAAAGCTTCCCACAGACACATACAAAATGAGACAGAAACATCCAGCAAGCTCTGCCTTTGTCTCTTGATTCCATCTTTTCTTTTCTGGGCATCTATGTGTTTCGGCCTGTGATGCAAGTGTTCCTTTTGAGATAAACTCTAAGCAACACTTTGTAGTTAGAGCACATGGAGATGAATAGTAAACCTGGTACTATGTGGCCTAGACGATGGATGATGCTTTGTTCCAGTGGTCATCTAACTAAAACAAATCACAACCAAACCTAGTTAAATCGCTTGAGACTATGTACAAACTCTAAAGAATACATGTTTAATAAGTATTGTTATGCATGCTCATGAACACAAACATACAAGTGCATAGTCATATATGCATTATGTTCTATGTGATTTGTCTAATACACATATTTAATATATATACATGGGCACACATGTATGTGTCTATAATTACATATTGTGTATGGCCAAGTGAAAAAATTTGAACCTATATTTATTCTTAACTTTCTAATTTCATGGGATTTTGCAACTGAGATACCATTGCAAAATAATTAAGGTTTGAGGAGTACATTTGATTTTACACATGTCCCCCCTAAATGGACTCTGGAGAAATATGACATAGAATTCATACCATGTAAAACTGGTTTAACAAAATATCATTAGAACAAAATGATACATTATAGAATTTGATGAAAGGATTTGCCTTCTAAGTAGAATTTTAATTTTATTTTAAAAAAAATTTTGGTTTTTTTGATGTGTGCCGTAAACATTGAGACCTACATTAAAATTTAGCATATGTGTTCCTTCTCTTCCCCTCTATAGTAATATAATTAGGGAATACTGACAAAATTATTCTGAAGAAATTAGTTGCATGCACAAAGATCTCTGCAGGATGATGTTCATTGA
This sequence comes from Galemys pyrenaicus, assembly GCA_019455555.1. Taxonomy (NCBI): domain Eukaryota; kingdom Metazoa; phylum Chordata; class Mammalia; order Eulipotyphla; family Talpidae; genus Galemys; species Galemys pyrenaicus. The sequence continues at coordinate 8,066,297 of JAGFMF010011858.1, forward strand.
AGCATTATAATAAAAAAAGTATGAAAACTAAAATCCAGTGAAGAAATGGAATAAATAGAAAGGATGGTGTGTACAAAATCATATGGCTATGCCATACACCTCTTAAGGAATCCTATTTCGGAAGAATATTTTAAGGGAGGAAAATAATTCATGACATAAGTAAAAAAAAAAAAAAGCAGGATACTATATAGTACATATAATTCAATTTATGTACACAAACAAATGGCTAGAAAATAAACAGCCCAAAATGATAACAGCAATTGCTGTTGGGAGGAGGTAAAATAATTGGTTGTTTTAATTTTCTTCCCTATATACGTGTTATTTTCAAATTCCTTACAATGGATATGAATTGCTTTTATAACCAGGAAACAAAACCTAATGCATATAATTTAACGGACTCACAAAGACCGATCACCCAAATTATCCAAATCCCCACGCAGCAGTCTGTGCCCTTGTCTCCTTTCTCCACAAAGCTTAAGTTATATGTCAAGTTCAAACCTCCAGCATCTCCCAGATACATGGCCAAGTCAAGCAGTACCATATACACAATTTTCCAAAAATAAACAGCAAAATTAAGAATGACTTAGCACTGAGCATTGCATGTTAAATACTTTCTGTAATTATTAATAAAACAATTAATTTAATTTAAAGGACTCTTAATAAAATAAGTATAAATGGAGTGCAAACTAAGTCCCTAGCTGTGTATGGTCTGTCCAGGTCCCAGTTAAACAATTATTTACATTTAGTGTAAACTAATTTACCGTTATTATCATTTTTATTAACATCATCAATTTCTCTGATTCACTTTCACACTTTCAAGGGGAATCAACAACTCTAATTTTCCAGTCTATAATTTGTATGTAACAGCCAAGCCTGCTTTACATCTCCTATATGAAATGAATTCTTTCTTATTTCAGTTGTTTCTGGTTCAGCCTTGACCAAATGGAAATTGAAAATGATATTTGTTTTTCCCCTAAAATACAAAACTTCCTACTCAGAGGTCAGTGTAATAGCATCAAATGAGAGGCTAATTAATGTCCTGTATTAGGTTTCCTCTGAAACAAATACACATATCTAAGAGTGAAAATCTGTTTTAATACTTACTTTTTTTTTTAAGAGTGAAAATTTGTCTTTATTTTTTTTTTAAACAAGTGCCAGGTGATAGCATCAATAAACAAACATTGTGTACTCTAAGGAGGACTTTCTACAAATATTTTTAAAGGCTCCTTTTGGCTCTGAATAAAGCAATATACTGGGACTGCCACAGGAGCATGCGTTGGGCTGTGAGAAGCCATAATCTGAATATGCTAAGAAAATGTAAGCAAAAAATTGCAAATAAAACTGCTTATATTCATGTAACTTGTTTGGCGACAGCCGTATAGCATAAGGAAAGCTGCTATAACTCATAACAGCATCTTGTAATAAAACAGCTCTATGCATCCCTCTCAAACTGTTCCGTGCTCCAATCTCATCAGATGGCTGAGTAAGCATTACACTTTGGGACAGTAAATCTGTTTCCAATATGGTGTACATTCACAGATAGGCGCTTTAGAATTCATCCTAAGACACTTCCAGCTAAGTACTTATAAAGAAAGGGTAATCATACATTTAAATATTGGGATGCTATTTTCTCTGTCTATTTTCGTAATCTAGTTCACACTAGAGCAAACCTAAATGGATCTCAGGAAACCTTCAGCAAACTCAAGCCTCACTTGCTATGTAGAATCTGTGTGCAGTGTTCTTTGGGAAGCCTTCACTTCCACTCCTGTGCTACTCTGTGCTCTGCCTGGCACAGTGGGTTCTGTATGGTATTAGCATTATGTGGGTCTTTTTACCTCTGCACACTCACTTGTGAGATTTCTGAGAAAGTGCCTTTCCCGTGTCTGTCTCCCCAGCTCCCAAACAAAACGAAGGACAAAGCCAGCCATAGTGTTTGTTGACTGAGTGATCTCCTATGGTTTAAAGTCACTAATGCAGAATGGAGGTTCTGAATCCTTTCCACAGCCTTAAGATTTTACGGGGGGGGGGGGGGGGGGGGGGGGGGGGGGGANGGGCGGGGTGAGGATAAAGCTAACAGTCAATGAGGTTTTTAAGCTGTTTACAGGCTAAGACATTGCTTTTTCTGAGGGATCCATCCTGGTTTGAGCTTTGGAAGACATTGCTTCTATTCTGGTACCAGCCCACCGGGATCAGAGAGTGGGAGAATGGCAGTCTTTGTTCTTCCTGTCTATTTTGTGGGCCCACATCATAGCAAGTGTACTTGCCTCAGCATAGGGACACAAAGTGGGAACTCTCTTCAAGAAAACAGGCACATTCTTTTAGAAAAGTAATTTTGTGATTTAAATACACTTCCATGCCTCCAACAGATAAAGATTTAAGTCCCTACAAAATGAGATCACTCAGAACCCTGGCCAATTCTGAAATGTATTAAGTGGTCAGGTCTGTTTTAGATGAGTCGGCTTATGTAAGAGCACCCCCTGCCTTGTCACCCACACCCCCACTCCATAATGGCTTCCTCATCTCTCCTCCTGTCTCTCAGGTGGTACTTGTGTGTGTCTCGCCTCAAGTTAGAAACTGGAGAAATGGAAACTGCTGAGCCTGCTGGTCTCCATTTCAAACCAACTCGATGGCAGACTTCTCTCTTAGAGAGAGGCAGCTGCAGGCAGAGCATGATGATAGATTTTCAGGAGAGAATTTCTGAGATTTAGGCCATAAGAAATACTGTTTACTGCCAGGTGGCATTGTTGGTCTCTGGGTAGACATAGATGGCTCTGCTGGGTGGTGAAGCTAACACTATTTGGCACCTGAAAGATCTGATGAGTTTGGGGGGCTCTTGGGCAGTCTCCCCAATAGGCCAGATGGTCCCATGGGATGTGCCTATCAATACATGATAGTGTTATAGTTCCAGGTAGAGCTGTGGTGTTTACAGAGTAATTAGTCATTAGATATTTCACCTACAGTAACAATGTCTTGGTAGTAAACCCAGCTTGTAAATATTTGACTGTCAATGAGCCTGACCCCCAAATTACACTTGAGGGCAGGTACCAGGTCTCCGATTATCCCGAGGAACTTCACCCCACAAAAGCTCGGCTAAGACTTGCCCAGCATTATGGGGCTCCCATGCACTGGTTTGGGTTTGAAGCCACAAGCATTTTCCTGCTTCAATATTGTGCCATGTCACTGAGGAGTCCTGACATGTGAATTCTGAGAAAACTGCAAGGGGAGTGAGGGGGGAGCAAGGCAAGAGAGAGAAGAGGCAGTGTTTGGGTTTCTCAGCAGGCTGGACTCTGACTTGATCTGCTTCACCTCACTACTCACAGGAAACAGCAGAAGAGAGAAGGGGATGAAGAAGTTGAGATAAGGATGGATGAGGACACAGCGAGGAGCTGGTGGCTGCAGTAGGCAGACAGTGGCTGAGCCTCTCACTCCACAAGGGTGAGAAAGTGAGAAGAGTCTGTGTTCGTTCAGAGAAGGAAAATAGTGATAATAATAATAGTAATAATAACAATAAGAAGAACATTAATAACAGTCAGGAAAGCTGAGAGCCACATTACCTTTCTGGTGTGAAAATCCAACTTCACTGGTACTGGAGGGACAAAGGGACAGACTTCCCTTCCCTGTCACCTACTTTATTTTACCCTTGTTAAAATACAGACAGATTCTTTCCTTAATGTGAAACTCAATTCTGTGAATTTCTGGGATGGAACAATGAAATTGAGCAGCTGGTGATGTGGCTAGATGGAAACTAACTGGGAAGGGGGGACTAGGCTTCCTGCTCTCATTTTAGGAGCTCGGATGGCGTTGGCACCGTAGACATTCTCTGAACCTCAGTTTCTTTATCAGCTGACTCTAAGAGTCTGTCTAGTTCTCATATTCTGTGGTCATGGCACATTTGAAAGAGTTTCTATACCCACATCATCTATGCTTTCCAGAGAAACAGCATCTGTCACATCAGTGACACAGCATTTGTACTTCTCCCTTTATTTTTCTCCTGCTAAGGTGTTTTAATCCTGACAGTATAATAGAATAAATCACAGCCATCAGAGATGGGAGTGACACTGGCCACACATTAGTGATAAACAGTCAAAAATCACTCACCCATGCCTTCCCCTTTGCCCACAGCCTCTGCTGTCTGACAACATGAAGCTTGAACTTCTATTTCCATCTGGCTGCAGAGATCTGAGCACCAAAATAACCCCTCTGCATTGTGTGAATAGTTGTGATGATACTCTGCTTTCCAGCAGCCTGCCGGCCCACATCCTCTTAACATTTGGATTTGATTTTTCCCTCCAGCAAATGTTGAGAAAGTCTGGCTGTCACATAGTCAGTCAACAAACATTTTCTAGCACCTGCAAGCAGCAGCCGGAGAAGGCAGATAGTTTGATTCTCTTTACATCCCTTACATACAACTTTTCTACCCTGCGAGCCTAATGAACCCCTGAAAACGTTCATTGTCGTTACAGGATAGTGATGATTTTTATTTATACCACTAAACTCTTAGGCATACTGAGACACAAAGTAACTGTTCAACAAATTTAAGCTGTTAACATCACTATTACAAGTCTTATGGTTTATGTTTTGGACAAGAGGAGGAGAACATTAAGGTCCTGCATAATCAAAAAAATTGATGATGGTGGCAGAAAGCACCAAAAAGACAGAGGTCTCAGAAAGACTGGCCTGGGGGCTAAATAAGTCAGAAGAGGTGAACTTTCAAATGACCTCTTTCCATTTCTTTGTTTTGTTTCTTCAGGACTTGGTTTAGTCAGCCTTCCTGTATCTTTCTGCAAAAACTACACGTGAACAAGAGTTATGATATTCCATATAACCAGGGGTGAGTATGGCTGTTTGTGATAGAGAATTTTCTAGTGTTCAAGTAAAAAAAGAGTCTTCCACCTTAAGAAAATAAAGGGTTGAGGTACCCCTGAACAAAATCACTTTTGAAAAGTCAAGGAATCACTGTCAGCTAAGGATGACTGAAGAGCAAGAAGTCAATGTTTACAGCTCATAGAAGGCAAAGGAGTGGAAGCTGGTAGAGGACATCTGGTTTGAGAGAAAGCAAAGAATGCTTGGGCCCCGATCTGGGAAGCAAGACTTATCAATAAGGGACATAATCTAATTGAAACTTGCTTTCTCTGTGCTCCAGGAAACACCCATTGCTCACCTCTGTTGATCTTACCACACCCAGTCAACACGCTTGCTGCCTTCAGGGTATGAACTGTCACATAGACCTAACCCTCTTCTTGGGCTTGAGATTCTATTTCCCCTTCCACAGTCCTTCAGTCTTTATGGTTTTTACTTGTTCTCCCTGCTTCCACTCCAACTCCATTAGAATCTGCTTGGAGGGGAGGTGGGGGGGCACTTCTTTGTAACACAAATGATACTGTTCTCCAATTCTCCAAGGAATTCCTACTGATAATCTCTGAGCTGTGTACCTCAGTATTCCTATTTATAATATGGGCTGACATTGATATGATACTTTGAGTAATTCCTGGCACTTCAAGCTTCCTCTATGAAAAGCATTGTTATCATTAAAGAAACAAAACAAACCTCTGAATGAAGACGCCTTCTGCTCATTCTATCCTGACCCAGTACCTTTATAAAATGAGCTGAATCCCTGCCACAGAATGCTGAATCCTTCTATTTCTGTCAAAGACTGAAAGTCAGTAGCTTACAGTATTGAGCTACTACATAATTTAACATTCTATGACTAATCATTCTCCTGAGATGTAAACTGAGGTTGGACAAAAGTAAATTGCTCCCGCAGATATTAATTCTATCTTTTATGGCTCAGTGATCAAGCCATCTGAGTTTCTTGAAAGGGGTTAATAAAAAGACTTGTAAAGGTGCTCTGTGATCTGTGGATGAAATTACAACACATGTTATTATTACTGTTTGTGTTAGTCACCCCAGTAAACATGTAAGATGGGTGCTTAGAGGATCGAGACAAGCAACACAACGCATGTTAGCTTTCACTCGGGTTTGGCTATAAATACACGGCAACATGCAGCACCCTGGCAAGTCCTCGAAAGCATGCAGGGTGCTGGGCGGCGGAGGCGGCCAAGATGCAGTTCTGGCTTTGTTTGGCAACAAAGATCAGTTGATCATGCAGGAGAGTGTAGGGGGCCTGGCAATGCCAACCCTGAATATAAACCCCATGCCTTCCAGTGTTCCTTCTCCTTTACTGCAGCCAAACTTAAACAACACAGGGCAAAGAGCAGCCCTGCAGGGAGCCAGAGAGGGGAGCGAGGGGGGAGAGAGGGAGCTTAGGGAGCAAATGTGTTCCCTCCAGGCTCTCGCGTGTGACGGGAATCCCCCATTACTAAATGTCCCTGTTCCTGGCACTACAGTTGGTATAAGGGGAAGAAGGAGGCTCTGTCTTCGTTTTCAAGGAACATACAGGGCATATTATGGCTTCTAAGAGGAAAAAGCAATATCAGGTTTGCTAAGCATGTAGGTAGAAATCTCCCACTAAAAACAACAACAAACAACTAATTGGGGAGTTCTATATTTGTGTAAGTTTTATGTAAATCTAAAGGTATTCTACAACTAAAAGTATACTAATATCTTTTTAAAACAACTGAATAAGCTGAAAAGAATCACAGTGCTTGCTATGTAAAACAAAATAAAAAGCCAATTGCATATCAAAATTGAATATCAAAGCATACCTGTAACAGTCTCAGCACCTTCTGTTTGTATCAATCATTTTCTTTTTTTTAATATTTATTTATTTATTTATGCATACAAGCACTGGGGTATAGGCCAGAGGTGTGGGGGGTGAGATGATTCACCACAGACAGAGCGGGGAGCAGAACAGGCAGATCAACTGAAGTACACTGCTGAGGGGAGCAGTGCGCACAGCAGGAGAGGTCTGCTGCACCATGTGGGTCCCGTCCCTGGCCGGCAGCAGGAATCTAACTCATGCTGCCCGGCTGCGGTTTGCTTCATAGTGCGTTGCTTAACCCACTGCGCCACCAGGGAGGCCCTCAGTCATTTTCTTACTAAGAAGTCCATGCTGGCAGCTTCAGGAGTTACACCAGGCTTATATGCAGTTTCTTTTTTTGGTCTACACAGTGCTTGTTAAAATGAGTTACATGTTTAAGGTCTTAACCTACTCTGTCCCAAAAGCAGAGACAGAGCCTCATTTTTTTGAGCACATACTTGGGGTAAGATTCAATGAAGCAAGAGAGAAATACAGGAGCAGAAACAGGAAGGGGGGGGTGGCCTGAGAGTTGGCCATGGATGAGAGTGCCCATGTCAGCGCTGGAAACTTCCCAGGAGCCTTAGACTCTGCTCTTCAGGAAGAAGGGAAAGAACATTTATCATCAGCTTCCTGCCTACTGGCTGAGGAACCCCCACAGCTGTCTTTCTTCCCAGAATTCTTAAACCTAAATGTCATCCTCAAGAGCATTCAGTACCTTTTCATTCAGAAAAATCCTGAGGCAGGGAATGAGTCTAGGTCATTAATTGCATGGATTTACTGAACAACAGATAACATAATAGATAAACAATACAACACTTAAGACCTGATGATTTTATGAAAACAATCGAGATTTCTCAATTTTCTTGAGAAGCTGGGCGGTCATGCAATCCAAGACCTGTATTCCTCAGTGGCACCGAATTGCTAGAGCTGAGAGGCACTATCTGGATACACATGATCTAAATCAGCACAACCTCTACCCAACACACACTTTGAAAACCAGGCTGCCTTCATGGCTTTGGTTTACCTGCCTCCCCCGGGAGTGTAGGGCATTTTACCCTATTTGAACCATTTCTACATTTATTAAATACAGAGAAAAGCAGGTGGGGCCCCGCTAACCATTGTCTTTCATCACTGACTTCACGTTTCAACAGTATCCCTAGATTGCATGTCTTCAGATGGTAGCTTTCAATTCATGATTACTGCTTTGACATTGAAGATAGTGGATCAACTGACATAATCAATTGGTTACATGCTACATGCCAAGCCAAGTGCTCAAATTAAATCTCTACTTTGAGCACTTAACAGAATGTAAGATGAGAAGCAGGAATCTAGAAAAATCAATCCACTTGCTTCTTTTGACTAAGAACAAAGAGGTTGAACCTGGCAACCAAGACCCACCACACAGGGCCTGCAATACCTAACACGCAGGACCTGTGACACCAAGTACGTGGCAATGGCAGTTCACTACTGGCTTGGAAACAGTATAGAACGAACTGGCTATAGGTCATTTGTTAACTGAAACACTAAGAATTAGTAGGCTCTATTACAACTAGAGTTATGGGTTTCTGCAAGGAATGTGAGATTTCAAGTGACTATCCTAAGCCCGAGACTACAAGCTTGAGATACCATCAACTACCAAAGACATGATTGCATTCTGCAGAGTGTGTCCTGTTACATTCAAATCCATTGAGATGCTTTAGTTTTGTAGAAATACAATTTAAAAAAATACTGATCCCTGGGTCCAACTCCCCAGACATTATGATTGAATTAATCTTAGGCAGGCTTGGGCTTTGGAAAACTCCCCTGAAGAGTCCAATGAATCGCCACTGGTCTGGAGAGAGATGTGCAGGGGCCTGTGCTCACACTATCTGTGCCGCACTGTTTGGCCAGGGCAGCTCAGCACTGTGCTGTGATCTCCCTGCTGCTCAATCACTGGGTCTGTGAAGCAGGAAGTGTGAACTGGGTCATCACCACACTGGGCTTCTGCCACACAGGGGCTGAGAGTGTGGGCATTAGCTGAATTGTCACAGTGAAGGAAAGAGAATTGGAACCCAAGGCGGCCAGGCACACGTGGGTCTTTTTAAAGGTGACAGTGTCACCTGAATTTGTAAGCATTGTGAGAAGAATGTGTTTGAGCTGTGGATATTTATCCTGCAGTGGCTGGGGCCTTTTTTTTTTTTTATTATTATGTTTTTTTGAGGACATTAAAGTAATAGTCATTCCTCTGTCAATGCCCCAGCTGCAGTAAATAGATCCATAGAAACAAATTTAATCCACTGGAATTACTCTCTAAATAAATTCAACATTTTGGTTCAAAGCACCACAAATAAATTCAGGCTTTAACTCCCCACACGTGGAGCAGACCTTTACTGTCCAAGGACAGACAGAGAAGCACATTATAATGGTTAAGGTAGCAGTGGACATGGGGGAATTTAAAAGGAAGTTCTTCAAACTGTTTTTAAAATAAAGTATATCCCACTGGGGCAGCAACTGCCTGATGCCTCCTATTCACAAATCAGGGTGAACAAAGAGAAGATTCACATTCTGTGACTCTGGCCAAAGAAAAGAAAACTAGAAAAGGAAGGGTGATAACAGATACAAGTGAGAAGACAAAAAGAACCCATCTTACTTTTCTGGTTTTTGGGTTGTTTTTTATTTTTATTTTTTTTTGCTGAAAAAGATCTTTCTGTCTTGGAGAGAATGCATTAAACATAATGCTCATGGTAACTTTGGTAAAATATTCCAAATATTATAAAGGCTGTTGGACATTATTAAATAAGTGTGTTGCACTTATTTTTAATATCTTTGCGCACACTCAGTATTTGTTCTCATCGCTCCCAGCAGAGATTTATTACTGAAGTAGATCTGACTTGAGGTTGAGTGGAAAGGAAAGCAGTCAGTGCAGAAGGAATATTGAGTAAGTTGGTGGTGTGAAGGAGTTTAGCTGTAGCAGGGAGGGAGGGCTTGTAAGATATGCATACCAATTAAGGTGCTGAAGAAAGGACCGTGAATTCATTTGGGATACAAACCAGCCCTCTCATCTTTATATGTCTCTAGGGATGCTTCTGGAATTTCCAGTGCTGAAAATTAAATTATAAACCCAAAACATGACACTGAAAATATAATATCTCTTTGATAATATCAGTGCCATGACTCCTCAGTGGATAGGGCAGCACCCTCCTCTATCCAGCCTGTCAGGCACGGTGAGGCAGACATTGGCAATTACTCTATCGCTACAGCATAGTTTCTGTAGTTTCAAGCAGTCACCAATCATATTGCACCAAAGGTCTTCTACACATATGACAAAGGAGGTCCCTATATAGGAACAAGTAAAACACAGATTTCTCCTGCAATCCAAAAGTACAGTGACTTATGGAAATTTTATGCTGAAATGGCATAAAGCAATGAGGCAATTGCCATTCATTTATATAGAAAAAATGCCTGAATCTTCCAAGACCAAGAAATAACCTACCAAATCATAGCAAATAACACCTAAAACTTAAATCCACACTAGCATATATAAAGGCAGGAATGATATAATGAATAATCATCTGAATAATCTAGTTCCTTGGGAAAGAACTTGGCAGGGACACTTGTTACTCAGGATGTTGCTGCAAAACCAGTGCTGCACATGATTTTTGCTTTTCACCTTTAGTTGGAAAAGCAAAAACACAGTATTTCTCTTGGTTAGAGAACAGGTATTAATGTAAGTCTTTAGTAAAAGCCAAGCGGCCTAAGGCAAAATTTTAAAAAGGAGTGGGGATTAAACCTGTATGTGACACCAATCTAGAAAAGCCAGTACTATCCTAGATCACAAGTATGTAGGGGAAGCAAATGTTAGTTCAATGCAATATGTGAAGCATTATAATTATAGTCATTTTTATCCTGTTGCCAGTAAAAGAAAAGAAACAAAACCACAGAGCACTCGTTTATCTCCCAGTTCACCAGAGCCAGAGAATCCACGTGCTAAGAGGGCTGAGTGACTTAGAAAGAGGATAATAACAACAATAACAATGTTTCAGAGCTACCAGAATTTAAAGAGCAGAGGTTTCACTAGAGAGATGACCCATAGGTCAAGCATCATGGAGTGGATGGATTTGGAATAGGCAAATAGGAGTCATATAGTAAGGGACACACATAGAAGGTTCTGTGCTATTTCTATAATTGCCATGGCTCACACATAACAGATGACAGAGGAGGAGGACAGGTGTACGACAAAAGGCAGAAATGGAGTTTGGGGCAAAGTGGAATGTGAATGGACTAACTCTATGAAAAGTTCTGAAGCAACCCGTGTACCAAACAAGATATATCTAGGGGCCTAATTTGGTCTATGTGCATTAGCATTGTGACATCTATTTAGGAAACTGACTCTGAGTGGTTAAGTGGGGAGTTTATTTATATGCCTAGAATGCTAAGTCAAGTTTGGACTGACTGATTAGAACATGTAAAGGAAAGTAGGCTTTTTTCTAAACTCTATGTGGGATCCTCCTTTTTCTGTGCACTGAATGCCTCTATTCTTATGTGATCTCCTTTAGTTTCTTGTAACATTTTTTTCTGGATGATCACAGCAAGTCCCTGAAATTATTAGCTGTCAACTCCTAAATCTCTTCCTGGCTCAAGTCACTCTCAAGAATTTTAGAATGTTCAGTACATTCAATTGCCTATTAGATGTCTATGGATGCATTGCCCTAGAGCACCCAACTTAAAAGGTCCACAGGTACATGTACCATCTTAACTCATAAATCAACACAGCCTGGGATTCAAGCTCCAATAATTAGCATTAATACCTAGTCAGTTGTAACCAGAGGTTTCAGCAGTGTCCTTAATTCTATCTTTTTCTGGCCCTAATTTTGCTTATCCCATCAGTGGTAAAATGGATTGATTCCACCTCCTAGTGAAGTTACACACTGACCTGCACACACACACACACACACACACACCCCTTTTACATCTTCCAAGAGTTCCTGACTTATTAGCCACTGATAGACAATGAACAAGATACTGAGATACTGTGATCACTTAGAGGATGGTCAGATGTAAGAATCGTTTTGCTATCTTTTCCTTAACTTGGGTCATAGGAGCTGTATTGTTGCTACTCTGTGCAAGGACAGTAACATGACAAAATTGAGAAAAGAGTTCAAATTATTGTATCAACACTGTATCTTTATACTCAGGCTTATGTTGCCATTGAAAGAGAACTTGAATTAGCAACCTATGCACTTCCACTTAAAGGGTTATTGACCTTTCTCAGTTCTTTAAGTAAGTTCAGCATCAGAAAGGCAATGTTCTCTTTGCAGAAGGCAGTCAATGACCAAATTTCCCAGAAAAAAATATATCTACCCTCATTTTCGCAGCATCCTAAAAAGCCAACAGTCTTTGTTGTTCAATATTTCTCAAATGATCCCCATTTTCCCATTTCAGGCTATGGGGGCTCCGTTAGCTAAATGCAAACACATGGCCTACCTCACTTGCTTCACTGACCATCCTGTCTCCATAATGCTGCTGTTCTCTCCCTGGAATGCCTTCATCACCCAGTTTCTCCTTACTACTTCTAGCGCCTCTGCCCCACTTCACATTCATCTAACCTGAAGTTCTTCTAGGTACCTGAAACAATGAAGCTCTGTGACCTCTGCATATGCTTTATCTTCTGCTTAACTTTTCCTCAACCTTCAAGTATATTAAAGGATGTCACAGCTTCTGACATCCCTGAAATGCAGTTATGGCTTAGATGCCGCAGCAACACCATCCAATATTTTTGCTTTTTGTGGTATTTTTCAGACTGTACCTGATACATGCTACATGTCTCTATTTCTCTTCTCATTAAGACTGCCAAGCTTCACAAGCTTAGGGACTATCATCATCTTACCCACTACTGGATCCCATAAAACAGTTGCCTGATATATACCCCCATATCTTTCAGTTAATTTGATTGTAGAGGACAAAATAGCTTAGTAGTTCAGAAATTCAAGACAATCCATGATATGAAAAATATGGCACAAGAAGACTAAAGGAAGGAGTTTCCAGATTTAAATGGTGAAACAGTTATACCCACAGGATGAGAAACCTGGAAATAAGATAAACTAAGCAGGCCTAATGGGCATGATTTGGTGAACATCCATATAAAGATTCAATAAAAAAATGAATCTTTTAAGACTCTAAGATGCAGATGTTATGACACCATCCCCCAAATATGAGAACTAAAAAAGGTAGTCAGATTCTGGAGACAAGACAATTAAGTTTGATACTTCATTATCTTAGAAGAAAGATTCCAAGGGCTGTTAGAAAAGCAAAAATGGAACTTGGAAAGTCCATACCTGTCTTAGACTTGAGCATCAGTGCATTGGGAGCAACTATTAGCAGCACACTAAGCACTCCTTATCTATCAGAACTGTTCTTTCCTGTATGAAAGCCATTCCATCAGGTCTAGGAGACACTCACCATAAGCTCTCTCCAGGTACAGGATAGGTATAAGTCCAAGGCATTGCCAATTGAAGTTAGCGTGTTACACTACAGTATTAGCTTGGATCCCAAGCCAGACCTAACTGAATCTGCCCTGGAAATGTTTTGCTAAAGACTGTAAAAAAGACTCTTTCCAATGATGTTATCATGGGAAGAGAATGTGAGAGTGGGGTTATCAACAGATCTGTTCTTTCCTGTATGGAAGCCATTCCATCAGGTCTAGGAGACACTCACCATAAGCTCTCTCCAGGTACAGGATAGGTGTAAGTTCAAACAGATCTCTCTGAGTAGTATAACCATGTAAAGTAAATAATAAGATTTAAGTGTGAGGTCAGAAGAACTGCTGAATTCTCCAGTAAATGTAAGTCAATGCATATTATTTTTGCATAAACTAATTTAATGGGGAGACTATCTTACTTTCTTTCACATGTAACTGGAAGAGCTGATTGTTGCCCATGTCTATAGGCATGGAAAAACACAGAAAAAGTCCTCGAATATCAACCATGTGAATCCAGACAAGATTGACTCTCAGTTACATGGATTCCTAAATTTTACATGAGTGAATTAATTTTATCCATATTTTACATGGAAAGGTCTTAATTAAAACTATTCCTAAGATTTGCATTTATTTACAAGCCATAAAAAGCATTAAAATAAACCCTCTTTATAGTTAAAGACAGTATCTTGGATAGTTTTTCCCAATTTTTTTTTTACTTGTAAATTTGTCTGACTAGCAACTCTAGTACAGCGTGTTGGCATCAGCTGACAGTTGTTAGATAGCATCTTTCATACCTTTCTAAAAATAGGAAAATAATGTGTGAATTATGTTGATCTTTTTGAGCAAAAAGTATGGTGTGAAGGAAAGCCAAACACACTTTATCAACGACAAAAGAGAAATTTGCGGTTTGAAGATGTCAGGATTTTTGCAAGTCATGGGAAACAAATCCAACAGGGGAAAAATATCTCTGTTGCACAAAACAGTAAAAGGGTTGAAAAGCACATGCTCTTCACTTTCGCTGGCAATAGGATAAAAATGACAATAATGATAACCATAGCCTTTAGTGTTTTTTCAGCACATATTAAAAAACCAACATTCATAACTTGATAAATGTGTAGTGTGAAGAAATGATCCTGATAATTATGTCAGTGAGACTTTTGCAGACAAAGAGAAGAGAATTAGTCCAGAAATTGATCAAGGTCATAATAGTAGAACATAAAAGTAATGGAAAACAGACACAGTTTAAATTTGGGTGTGCAATCTTAACTATTTCCCTGTATCTCTCATATAAGCGAGAAGGAATCAAGTTAGCCAACAAGAAAACGAAAGGTCTTATTACACTGGAAAGTTATAGTCTCTATTTCGAAGGTTTTTTGTTTTTTTTTTTAAGCAAAACACAACCAAACACTAAGAAGCACCACACTACTCTCAGTTAAATTATGAAAAGAAATCCTGCCTCAAGATAGGAGAGTAAATGAAAAGCCATCTTTTCAAGGTACTTTTCAGCTTTCCACATACTGACCTAACAAACTCTTGAATATCACTTGAATGGAAAAATTGCTCATTGTAGGTAAATTAAAGGACTGGCATTTTCAAATAGAAACTTTCTAGCTTTGAGTATAGAGAAAAAAGTAATATTATCTTAGGCAATGGCATAAACAGAAATGTGCATAGGTTTCCAAAGTATTTCAGCAATTATTATATACATTAATTGAATCAATACAGTTAACATTTTAACTTAGTAATGGTTCATGAGTTTTCATCTTATTAACATGGGTTAAATGTATCCTATGCCAAATTACACACAACAAAATGTATTGCCCAAATTATTTCAAAGATCACAGGAGTGAGAATTACTTTATGAAATACCAAAATCGAACCTAACCTAAAGAGTGTGTCTGTTATTTTTAAAGTGCATGAATGGGTCGGTGAAAGTTATTTCTTTGCTAGAACTGAGTGAGAGAACTGAGGCAAGCATGATTTTAAAAATCCAATCTTCCCCCAATTCTTTCTACAACCTTGACCCAGACAGAGAGCCTAGGGTACAGAAGAAGAATTCAATCTTGGCCCCTCTCAAGAGACTTGCATTACTAACAGGAAAGCAGGAATTTTTGAGGAACCACAAGCCTGAATGAACTCTCTGGTCCACTGGGCCTGGGCTCAGACAGAAACTTGCCAGCTCTGCTTATCAGAGCAATCTCATTAGACAGGGTACCTTTCTTGGGTAGTGTTCCAGGTGGAGAGGTTGTACAGAAAGGTGCTGTTTGTTCGGGAGGGCACAGAATCAGTGTTGACAGCCTGGCACACATTCTGACAATAAGAACTTCTCTTACAGTGGTGGCTGGTGGATAGATTGCAGGAAGGAATCTTGCATGACATCCAGGAGTGTGCAAATCGAGGGGAATGGATGAGAACTGGGGTAGGGATTAGCTGGTGGTAGAGATCATTATAGACTCAGTGATAGTGACTGCAGCTCTAGAGCATGAAGAAGGTTTACTGGTGTCAATACTTACAGGGATGGAAAATCAACCATTATAGCTTTTGACTAAGCCTTTAATGGACTGTTTTTGTTGGTTTATTTATTTGGGTGGTGATCAAACAGTAGTATAGAACACAGTTTTAAATCCAGCTCCCTGGATTTGAAACCTGCCTCCACCTGTCTCATGGTGACCGTGAATGAATTAATATCACCAGGCCACAGTTTCTGAATCCATCAAAGAGGTGAATAACGGGCCTCCCCGGTGGCGTAGTGGGTTAAGCAACACACTATGAAGCAAATGGCACCACTGCAGCACGAGTTCTAGCCCTGCTGCCGGCCAGGGAGGGGACCCACATGGCGTAGCAGACCTCTCCTGCCTCGCCCGCTGCTCCCCTCAGCAGTGTGATTCAGTCCATCTGCCTGTTCTGCTCCCCGCTCTATCTCTGGTGAATCCTCTCAACTCCCATGGCTCTGGCCTGTACCCCAGCTCTTGTATGCGTAAATAAATAAATCTTAAAAGAAAAAAAGAGGTGAATAACAATAGTACCCAACTCACGTTGTTGTTGTGAATACTAAATGAGCTGATACAAGCAAAATGCTCAGATTGGACGTGGCAGACAGAAAGTACTGAATCACTGTCAGCCATTCCTCTTCTGTCTTTTTTTTTTAATTATTTCTGCTTAACACATCTGATATCTGTGTACTAATCCTGTTGAAGCACAGAATGTGGAGCAGTGACATAGGTACATGTAAAAGCAGAGTTCAAGTCCAACTTTAAGGTTCCTAAACTAGTGATGAATGACTCCTATTCATACAGCTCTGCACTCCAACGTCAGGATCCAAAAGACTAAGCTTCTACATCCTGCCCGGGAACTTGACCGACCCTCTGTATTCCAAGTGGCATCTATTTCACAGGTTGGGCTGAAGCTGGGTCTGACCAGCGATCATGCCGCTGGTCACATTTGTCAGGTGTATTAACTTTTGCGCCACTAAGATGCTCTTTAGTGCAGAATTTTTGTCACTTACTAATTACTAATTACTCCGATGGCCACAGACCTAGGGTCAGCAATTTTCTTCCTTCACTCCAGGAGGAGCTAGCATAATAGAGGCCAGACAAGTAACTGTCGTCTCTGCTAGGATAAGAGGTCCACAATAGAAGAAGGCAGAGGAGGATTCTATGCTGAAAGCAAGCAAAGAAGGTCTCGTGACGTGACGGGAGCTCTCATTAAGCTTCTCATGGGAACACCTGGCCCGTCTCTCCTGCTGGGTCCTGGCAGCTCCTCATATGTGCTGCTTGCAGCCCACCAGCTGGAGGAACTGGACAAGGTCTGACCCTAGCCCCACATCACTTTTTCCGGCTGACAATTCTTCTCCCCTCTGAGCATCTGGAGAAGTCATCCAACTGTGTTTGCCAAACTTGCTTGTGTGTGAGAAGTGTGTTTATTTTATGATCAGTGTCTTGGGTTTTAAATACGAATACCACAGGAGATGATCCCGCCATGATCCTTGCTAATGTACCTCTAGGCTAATAAGTACTGAGATGATCCTGCTCTTTGATTTCATGAATAAGAAAGTCAAATGAGAAATGCATGACATTTAAAAAATTATTGTTATTACTGAGTATAACATTTATTTTAACCCTCTGTGGTGGTAAAGTTTCACGTGGAATGTGCTGCTTGCCAGATTGTATCTCCTGTTCCTCCTCTCCTTAAATATGTGCTTATTTACTTCCTGCAGAGTTCAATTTTAGAACCCATCAAAGTAGATCCACTCAGACTCTGACTACATTTTCATGCATAAATTCATAGACGTCTTCAGAAGGAATTGCACTTGCATATGCAAATACTTTCCTGTGCCTTTTCATTTCTACTTTTGGCCTGCACAGTTTTTAATTCATGCAAACACATTACACAAACAAATATGGGCTCAATAACAACACAAGGCATGTGTGAATTGTTAATTGCAAAGCTATGCATCTGATATGGCCAAGCAACTCCCATTATTATCAATAGAGAGGAGCAAGATTAAACAGGAAGAATAAAGGTATATTTGAAAATAAAACCCCAAGCACTTGGTTTTGTTTTATGTAAATATTAAGAAGGGAAAAGGCGGCAGGCCAATCCATGGTTCAACAATAATCTGGGATCTGGGCACAATGATCCAGGAGCCAGGAGGGACCTTTAATGAGATTTAGGAAGAAGAGTCTATATTTCTGAACATAATCTCGAGAAACAAAAATATATGCAGCAATACTGTCCATGAAACCAAAACACAGCCGAAAAGAGGAGGCTCTCAACCGTGCTGGTGTGCAGCACCTTTCAAAATGTTTGAGTCTTGGATTAGTGATGCTCTGAGAAACAGCTGAGAGGTGTCCTGATTTTTCATATTGGAAACTGTTGTACTGCCTTAATTAATTAAGCTGTGATTCTTCATATCCTTTTTTACTTTTTTTTTTTTTTTTTACAATTCCTATTACATTCAGTTTGGGGTAGGGTGAGAACTTAATGAGGTAAAACACTTGTTGAAGTTACTCGTAGATCAAAGGCATTTGGTACAGAGCAATTTTCGAGCAACCCTCCCCCTTTTTGAAATGTGTTTCATTTACATGAAGAGAAGTTGGGCAATAAGAAGATTAAATAAAAATTGTATCCTGCAAGGGTTTACAACTGCAATGGAAACATAATTTTGACTTTGCTGATTTTTTCCCCTATATTCTGTAAAATATAAAAGCTAGACCATAAAATATAAAAACTGGGACCATATGAGAATGTGTTCTCATAACAACCATGGATTAAAGATTTTTGTAACAACCACTAGATGCGTGTGTGTGTGTGTGTGCAGTATATCTTCCAAGGAGGGAAAACAAAACAAAAGTAATAGGAAAAAGAAACCAGGAAATGTATTTTCAAGCAACTGTAGACTAAATGTTTATGACCCTCCAACATTTTTTGTTGAAACATAATCATCAATGATATTTGGAGGCAGAGACTTTGGGAGTCACTTAAGTTATGAGGGTAGATTCTTGGTGAATAGGTGTAGTGTACTATGTAAGAGGTTGGGTGGAGCTTCCTCTTCAGCTCTGTGAGAACATAAGAAAAGACAACTGTCTATTAAATAAGAAGAGACCCTCACCAGACACCAAAGCTTCAGTCCAGAACCTTGGATTTGCCAGACTGTGAAAAATGCATTTCTGTTGTTTACAAGGAACTGGTTTATGGTATTTTGTTCTAGCAGCCTGAAGAACTAACATACGTTAAGGTATCTCATTAGGAACTAAATTATGTGCTGCATTTACTGCTAAGAACATGGAACAAGAAATAAATCAGTTTTGGATTTCTGATGCAATAAAGAATCTAACATTCAGGGCCTTGACCATGGGCCCTGGCGGGGAGACCCTTCCAGTGCAGCACACCAGTGTATTTTTGTGCATTCACTTGTCATTTTGCAAAGCCATTCATGTAAAAGGTACACATGGTGAGGTGAGTACCACACATGGGAGTCTCGGGGCTGGTGAGTTGCTTCAGCTCCACAGTCTCCCAGTGCTGATGTGTTTTCATCAACATGTCCATATATTTACAACTCTTGACAAGTGGTAACAAGTTCCCTCATGGATACTGGACAAAAAAGAATGCCAACTGCTAGTGCTTGGGAGAAAGTTATCCCCTCCCCAAAGAAATAAAAATACTATGAGAAAACTAAGTTTTGGGGAAAGCAGCAGGGAAAATGTATCAGTGAAATTGGTAATTTGTTTGCCTATGCCGTGAAGGTCTCTCTCTCTCTACATATATGTATAGATACACACACACATATATATATACATAAATATATGTCACAATTCATACTGCGTTTCTGAGGTGTAGAAGTTGCATAACATTCCTTAAAGAAGGTGTCAATATGTTTTAATTAATATACTCCTTTGAAAGAGAATTTACCTGAGAAGCTCACTATTGTAAGCAGCAGAAATTTGAGTGCTTTGAAGCTCATGAATGGACTTCAGAAAGAAAGGTTTAAAAGCCACAGATAATCTCACACTCCTCAGGCCAGGGAATTGGTGGTCTCAGGGACGCTACCGATGGAGCCAAGGGTCTGCTGTATATTACTGGTGTGGAAACCTACTATGATGGGTCTCCAACACCAGACTCTAAATTGTCACAGAATTTAGTGTTCACAAAAGGGACACTTCTGTAATACCCATAGGTGTTTCATCGGGATTAATACAGACAATTACTCTTCTAGAATAAACCCTCAGGGGCCAGTTAGTTAAAGTCCACATGCTTTGCTCCTAGTTTTCACCTCCCAGAGTCATGTACCTGGCAAGAGGGCAAGTCAAGAGTGCAAAATGGCTCGGAGAATCAGCACTATCAGGTTAACGTACCTTGCCTTGGAAACTCATCAGACTCCCGGTGCACGAGGTCTGTGACTCGGTTTCCATAGTGCATCCTGCTCTCATGGTCATAGGCCTTCAGGGTCTCGCTGGAGCTGTAGGACTTCTGCGTGGGCACGCGGCAGTCTTCACTGTCCAGGGAGGAACTGG
Organism: Galemys pyrenaicus; assembly: GCA_019455555.1. NCBI lineage: Eukaryota > Metazoa > Chordata > Mammalia > Eulipotyphla > Talpidae > Galemys > Galemys pyrenaicus. The sequence goes on from JAGFMF010011858.1 coordinate 8,086,467, forward strand.
TGTAGCGACACTCTTTTCCACACCGCCCCCTGGTCAGGGAGCGGTGTCGCCGGTCCTTTACGTCCATGACTGCAGATCAGGCAGACCTCTGATGCGATCAGGAAAGTGAGGCCTGAGTTCTGGCACCTGTCACTTCACCACCTAGAAACATCAAAGGAAAACACCAGGACTAGGATTACAGAAATGCTGCCTTCAGTTCTGACTCACATGCTGACTCAGACCACAACAGAAAAAGGCAAATTTGGTCACTGCTGCATCATCTCTTTTGCAAATGTTTAATATATATACTTAAACAATCAGCCTAAATTGAAGAACGCTATACAGTAAATTAATTTTCTTGCTGTTTAATAGATTTTAAAAAAACTAATAGACAAATAATTCATCTTTTGACTTTCTATATGTGCACATGATGACATAAGAGTCACTTTAATGCAAGATCTTACTATGAAGCAGTTCAAAGCCAAAGTGCCCTTCTTTAATCACATTCTCTTTTTGCTACAGATGGTTAGTGGAAAGCTAGTATCAAAATTAAATAAAAATCAAAGAAAGGTGTGTAAGGCTTAAACATGTGCTGTTGATGCTTTGCAACACTATCATGTCACATTCAACTAATAGAAAATTGCCCAGCTGGTCTGGAGAATAATAATAGTAGGTGTTCTGGACATGGAAACCATCTTCCTCTGATTTCCTTAATGAAATGTCAGCAAACTACAAGTCATTTTTCTTTTCTTTGCAAATCAGTGTGTTGCACACAACTTGGTCACTTCTTTCTCAGAACACCCTGCCAAAAGGGGAATTTACTGACAAGAGGTCAAGTTGGAACAACCACTTGACCACTAATCTAAGTCCACCTACATGGCCTCCTTCATTACTGGAATATACACCATGGGAAAGGAAAACAGGGAAGAACATTGAATACAATAGGGAAGCTGATGGAGAGGACCCTCTCTAACATATCAGCTGGCAACCAGTGAGCCACACAATCCATCCTCTGACACCCGGGGCCTGGAAGTGTATGCCAAACATCACTCAGAAAACACTTGCCTTCTGCCCAGCAAATACAACAAAAATGCTCAAGCGCCTCCAAGTTCCAAATGATAGGCTCTTAATGATTTCACTGGCCATGCAAAACAGCATGGAGCACCAGGCCAGGACTGGACAGAATGGACAAATAAGAATTTTAATTAAAAAGGAAAATACAACCCAGAGCCAGTGTAATGATTTTTGCTCCAGGCTACTGCTGCTCAGTGCCTCCTCAATATATTAGGAAATACTTGGAGAGCAGATCCATAGTTTTCAACCCTCTGTTCTTCTCTGGGTATTTACTGCACTGTAATGGGATGCCTATATACACCCAAGGGCTAGCAGTCTATGCAGTGCTATGGATGGCATCTGTCCCAGGACAAGAAGCCAACCTCCCTGCCCCTTGTCTTTTCACACCAAGGGTTATTACGGCTTTCAGAAACCATCATAATTTATATTATATGTACAATTTAAAAAAAAAAACCTAACACTGTTTGACAAGTCTCAATCAAAAAGAGGGTACACCTGTTGTAAACAGCAAGCACGATTATCCTATTGCCCAGGTCAAACAGGAAAAAAATTATAGTTTCCTGGACTCTACAGTTCCTGACTCAGGAAGCTGAGATACACCTTTGAGAATCATCAGTCAAGATGATGATTCATCCATCATCAATAAATCAGATTGATGAGTTGAGAATCATCAATAATCAGACCCCAGGACCTGCTTGGAGAAAACAAATAGTATTGGCATGGAAGGTTTTGTGGCTGCCTAGTCAATTAAGTGTCTTAACATTAATGCAATTTTCTGGCTGCCAAAAATCTCCTACCTTAATTCCCAATACATGAACTCAACATTTTGGAATCCATGTTACTGGCTGGTTAAGACTGTGGCTGGTCAAGACTGAAGTCTTGATTGAATGCCAGTCCTGTCATTACTGAGCACTAGCCAGAGCCCTGGTTTAAAATTACTCCTGGCCTTTCAAACTCAGTTTCTCAATCAGTGAAAAGATAAAACAATAGTTTCGAGTTCACAGAGGTTTGGTAAAAATCAACATAATAATTGTGATAAAACCCCTTTTTATATCATAAGGGTTCAATAAGATATATTTCTTTCTTTTTTTCTCAGTTAAGTATTTACAGCATTGCACTAAACAGAGGGTGGGGATGTAACATAAGTCACCCAAACTCAAGGTTCTAACTATATATTTCAATACTTGAACAGCACACTGATAAAGAGCAATATGACTACATACTAAGAGTATTTAAGACTGTGCACCAATGCTGAGGAACCACAAGTGGTTCTTTGGGAATTTGGGTATTCTGAGTATTTTATCCCCCTAACACACTTCACTGTAAGTCTTTACTTTTTAATGTTTTCAGGGCTCCTGACTCATGAAAACCAATCTCTTCTGATTTGCATCGTTCTTTGGAAATCAGGCTGAGTTTCTACTTGTGAGTATGTGATTTTATTTCTTTCAAATCATACTCTGAGTGGAAGCCTAAAGGCTTATTACCTATTTATAAAGTACAAGAATTTTAGTGTTTGGACATTTTGACATCTAATTTGGTTGCCCCATGATCTTCTGCTAAATTCCTCTCTTCCTTGGATATGCCCTTGATAGTTAAGTTTGTTAGCAATGTCACCTTTGGGTAAATGATAGAAATGTATACATAATGAAGTAAAAAAAAAAAGACAAATCTTAGTCTGGAAAAGCCAATTTCTTAAGGAACTATAGAGAATACATAGACTGTTGGCTTATGGACATTTCACATTTAGCCTACTATTACTTAAAAGTTAATTTTCAATAGAAGAAAGATAAAACCAGAGAATTTATATTAAAATCTGGATGTCCAGCTTATCGTTAAGTTCAACAATTTAGAAATTTCTGCATCTAGAAGGACAGAATATGTGTGCTTTTACTTATATTGCCCACTAGGTATAGCTAAAACCCTGAGCACAATATAGGGCAAACATAAGAAGAGTCTGAAAGATGGAATTAGGAGGTAGTACAACTAGGCACAGGAGGCTCCAGGATATAACTCTATGGTAATTTCCCTGGAATGCTATTATGCTCTATAAATCCAAGACTTGGGGCTAAAGACATTGGCAACCCAGAATTACCAATGGGCAAAGATAACAAAAGCTCCTATAAAAGCCAGTTTCCTCTATTAAAAGAAGAAATTGGAAGCCTAATAAGAGAGAAAATGTTTAGATAATAACTACCCTACTCCAATCAAATGACATAAAAAAACTGTATTCTCAATCCTGTCTTCATCAACAAGTCAAGTGGGGAACCTTAATATCCATGCTACTGAGGAAGCCACAAGGCATTTCTACCACAAATATGTGGTTTTAGAGAAGGCAAAAAAATGACTGAGGAATTTTATCACTTGCAGGAAGTAATGGGATCATCTGTTCCTTATAGGGAGCTTGGCCTTCAACCACCACGAGGTGGTAACAAGATGACCCTCTCCTCTTTCACTGGGATTATGTAGGAAGAGCACTAGTGGAAAGTTAGGTCTGTCACTCTCTCCCAGTGGTAACAAGCCATCCTTCTTCCTTGGTGGCTGCGGTGTCAGTAAATACTGTATGGGGAGGAGCAATGAGAAAACCTCATCCCATCACCCAGGAAGGTATTAGTTAAGATCTATTGAGAAGTCATAGTTTCTGCATCCTTCTCCCAGCTCCTAATAAGGAGCTCTCTGTTCTTGGATGTTGAAAAAGCTGGGTAGAGGACCTGGACTTCTTTCCCAACCCAGGAATAATGACATGGGGTCTCTCTTCTTCTGACAGAGCAGTGTCAGAGGAAACCAAGTAGAATAGAAGGCTTAAATAAGACCCAGAATCTCAAAATGCTGCAGATGTCCAGTTTTCAACAAAAAATCACCTGTCATACTGAGAAATAGAAAGATCTCAAACTGTAAAAAAAGGCAATCGATACATGCCAACACTGAAATGACAAAGATGTAGATTTGACATAGATTTTTACAATAGGCATCATAAAAATGCTTCAATGAGCCATTATGGACATACTTGAAATAAGTAATAGAGAGTCTCATCAGAAAACCACTCCAGATAGAAGGAGGGAGGGAGGGAGGGAGGGAGGGAGGGAGGGAGGGAGGGAGGGAGGGAGGGAGGGAGGGAGGGAGGAAGGGAGGAAGGGAGG